>WWET01001365.1:187518-203402 GCA_011038615.1 Limnodynastes dumerilii | reverse complement strand
TGACCTACCTGCATCCTGCCAGACCTATCTACAGTCTGTCTGAACTACCTGCCTTCGGCCAGACCTATCTACAGTCTGCCTGACCTATCTGCATCCTGCCAGATCTATCTACCAACCTGTCTGGTCGGCAGCTCCAATCCTGTTCTACCGTACCTAGCTGCCTATGCACCATCATTATTTAAAGCCACCCAGCTTCATTTACGCAGCTTCTGTCCAACCACCCACACCCGGTCCTAACCAACCCGGGAACGTGACAGTAAGCATCTCATAGTAGTCTTTTCCACCCTCCTCTCGGCACCACTGGGCTATTGTATTAAATAAATTGGCATTTGTCCCTATGATAACTTGCACATCCCTGCCCTCTCCCGGATCTGGACACACTAGTGCGACAACTTGTACTTCATTTTCAATTCCAGCCACTTCTCTTGGAAACTTAAGGTCCACTGTGATGTGTCCCAGATATGGATAGCTCTCTTTGCTAAGGCCCCAAATGGTCAATCCTGATAACGGGCCGTATGCAGAGCTCCAGCCGCATTGCAAATGAAGCCGGAGTTTTGCGATATGTTCTACTGCACATGTGCAGTAATTCTGTAACGTAATCTACGTTACTTGTTGCAATGTAGATTGCATATACGCAGTCTTAAAGACCGCTTATACGCAATCTACGTTGCAACAAGTAATGTAGATTACGTTACAGAATTACTGCGCATGTGCGGTAGAGCATATCGGGAAATTACTGGCGCATTTGCAATGCTGCCGGAGCTCTGCATACGGCCCAACGGGTGTACCTCCACGTCAGACTGATTCTCACAAAACCACTTCTCAAATATGATGGGCACCTGTGAACCACTATCCAGTAGTGCAGTACAATTTTGTCCATTCAGCAAAATGAGCACATGTGGAGCTGGGCCCACTAGGTCAGGTGGCAATCTACTGCAGGTAGCAGGTGAATTCCCCTCAGAATTGATGCCAACTTCCTTTACGGTGTCAGTGTGGGGTCTTTTGGTCCCCTTTTTTTCATTTCCTGATGGCTGTTTATGGTGTAAGAATGCTTAGATGACCCCTTCTGATTCCATCTGCCATCTGGTTGGACATTGTCTAGCTATGTCTCCTGGGTGATTACACCTGAAACATCTTCTAGGGTCACCTTCTAGGACAAAGGCGGTGGCCTTGGGTCCTCACAAGCTGTCTGAATGGCTAATAAACAATCTATCTGTTCATTTGTGCTTGAGGGATCTTCAATAACTACTCCTCCTTAGCAATGGGTGCCTGTTTCAGTCTGACAGTCTTGGTCTTCTTGACCATACGGTCTCTAGCTTCAATTATAGCTTCCTCTTGCTTGACCTAATCGATTAGCTGGTTGAAAGAAGGAGGCAGCCTCCCTGCACAATCTCCCCGAAGCTTCAACACAACTGGGTCTAAGGATAACGCCCTCCTCAATAGCTGTTGCATGCGACTCTCGTCTACTTCCTTAAGGGTCGTTCCCCTCTTTTTCCACAATGCGGTAAATCAACTTGTCCAGGTGATAGAGATATTTAGACAATCTCTCCTGGTTCTTGGCAGGTGTATCTTAAATTGTAGAGGAGGTCAGTGGCATATTCTGACATCCCAAACTCCCTTTCCAGGACCGCTAGATAGTCCCGTGCAGTAGCCTGGGACCACTCTGATGAGTGACTTGCACAATTTCCATTGCTGTACCACGTAAACTCTCCACTATCCTTTGTCTCTTGGATGCCTTAGGACAGTGCCACTCTTCCATGTGCTGGTTTGCAATGTCTCTCCACACCTCATAGGCATCTTCTCCAGTTGGAACAGGTAGGACATCTGAGAAAGGTCTTAATCTCCTATATCTTCCATCATGCTGTTTTTTTCCCAGTTGTTCCACAAGTATGTTCATAGCGGTCAAGAACAATTGACTTTGTGTCTCTGTTTCATCTGGACCTAAGGAAAAATATTCTTGTCTCTAAGTGTCAGGGGACTATAAACTGGGGCTCCTTACATTTTCTTCCATAAAGCTATAATCTGAGGTAATTTCCACCCCCTTACTTAGCCTATGACGCAACACTACACTCCAATGCTGACTTCCCCCATCGAAAATTACAGCAGGGATCAGTCCTCTCTCTAATGCAACTTGGCTCTCCAGCAGCACAGCATATGCCACTGTCCGACCATCACCACACCTGTCCAAGACCTTTAGGTTTTGCATTCCTGTCCGAACTGCAGTTATCTTTTTAACCTCCTTATCTGAAACATCCAAAAAGTCATCACTTAACACAAAACAGCATTCTAAATCTTTGGATAGTTGTTTACAACAAACATATACCTCTTCTTGTGTCAGTCTTGCCATGGCTCTCACCTGGTAAGCAAATTCTGAGTTTGTTACACGAATCTCAGCAGTGCCTCCAATGTAACACCCCTTTAATTTTACACTTGTTAAGGGGTGGTATTATCAATGCAAATATAATATTTATTTTCTTGGTCACAGTGAGTCTTCACTTTGGTATGCAAACTCCGGAAGGTTATCTGTTCCTCCAGGAATCGACTTGGGGACCCTTTTTGGCCCAACCACACACTTAAGTAAAGTAAACCCAAATAGACACATAGAGGATGAGGGAATCAATATTGGGACACTTTATTAATGGGTTGAATCAGAAGGGAGTGGAAAGTTATAACAAGGATGGATCCGTAAGGAGTGGGCAGTTATTACAGGGATGATCAGTAAGGAACGGGCAGTTATTACTGCCCACTCCTTAATGATCATCCCTGTGATGATCAGTAAGGAGTGGGCAGTTATTACAGGGATGATCAGTAAGGAGTGGGCAGTTATTACAGGGATGGATCAGTAAGGAGTGGACAGTTATTACAGGGATGATCAGTAAGGAATGGAAAGATGGGAAAATACTGATAAAATGAAATAAGACAATACAGAAATATAAACAGTTGTAATTGTGTCACTCTCTTAAGTCTGGTGTCTCTTTTAAACATGCTCTCACTCTCAATGCATTTAACTGAACAACTAAACAGCATTAAACAGAGCAACTAAACACTGATCTACTATAACTATTAGTATCTTGTCCCAAATACGTCAGTGGTAGCATTGGGGCACTTTCTTTGGAATGGATTTTAGCCCGGGCCACTGATCACATTGAGCAATGTCTGTATTCCTCAGATATGCGTCCTCTGTGCAGTGCTGGGGTCATTCCTGGGGTCAGGGGCTGCAGTGTAATGTAGACAGTAAGGGAAAGCTTGGGCCTCACAGTGTGTTGTCACAATATGGAGGTGTGCTCTGTGTGTATCACACTTATCTGTCTGTTGTGGATCACAGATCTGAGTAACTGACTTTGCCACTTTATTCAGCCATCTTGATTGAAGTCCCTCACAGCTCACTCGTAATTCATCAACACGGGAGTCTCCCTCTTCATTGTTGGACTCGCTTGGCTCTCACTGGGGACACTTCTGATTGACTTTTTCTGTCACAGACTGTTGCACCAACACTGCTCTGGTGCTCCTGTCAGCTGTCTTCACCAGCTCTGCTTTCTGTCACAATCTGTCTTTCTGACTTTCTGTCAAATTCTCCATCAAAGTCACTTCTCCCTCTCCTCACAATCTCTTCTCTCTTCCCTCCACTTTCTCCTCACACATAGCTCTGCCCCTTATCCTTGTGTCCAGCAAAACTAGCTCCTCCTTTGTGATCCCCCACTGCTGACAGCCCCTCTCCTTTCTCCTCACTTCAGCATTACAAGATTTAGTAACTGTAAACATAGCAGCCACATTAGGTCTCTGGTGGTTGTCTGATACCCTTGCTACATTAGAATTTATGCTAAAGGGGCAAACACTTCATTTAAGATGGTTGTATCCCCACCATATAGGCTGACATAGCCATGTAAATGAGGGGTCGGGGGCGGAGGATGCCTGTATGGGGTCGGGGGATGCTGTATGGCCGCAGACCTAGTCGTAAAAGTTAAGGTAGGAATATCGACATGTAAGTGTCTAGATTTCCTACCGACAATGGGGGGGTGCAAGGGGTGTGCACTCCCTGCTATGTGAGCATAACCACGGAGCCTCACATGCACATAAAGCGTGCGGGGGTCAGGATCTTCCCCAACTTCATTATATTTTTAAACAAAATCCAAATAATCTATTTATTTTATGCTAGTTTTTATTAAAATTATTCAAGTGAATTTATTGAACATAGTAAGAAACTGTAAAAACAATAAATCATATTATTTAACTCTCCTTGCTGGTGGAGTGCTGTGATAAACAGAAAACAAGACTTTTCTTTTTTACTATTAAACAACACAAGGATACTGTTTAGCATATTTAAGTATTATTATATTTTATAGAGACCTATGTGTATGTGTACACATGAGGATGGCAATACATAATTATTACAACAGGAGTTAATGGTACCTCAGCAACCTTACATATATTGCTATATACTTTCAAGATCATATGTTCCATTAACATCTAGTGTAGTGTTTCCCAACCTCGGTCCTCAGGGACCACTAACAATCAATATTTTTACAGAATAACAAGTGATATAGGGCCTGATTCAGACTTAACAAGGAACTTGAAATTATGGGGCTGATTCAGAGTTGCACTTCCACCTTTTTTTAGGTGGAAGTGTACAGCTCGGCTAAACCATTTTCAAAGTAAGAGGTGTTAATGAATTAAAAAAAATTGTGCATGCAGGGAAAATACATTACTTTTACACATAGAACTAAAATAATACATAGTTTTATGTTTATTCTATAAAATACAGTTGAGCTAAGAAACTTCACCTCCTAATTTTATTTCTGGTTTTACAATTTAAAGCTGCCTCCCCTTGCAATTCAACATGGTATTGCCCAGGTCTACACTTGCACCTAAAAAGTAGCTACTGCTAAAAAAGGTGGAAGTGCAACTCTGAATCAGCCCCTAAGAGAGAAAAGTTACACCTGGGCTAAACCAAGTTGATTTCAGGGGGAGTCAATTAATTGTATTCTTTGCATTCAGGGATATATCTTTGCATTGCTTACTGCACACAGATACTGACCAGCTTTACTTTTATACTGTTATTTAGACTTGAAATAGGCAATGCTACCTCTCAACTCTAACACTGTGTGCAACAGATGAAATATGATATCCCACTGAGTCCAACTATGATCACTGTTGCTTCTGTCTATGCCCCTAATGTTAGCCAGGGTGCCTTCCTCTCCGAGTTCCTCCAAAACTTATCGCAACTAGCACAATGGTATATCATAATTGGCGGAGATTTCAATGGTTTTCTTGACCCTGCTCTTGACCGTTGTGCCCCCCCCCCCGCAATACGCATTCGCGTATTGATATGATTCTAATAGATCGTAGCCTCACACAGCGTCTTTCCCACGCCTCTATTGCTCCGGTGGTCTGGTCTGATCACTCCTCAGTCTCTTTTACGATTGACCTATCCTCCCCTCGCCCCCCTATTTCTAAATGGCGCTTAGATGAATCTCTACTTACTCAAGCACACGTTGACTCCATTGCGCTTTCTATCACTGACTACATTTCTTTTAATTCCTCTCCAGAGGTCTCCCATGGCTATAGTCTGGGAGCCTTACAAAGCTTCTGTCTGGGGTACCCTGATTGCCTTAGCAGCTAACAAAACTAAAACTGAGAAGATGTGTATCCAAGCTCTGGAAACCCAGATCACCTCCCTAACAACCCGTTTTCAAAGATATCCCAAACGTAAAACCTGCATTAAATTATTGGCCTTAAAAGGCCAACTTCACCAGCTCTTCTCTAAAAAAAGCTGCCAAAACCCTACAGTGGCTCAGGCAGAAATATTATGAAAAGGGAGACAGGATCATCTTTTAGCTCAAAAATTAAGAGACAAACGCACTAGAAATCATGCTGCCATTAAATCACGGAATGGTTCTATGATCTATGATCCCAAGTGGATCGCCGACTCATTCAAATAATTATATTCCTCCCTTTATAACTTATAACTTCATTTCTCTAGCCCAGCAATTTTAGCTATCAAAGTTAAAGAATTTTTAAGCTCCATCCCTCTCCCAAAAATCTCCCTTAAAAAAAAAGCTATTTCTTAATAAGGAAATAACATCCCAAGAAATATTAGATACAATTAAGGAACTTAAAAACGCCTCTGCCCCTGGCCCAGATGGGTTTACTTCTATTTATTATAAGAAATCTGCAGTCCAGCTCCTGCCCATGCTCCTTACTTTATTTAATTCCATCCTCTCTGGGTCGGGGTTTGATCCGGCCACCACGGGAGCAGAGATCGTAGTGATCCCAAAACCGGGGAGGGACTCCACCTCCTGTAGTAATTATAGGCCAATCTCGCTTTTAAATGTTGATCTTAAGCTCTTTGCTAAAATCTTGGCGAACTGCCTGAACTCGATTGTCTCTTCGCTTGTGCACCCGGACCAAGTGGGTTTTATTCCCGGCCGTCAGGCGTCTGACAACACCAGGAGAGTTATAGATCTCATTCATATTGCGAACACTCGTGGCCTCCCTGCTCTCGTGGTGGCATTGGACGCGGAAAAGGCATTCGACAGAGTGGACTGGACATACATGCAACAAGTACTTTCTGCCATGGGTATGCAGTGCCCTTTTTTGAACGCCATAGCTGCTCTTTATTACAACCCCACTGCCTCCGTCCTGGCCAATGGTTTTAAATCCTCCCCCTTCTCAATTCGCAATGGCACTAGACAGGGCTGTCCCCTATCCCCCCTTATATTTGCACTAATGATAGAACCCCTTGCCATTACAATTAGAGACAACCCTGACATTATTGGAATCATGGAAGGTCCCACTGACCATAAAATATCTCTTTACGCTGACAATATTTTTATGACAGTTACCAACCCCATTGTGTCCCTTCCCAATCTTTTTAAGGACCTAACTGACTTTGGGATCCTCTCTAATTACAAAATTAATGCTAACAAATCTAAAATCTTGCCGCTTCATCTCCCCCTCCCCTTCACCATCAACATAGACATTTAATTTCCGGACGTCTGTTTTCCATAGACGGACGTAGTTCAATAAACAGTAGCTACTGCGCATGCGTAGTAGCTATTGTACGTAATCTACGTATCGTTTTGATACATAGATTGCATATATGCGGTCTAAAAGACCGCATATACGCAATCTATGTATCGAAACGATATGCAGATTACGTACAATAGCTACTACGCCAGTAGCTACGCTATTGTTTAGTAAATTACGTCCCTGTATGGAAGACGGACATAGTTCTGGATCCGGCCCAATGTTCTCCAAGTATAAAAGTGATGTAGAAGTACTCGACAAAAAGATCATGGAAAAGAAAAGGGAGTGATCCTCAGGGACAAGGAAGATTTTTGTAATAATAAAGTTTATTCTTGGAATACTTTTAGATCCCACAGGAGGAGATTCCAGGGTGGTACTACATTACAATCCGACATGGAATCCACTGATGGAGAGGACACGGCCAGAAACAGCCAAACCACACATACGGCATCTCAAGCCTCGGTCTCTTTTTTAGGACATCCCCCCCAAATACAACCTTGGTTCCATGCACACAAGATTCGGCGGGGGAGAAAAAAGAGGAAGGGGTGTCTTTAATGGTCCAAACAAGCGCAATCACCGCAGAGGCCGTCAAATGTAATAAGTGCAGATGTCTTGCAAGGTACAGATGTCTTACAAGTTATCAATTTATCTTCCCATATGCTGTCCCCTGAACACGTTAGTGTCTTATCTAAAGGTCTCTCTTTTTCACCCACATCATCCTTTGATCTTTGATTTGGAGAAAGACCTTCATTTATTTTTACGGAAACTAGCACTATGTATTATGTTTAACAACAATGATAATTGTGAGGCTAATAAGACTGAGTCCATAGGAAATCAGGAAATCGATGTACCTGTACCAGAAGGTGCAGTACCTAAATTTAGAGGGAAATGCCGGCCGAAGTTAGGGTAGCCTTCAGCCGGCGTAAGGAAGGGGCCATACGCCCGCACAGGGGAAGGGCCGGGGGGAGTCAGCGATGTAACGCTGAGCGTTAGCACGCTCAGCGCTACATCGTAGCTCTGGATCAGGCCCATTGAGGCTAATATCTCTAACACTGTATCTGCCTCCTTTTTTCTCTGGCTTCTTCCTCTCCATAGACCTACTTTATCCTCTCTCCTTCCTACTATAGCCTTCTCTGTTTCTATCTGGGACAAGCTTACTCAAGCATACAAACTGCTAGCTCAACCATGGCACTCCCTCTCTGGAACAATCCTTTATTCCAACCCGGTTTTGACAGCCACTCCTTCTCTCCATGGATTTGCCACTTTTCAGACCTGTCCCCTCTCCGTTTTTTTTCTTCGTTTGCGGATCTCACGACCAGGCTCCACCTCCCTCATACCTGCTTCTTCCAATACCTTCAACTGCGACACTTTTATAATTCCCTTGCCCCACCACAATTCTATACCTCAAATTCCTCCACACTAGAATCGCTATGCGCCTTACATTCCCACCCGACTAAACTTATATCGACCTTATATCGTTTGTTTCTCCGGCACAAACGCCCTCTAAAAGATTCTCATGAGCTTCAATGGTAGCAAGATCTTGGAGAGTCACTCGACGAGGAGGACTGGGCCTCAGTCAGAGAAAATTTAGCCAAAACCTCTATATGCGTCCGAATAAACGAAAACACTCATAAAATCTATAATCGTTGTTACTTAACTCCTAAAAGGCTTAGCTTAATTTCCCCTCTTACTTTTTCTGCATGCTGGCGTCACTGCGGGGAGGAAGGCACCCTGTTTCATATATGGTGGCCCTGCCCGAAGATTGTAGTCCTTTGGAAAGAGGTATACCACCTGATCTGCTCTGTTACAGGTGTTTCCATCCCACTCTCGCCCACCTATTCCCTGTTCCCCTGCACCATTCCAGATGCTTCTAAGAGTATTCGACTCCTAATAAAACACATTTTAAATGCCACCAAGTGCCAAATTGCAGCACATTGGAAACAACTATATCCCTCCTCCCTTTCATCCATCATTAAGGAAATTTGGCGAATATACAAATTAGAATATATTTCTAGCATTCTTCATAATACTTCTAAGCGCTTCTCTGGGGTATGGTCCCCCTGGCTCGCTCATTTCCAGATTAACTCTGTTTTACATGATTAACTGTTAACTTCACACACCGATACCTACACTATGATAGCTTTCATCTCCTTCAAGTTTACCTTCATTCCCCCCCTCCCTGTCTTTTTTTTATTCCTCCCTGATCCCCAATTCGCTACTCCTAAGAAATATGACATCCCTGCAATCCACCTGTTTAGCACAGAAGTAACTTTTCTCTCTTAATTAAAAGCTCCTTCTTAAGTCTAAATCAGGTACATAAAGAGTATCAACTGTGGAGCTTTTAAAATATATCAGCCAGTAATTTGCTCCAGCAGAGAGGACCTGTAAAAAACATGGGGCCATCTCTGGCGAGTTTGATCTCGTCGTATTTACTTATGTAAACTCGGCCTAAACTCGCCGGAGATGAGGGTTTTTACAAATTTGCCATTAAATTACTATGGTGAGTTTGAAAAGGCAGAGCATGCAAATCACTGTATTTACTAAACAGCGATTTGTAAACTCTTTAAATTTGCCTCAAACTCGGGCGAGACAAAAAAGAGATGGGTGTCGAGTTAGTTAAGTGACAAAGTAAAATAACCTTTAAAATAACCCCTACTTATAACTTTTAATGGAACTTTCTGTCAAAGGTTATAAATAGGGGACCAAATGTGACACAGTCATTTAACGAGAGACCCTGAAGAGGAAGGACAGTCTCGCAGTATCCAGCATGAAGAAGATGGGTCAAATGTAAGTAGGAGTTTCTATTAATTATTTTGCTTTGTTAAATGATGAACATTGGGATAATGTATCATTATTATTGGGCAACATAATTATATTATGTATAACAGGGCACATTATTACATTAAACATACCGGGACAAATAATACATTATATTTTATTTGGTAACGTGATAGAGGATTAAGTTTATACATTTATTTGGTTTTTTTATGTTATGAAAATTTTTTGTTGTGCCAATGTTCTCCATAGCGTATCATGCTATTAACCCTTGGCATGCTGACGATAATGGTGCTAAAAGTCACAGCATGCCTTACATCAAATGGGAACACTGTGCCTTCTAGTATTATATGCGACAGCATGCTAAGGGTTATTTCTAGTGTAACAACAAATATATTTTTTAAATTTTTTTAATAAGAGGCACAATCTATGGCAAGTTTAACACAAACTATTGGCAAGTTTAACACAAACTTGTCATAGTTTACCACAAACTTACCATAGATTAATTGACAGACAGCACCGTAGTTTAAAATTCGCAAGGGGAAGCTCGCCCCTTAGTATATACGACGGGTTTTAGATTCAATTTGCTAGAAAACTACAGTGATGTCCATTGATTTTTACTGGCTAGATAACTCACCCCTTAGTAAATCCGGCCCATGCATTGTTAGTGGTCACTGAGGACAGGGTTGGGAAATATACAGTAGATCTAGTATATTTTCTTTTATGTATTAAAACAGATTACCATGAAAAGTCATACAATGCAGTAAAAATCTTTAAAACTGCCTGTACACTGAAGAGTTTATTATACTAAATGTATACACTTAATATCTTTTTTCTCAGATTTAAATGTATTATTGAAGACTTACAAAAAGAGAAAGACATTAATAGCCCTTTCATTTAATGCTTCAATACAGTAAAAAAGTAAATTATTGTTCTGTATAAAAGCAACAATATAGTTAATATTTGTTAAAACTAAATTATCTTCCTTATGGTATTCAACACCCCATCTGGTGGCTGTTCTGTGCATGTGCATAACTGGATCAGACGAGGCGACTGGATGCTTGTTTTACAACTGCCCTGTCTATCCCACTGTCAGGGTCCAGCAGAGGATAGTGCTTCACTGACAGCTGCAGAAAAGTTGTTTTTAACAGTATTTAGAGTCCCTGCCACTGTCAGCAACGTTAGCTTAGTGCTGTTGCTCCTTCTGAATAGCATTGCATAGCCTGCATAGAGAAGTGATAATGCTTAGCTGGCAATTTAAACTTGGAATCTGCCCCCCCCCCCACCTGTTCTAATAAACTAGAAACATGTGCATATTAAATTTACTTTCATTGCTATTGGTAATGTCAGCCAATTAGGCAGCCAGTTACTCAATTATTTTTATTGGGTGTGCCATTAGTTCTGTAGAACTTAATGTTCTTTGGTAGTCATGTAAACCTAGGACTTTAAAACAAGACAAATACAATATGAATTTAAATAAAAAAAATAATTGTACACTTTTGTAAACCTGTGTGGCTTATTGGTGGCCAATAAATTGGAGTGACACAGAAATTGAAGAAGTGGTAAAAATTTAGGGAATGATTATTGACTATAAAACAGAGGCTATTATACATATTCTAATAGGGAAAAACACCCAAATAAATATTCAAAAAAGTAAGTAATACCAGACAACAAAGGGGACCATTAGCTCAAATAAAGTATTGCCCCTAAAGAATTAGAAAAATTAGAAATGAGAAATTAGGAATTACATTTGGAGTGTTTGGCCAACACAATTAAGGTTTTGTAATCATAATATTAAAGGAATTAATTTAAGCAGGAATATAAAATCTAACTATATGATACATTTAAGAAAGTAGATGAATTGCAAGTCTAAATTGCAAGTCTAAAACCTATTGAGAAATATTGACAAATATCAAAATAATTATTTTCAGATGTAAATGTAGTTATTTAATACAGCCACATATTCTGTACTATATTGGTGGTATAAGGATCAAACAACAGTAACCAATGTACTTTAATTTCTTTAAATTAAGAAACACTCAGATAGTTTTTCAACATAATAGCTATGGGCAGTATCCAGAGCTCCGTACATGATACATATGTGTGGAGGTTTGGAACTTTGTATGGAAGAGGGGAGTGGACTCCCTTGCACTCCCCTCACACACAGATCCGTATGTAGCAGCTTAAAGCCACCCCATTTGCCTGATCTGCATGGCAAACCCTGCCTTAGTTGCAGGGTTTGGCCATGCAGAAGGTAAGGATCCATCCGCATGGATATTAATTGCATAACATCTGGTGCACACATGCGCAGATGTTACTTGCAAGGGGACTTATTCAAGCATTACTTAATCTGAATTCAGCCCTATAGTAATTGTGCTTATCCTTCTATGTGACATTTTCTAAAACTGCCCTTTAATATATACACTTGTTATACTTTTGTTGTTCTCTCTTCCCCTATCTTTTACCTATATTCTTTCTTTATCTATTCATTACATAATTCTATACCATCTCTTCCTGACTTTTTTGCTTTGTCCAATTCTCATTTTTAGGTGAACTCTATATTGGTGGGCTCCCCAAAAATATGTATGCCACTCTTCCTAAGCTTGTAGCATCTCGAGATGGCTTCCAAGGCTGCCTTGCCTCTGTGGATCTCAATGGTCGTCTCCCAGATCTCTTGACAGATGCTCTTCATCGAATAGGCCCTGTAGAGAGAGGCTGTGATGGTAAGAGTTTGTAAATGTAAAGTTTTTGTGCACTAACTAGTAAAAAAAAAAAAAATAGCACATACTTTATGGGTTCTTTAAGCAGATTGTTGGTATCAAAGTGTGTGTATATAAAAAAACATATTACCTCTTATATGTAGAGTTGTGTACATTATGAGATGCATCTGCATCAGTAGCATAGGCACCCTTTTTATATATAAATCACAAATGTGTAAAAAAAAAATCAATTATTGTATTCATCCTTACTAAGCTAAAAAAAAAGTCCTTTCCCCTGTTCAGGATCATGGCAGCCTGAGTGGATATAAATGTTTTATACATGCTCTCTGGAAACATATGACACAAGATGTGCTACATAATTAAATATTACTACATTACGCTATTTACTGTCAGTAAATGCATTTAGTAAAGTGTTTTAAATCATAGAAAAATGTCACAAAATTGCTTAAAATTGCTATAAGAATTCCACATATCATTGATATATTTAAAAAAATTATAGTTTTGGCCTGGGTTGATGCTACCACTAGACAGGCTTAGGCAGCTTGGGTGTGGCACAGAGTTGCTCATAGACCTATAAACTAGTAGTGGCTACTGCGGAACACACAAGCTACCACTCAACACAATTTCCTGTTGCAGAGCTTACAGTTTAGACACTTAGCTGCCTTGTCCCTGACAGCTACTTGGCCAAGCAGTACAAGTAAGTCCCACTGGTTTCAGCTGATCCTCAGTGGCTTGTGTGTTTAGAGGTCGATGCTCAGCTAATACTTTGCAGAAGTGTTTACTTGTACTTCTTAGCCAATCAGCAAGCAAGGACATGACAGCTGAGCAGCTGATTTGCAACTTCTGCATAGTACTGTACTATGCAGGTGCCATGGCTCAGATGATCCGCTGTACCTTTGAAGCAGTAAATGTAAGCAATGCTAAGGGTAGCCTGGGGAAGGGGTCTAAAGCTTTGCCTAGGGTGTCCAGAGACCTAGCACAGGCCCTGGATATGACTTCCATCGTATTAGAGGAGGCACAAAGAGGTAGGCTAAAAATGAAACAGTACAAAATTATTACACGGTAACCATCTTTGTATTAATTATTTTGCATGCTTGTGATTATAGGAAATGCTAAGGTAGACATTATTAACAGTTTAGCAGAGGTGATTAATAAGATCTTATTCTTCCCTCCATATTTTCTTATTACAAAGAACCCAGTTATTACCATTATGATTATTTATAATCCATTTGTGCAATCGCTCCACTAACTACTCTTCCTGCTCAAATGGACTTCTGATTGTCATACATTAACTTACATTTTTTGCCTCCTGGAAATGAAAATGGCGGCAGTTCATAAGTATAGAGTGCTGTAGCATGCAACCCGGCATCTTTGTCGGACACTATCAGCAGTGTTATTTTACTAAACAGTGAATAAAAGGGTATTGGTACTCTGCACTGCACAGTAAGGTATGTACAAAAAAGGAAAAAACAACCAATTTGCGAAGCTAGGAATTCAGTCCCACTTACCAACTAATAGACTCTGCTGGATCAAGGGATTTTAAATCTCTAATAGAAATTAACCAAAAAGAAATAAACCAGCGCTGTCTAACAAGATCTGGTGGTAATTAGTATATAAACTGAAATATAAAAAAATATATATGAATATAAAAAATATATAAATAAAACGTAAAAAATATATAATTAACAAAAATAAAAATAAAAAAGAATTATTTAGCTACAACCTTCCAAGTAAAGTTATAAGAACACTTTATTAATACAACAATCTGGTACCAGAATATAAAAAATATATAAAACAATTAACATAAACAAAATATCACTTAAGTCCAGATTATCATAAAGACTTGCATGTAAAAGCCAATAAGCTCAGTGGACATTTAAATAAACGGATAAAGTTCTAAATGATGTGGTCAGAGTATAACCCGCTCAATTGTTGGTATCAGGTCACTGTATAAATCCAGCTTCAAAAGGCCATATAGATAGTAGAATTTAAACCTTTCAAATTTTTGTCACTGTTTCCATATCAATACGGAGAAAATACAAGTATAACAGGTAGCTAGAGATCCAAGACACTCAGGTAGTGCATGTTTAATTGAGAAAGTAAATTTGTACTTAGCCTTCCCTGCAGGGAGATGTCCAAGTGTAGTCTCTAATAGCTCTCAGGCATAGGTTTTCTTTGTTTCCAGCAGATGGATTTAAATTTATGCCGGCCAAGCCGCAAAAGTTGTTAATTCCTTACTTCTAATAAGGCTATAGCTGCAGACAGCGGCCAACAGCAGGATCGCAGCTCATATTCGTTCTCTGCTGCAGCTGTGGATATATTCAAACTGGGGCTGGTAATTAGCGAGATGGCTCTTCCCCCCACTCTTTATTGATGTAGAATAATGCCGACAATACTACAGTATGAATGGGCTCCTTAGTCCCAAATGAGGCTTTAGCCGCAAGAAGCGTCAGGTGGCAAAGTCCCAGCTCTTAACCGTTCCCCGTAGCAGCTGCAGGCAGATTCAGATTGGGGCTGGTAATTACCAATACAGCTCTTCTTCTTGACACCCGCTGTGATTGAACTGCCTCAGTCTCCGATCTGTAATATTCACTGTTCAACAGCAACAGTGAGATAAAACTTTCCAACTGGCTTCTTGCAAGTGTAAAGCCAATAGTATAGATAAAACACTCTCCAAAGATTTCTTTAGCCTTTATGTGATTTTTTTTTTTTTTATAAATTTGCAAAAATCTCCCAAAAATGTTTTCAGATTGTCATTATGGGGTATTGTATGTAGAATGTTGAGGGAAAAATGTATTTATTCCATTTTGGAATAAGGTTGTAACATAACAAAATGTGGAAAAAGTGCAGCGCTGTGAATATTTTCTGGATGCACTGTATATGGATCATATATCATGTATTTTTAAATTGAGAGCTTACCCCCCCGGCAGAGGTCCCCAAGTCTCCAAAACAACCACTCTGAAACAGCACTCCCTATCAGCTACTATCCCAGACACGCTTTAAAACAAAATTCCAAAATGGAGGTTGATCAAATCAATTTATAAGGAAATATAATGCAGGTGCTGCAAGGTAAGGGGAGTTTACACAAATACAAAAAGGCCTGGCACTCTTGCAATTACCCAGTAACAAACCATAACCTTCTATCTTTAAAATAAAAGTCAGAGAATCTGTTACGTTTGTTTTAAAGCGTGTCTGGGATAGCAGCTGACAGGGTGTGCTGTTTCAGAGTGGCTGTTTTGGAGAGCACTCTTGCAATTATATATAAATCTTTACTAGATGACAATAAAATTGCTGATCATTAAAATGCCTCAATAAATGTCATCTAATTAATTAACTATATATATATATATATATATATATATA
>WWET01001365.1:167647-185859 GCA_011038615.1 Limnodynastes dumerilii | reverse complement strand
AAGGCAAGTCAAGTCAGATGCTTGGTTGCATAGGGAGAGGAATTAGTAGCAGAAAGAGAGAAGTAGTGATGCCCCTTTATAAATCATTGGTACGCCCTCACCTAGAATACTGTGTTCAGGAGCCCATATTGTAATAGAACACGAGGGCATGAATATAAACTGGAGGGTGGTAGATTCAAAGGAAATGTGCGGAAAAATTACTTCACTGAAAGGGTGATAGATAAGTGGAATATTCTTCCATCTGAGGTGGTTGAGGCCAATACAGTAGAGCAATTTAAACATGCTTGGGATAAATATAAGGGTATCCTAAATTGTAACCCCAATTGAGGGTAAATAGGGTCTAGGGTCAGTATAGTTTTCAATAAACAAATGGGCAGACTAGATGGGCCATGTGGCTTTTATCTGCCGTCACTTTCTATGTTTCTATGTTTCTATGAAATAGAACCCTGAGAAATTCAGGAAAAGAATTTAGTAAAATTATGAAGCAGATCTCAACCAAATACAACCAGTTAAATAATCAAGAAATGTGGACTAGACTCCAAGTTACTCTAAACTTAGTGTATGCTTTATAGTAAATGGCTACAGGGATAAGGCACATTATGAATATTTTTTAAGAACATTACAAATATTAAATTCCAACACAGATTCTCTCATTTACAGTTGGTAGAAATAGCCACACTGACAATATTGCACAGTTGGCATCCTTCCCTTTTTAGCTTAACTGCCCACTATTTGTGGACCAAATGCAAGAGCAAATTATACTTACCTTTAAAAGTCAGGGTGGTGCTATCTTAAAATTAAAATTCAAAGTGAATTTGCTTGTAAAGTGACTGTGCAATATTTCAAAACAATCCTCTAAAAAGCACATTAATCCTTATAAACAATGTAAATGTAAACATGCTGAATGAGTCCACAATAAATAAATAAAAAAATATATAAAATATAAAAATAGTTCAATGATTAAACAGTCACTTAATATTGCTCACAATTAGTGTCCTCAAATAGATGTCCAAATGAAGGTCCTTTTGCCAACCAATAGTGACCCCTTTAGTATTGTGACTGAAAATTATTATATTTCTTCCATGGTCCAATAATTCCCAAACTGTGAAATTATCTCTCAGAGAGTGAATTAGAGATGATCCTTTGCAAATTGTTTTCTTTTACTCTAAGAGATTTTACTTTTTACAAATGTAAATAAAAATAAAAGTACACTTTAAATATACACATAGTGCAGCGCCATTAGATTTAAAAAACTTGTACTTTATTGGACCACATAAAGACAGACTAAATTGCAACACAGACAAAGATTTGAAAAAAAACCCAGGAAGGAGTGAGTATCCATATCAAGATCTGAGTATAGCTAGCTGTACAATAAGATGTCAGTGTCCCGGGAGAAACAGCAAGCAATACCAAAACTAAATGATACCGTTTTTTTTACCGTTTTAACATTTTAACTCAGAAGCTCTCTGCCTTTAATCTGAAAAACCATCAAAATCTATACCATTTACCCACTATAATACATTTTCTGCCATAACATATTCAGCATTTTTAGGAAATTCTGTAATCTTTCCCGCATTACATTTACCAACATTATCTTCTTTATTGCCAGTTTTATCACCTCTTTGTACACACCCCTAGAGTTGTTAACAACATTGGAACGTTTTCAGTTAAGAGTAAATTTACGATCTTACCTAAATATACGCACGTGAAAAATCTGCAATACAGATTCAGAGAAAATAAAGAAACCGATTAACCATACCCCCTGTGTCGGTTTTTGCTACGTATACTTAAGCACGTGTGGACCTAATTATCTGTGATTGATTGTGAATTGATTATGATTAAAAGATACATTACTGAACGCACTGATTATGATTAGGAAAAGTACAATTTTTTGGTGTTTTAAAAACAGCAAGTACTGTCATTCACATATGTAAACAAAAATAGCATTAAAAATACAACTTAAAATACTAAAAATCAAGACATAGCTAACAAAACATATAAATGCACACTGCATGAAGTTATAAATACAATTATCCACTGCATATAGAGAGCTTAATAAACATTATAAAAATGTTATTTAAATATGATAAACAGGACATAGTTTGTTTCCCATCCCAAACTAGGTGCATAAACTTTATATGTTTAGCTCCAGAGATTGGAGGGGTTGGGTTCAGGGGCTTTGTGATTTTCCTGGGTTTAAGTTGTAGCTGAGGTCTATTTCTAAGGCTGCTAAGAGCCTTTCTAGCCCTAATACTTGTTACAGTCGGCCAAAGGGATTCTCACCGGGGTCCAGGAATCTATGTCAGCACCAGGTGTTCACTAGAGCCTCTAGTGGTGAGGATAGTCTGGGCTGCTGGTCTGACAGGTCGTGCCCCCACGATAGTCCCAGAGGGGTACTGCAGCGTAGTTAATGCTAACAGAAACCCAGGTACTCACTGGAACCCTTGCATACACGGTAATAGATAAGTAACACACACTGAAACTCTCAAAAACAGTAATGTGATTTTTAATGCAAAATACTGGAACCCTCATACACAGTACAGCAAAGATGAATGTACACACAAACCCTTGTAATATACAATAAATGAGTATACCAATATGAACCCAATTGCAGGGGAACAATGGAGGAGAATGATACTAGCACTGGAGGTGTAACAGGCTGAACTCCTAATCAGGAAGGTATACAAAATAAGGGTGCTGCAGCAAAGGCAGAACTTGGTGCACAACAAGTCCCAGGATAGAACAAGGGACTGAGCTGACAGATGTTAAACAGCACTATAGGTAAAGACAGATGGAACAGTCTACCAAAGTAACAACACTGCAAGCTGGAATATACACACTCAGTGGAATACACGCACAGCAGAGCTCACTGGAGATAACTACTACACAGCGGTAAAACAAACTGGCGGCTACACTCACGATCAAGATGGCAATGCTGCGAGGAGATGTAAAACACTGGAGAACTACAAACGAACTCCACACACTGCTAGATGGCAAAAGCAGGTAACGCACACAACACGTGGCAGATCAAACACACACACCCGACAGGCCTGAGCAATGTGAGATGGTAACCACATGCACGCACCACTCAGGAGTGGGGTAAAGACTGTAACCTGTCCGGGGCTGAGGCCACCAGCGGGAGTAGCAAACTACTCTCGCCGCGCACCTCACCACACAAAGGGTCAACAACAATAACAAAGGGTATCAGGAAAGCAAGGGGTACACACCAGAAACACAGGGTAACAGAAGGATGCAAAAGCAACACAAGGCACTCAGACAGTCAGCAAGCACGATCAGGAAAGCAGACGCTATAACCGACACCTGTAAGACTGAGCAGAGGCTATTTAAGGGGAACTCCTCCAATCAGTAATGAGAGTCTGACACACCTCCAAATGATTACCTGGCAGCTGGGGAAAAGGAGACACATGGAATGAAACCCTGCTACACCCTGCTAGTGTTATTATTACGGGGTGTAACAATACTCACACTTCTTGTAACACCATTACCTTTTGGTCCAATATTACCAGAAGAGCTGCCTCTCCATGAAGGTCTATACTTATCAGAATTTTCTTTAGTTCCAAGACCTCTCACATTATCAGATTTTCCATTACCTGGCTTAGACTCCAGATTTACTCTAGCATTTTTATTTTTAATTTCATATTCCAACATATTTTCTTTAGTAGGGGTTTTAGATTTGTACCTCCTAGTCAATAAAATGGCACAATCTTCACCCTTTCTTTCCATGTCATACACACAGTTTTTCTTACTACAGCCCTTTCCTTTTTCCATCTCACCAACAACCTCAATCTCTGACGGTAGCTAATGGCTTATCATATATTTGCACAAATATGTGTAATAGATATTTCTGTGTTTTAATTTACAGATAGAACAGTATAGTCTGGTTTATGGCAGTGTTGCTGGAGCAGGAAAGTGAGAGGGCGTAGGTGCTGCATCACTGCCTTCACCATTTACTGACTTGTCTGCCATGCTTTGCAACACAAGAGTCCTTCTATTCAGACCTTTTACAAAAAATCTTTAGATTTTAAAATAATATGCAAATTTTAAAAAACAGGATATCTTCCTGAGGAAGAATTTGATCCCTCAAGAAAGAGCAGTGATAAAATTACGCGATGACCCCTCCATTGTCAGGTGGAAAAGGGTGGTGGAATTGTGCTTATGTGGATAAATAAATAAATACAAAACAGAGGTTTTGAAACAACTACAATATACTACATTTTATCAGATGCTTCCAAGCTTTCCAACATAACAATTTCAGAAAGAGTTGCAAACTCAATTTTCTTTTAATCCAGTTTCCAGTTATATCTATTCTGTATCTTTTACTCAAAATTCATAAGTCTATTTCAGATCCTCCTGGCAGACCTATTATTTTACTTCCAATTTTTCTTTTTGTGTTAATCACTTTTTACAAAGTCACCTAGTCTCCCAGAAATCGTACATCAAAGATACAATCCACTTGCACTTTTGTTACCCTTGATGTCACAACCCTCTATACCAATATCCCTCATTCTTTAGGTACAGAGGTGATTAATACATTTTTGATGAATGATGTGACTATTTCGGGGAGACTCCATGATTGTTTGATGAACTCTATTTTATTTATTCTTACATATAATTATTTTCTTTTTTAATGGCGCTTTTTATTTGCAATGTCATAATACAGTCATGGGCACTAGGTTTACCAAGCTTTGCAAGCCTTTACATGGCAGAGTTTAAAAATATCTTTATCTGGGAGGTCCCCTGTTGTGTGAACTTTGTGTTCTATGGCCGTTACATTGACAATCTTTTTATTATTTAGGATGTGGGTTTCTTTCATTTCTTATCTCAATTCCAATCAATTTAATCTTCATTTTACTTCTTACTCTCACACAAATACAGTTGTCTTTTTGATGTAACTATTTCTAACATCAATAATAAAATCACCATTAAGAACTATCGGAAGAAAGTTGACACCAATCAATATATCCACTTTGATTGTGTTCATTATAAGCCCTGGATACTCTTGACATGCAATTGTGCTACTCTTTATGACTTTGGGAAACAAGCTAATTTGATGTCAACAGATTTAATTAGAAGGGGGTATCCAAATACAATTGTGGATGAGCCCAATATATTTGCTAGGAACTGAGATAGAGACTCTTTGATATCTTAAATCAATAATAAAGAAAATAAATGACAACTAAGTCTTTTCTAAATGCTGATAGTGATATCCTATTTATTACCAAGTTTAACAGTAAGTCACACAAATTAAAAATATTATTCAACAACATTTTAAGATTCTTAGATGTAATACAATTTTGGGCCCACTTTTACCATCTAAACCTAAAGTGGTCTTTAAAAAAAAAAAATCCCTGAAAAACATTTTGGTACCAAGCTTTTTTCACACTACTAAAATGAAGAATACGACCATCACATGGCTACCTGATAAGCCAAAAGGTTACTTCAAATGTGGGGGCTCTATTTACCTCACAAGTAATTTTATAACGAATACATCTTAAAACATTACCTCTTTTACCAGTGGAGCTTTGTTTGAGTTCAGACATTTTATCAACTGTTCCACTACATATGTAATTTATGTATTGCAGTGTGCTTGCAGTCTCCAATATGTAGGGAGGACCGTACATACACTGAAAGAACGTTTCAGGGAACATAAGCGTAACATTGAACACAGTTTCATAAAACATTACATTTCTAGACACTTTTTTGAGATCCACAATAAACAAACAGACTCTTTGAAAATTTTTGGGATTGATCATGTTAGTAGTACATCCAGATGGGGCGATCGCTTTAAAACACTCTGCTCTCTAGAGACTAAGGGCCTGATCCTGAGCTACGGCCGCCGTCGCTAGTACGGCGGCCATAGCTCAAATGCGCATGCGCCGGGCAGATGTTGCCCGGCGTTACTATGGAAACGATCGGGCGTCCATAGTAGCGGCGTTGGGACGCTGGAGGGGACGTACTCCAGCGTCCCAACGCTCACGTTACTCCTGGAGGGCAGGGGGAGGTAAGTAAATGAGGCTAGGGGGGCGGGCTAGGCGGCCATACGCTCCTGTGTGAGTGTATGTCCCCTTCCTTACACCGGGCGAAGCTAGGGTAGCCTTCCCCCGGAGTAAGGAGAAGCTAGGGTAGCCTTCATCCGGCGTAAGGAAGGGGCCATACGCCCGCACAGGGGGAGTGCCAGGGGGGAGTCAGCGATGTAACGCTGAGCGTTAGCACGCTCAGCGCTACATCGTTGTTCTGGATCAGGCCCTAAGTGGGTTTTTAAATTACAAATTCTCTTTCCTGATGGACTAAATAAGCCCTTGAGTTCATAGATTGACATCTCCTGTTTAATGATTTTCCTATATATACATAAACTTACTTTTGGATAATATCAGATTGTATTAAAAGTTATATAATATTATGATTCTCAATTTTATCATTGTTAAATTTATGTTAAGATTATGATATGTGTTTGCAAAGCTGCTCACTTATTGTGATTATTTGTTTATTTATTTATATTTTTATTTATATATTTTTTATTATATTTTTTATTTTTTATGTTATTTTTTTATTTGTTATTATTTATTTTGTTATATATTTTTTTTATTGTTTATCTTCTATTTGCATACAGGCGAATGTAAGAACTTGCAAATATATATATTGAAAGGAGGAGGATAAGCGCTGTACTGACTCCTATTGGTGTTGGCAATAGTCAAGATAAAAATCAATATCAATAAAGGTATATAGTGAATAATATTAGGGGTCTGTATGTAAAGTCAATGAGCAATAAGTCCAATAAAAACCAAATAAGATATACAGTCCGATGTATTGATAGTCTCAATACATGAATAGGTTTAACAAGGGAGTGGACATGTGGGTAATAAGTTATTGCTAAAAATAGCAATGAATAAAAGTGTATTAAAACATTTATTCCACAAAATCATATATTTAAAACCACACAGGTCTAATATAAAACTGCATAGGAATATTCTAAAACCGCACAGGGATAATAAAAACAACAGAAGCTGTACCCAAATGGTCACAGTCGTAACAGAAGGTGGATGGGGAAGCGGTGCCCGCTAGATGGAAGTCCCTGGATAGTTTAGGCTCCGTCTTGCCATCTCCTCCGTCTAGTCTCCTCCTCTCATTGGGACCTGCCGTCAAGTGCTGCCAACGACGTGTTTCGGGTGCGATCCGTCCTTTCTCAAAATAACATGCAGCCTTACTATCATCCTTGTGTTTAAATGGACCGTTCTGTGTAAGCAGTGGGCCTATCATTAAGCTAATATGCAAATTACCAACATCCATTCTTTTCCTCTCTACCTCAATATGATCCAATTTGTCTAGCTCAAAAAATTCTAAATTCCTCCAACATAGAGAATAATATTATCAACAATCCATATTTACATATGATGTAAACCATTTCTTTCTTTCTTAGAAAACTAAGTGATGTCCTTAAATAAATAGGAGCAGCTGACGACAGCCATCAGTCCATATCAATCAGGGACAACCTGATGAATAAATCTAAATAAAACTAATACATACATAATGAAGGGCTACTATTATATGATCCAACTATTGATGATTCCCTTTGTTTCCTCATCCCCTCAAGTTCGCTGCCTAGGTGTCATCTTTGACTCTTCACTTTCCTTTATACCACACATCCGTGCCCTTTCTCATTCTTGTCGTTTCCACCTACGCAACATTGCACGCATCCGTCCCTTGCTCACCAATGAAGCTACTAAAGCCCTCATACACTCTCTAGTCATTTCACACCTCGACTACTGTAACCTCCTCCTTGTAGGTTTCCCCCTCACTTGTCTTGCCACCTTTCAATCTATACTCAATGCTGCTTCCAGGCTCATCTTCCTCTCACGTCGCTCTACCTTGGCCTCTCCTTTATGTCAAACCCTCCACTGGCTTCCTGTCCGCTTCAGACCTCTCCTTAAACTCCTTATCCTCACCTTTAAGGCCATCTCCTCATCCACTGCTCTCTACCTCTCTTCCCTCATCAACATGCACACTTCTTCCCACCCTCTCCAGTCTGCTAACCAGCGCTGTCTGACCTCTTTACTGATCACCACATCTCACGCCTGTATCCAGAACTTCTACCATGCGGCACCTCTACACTGGAATGACCTCCTTTCTTCAGTCAGATTCTGTTCAGGCTAGCCTACCCCTCTTCCACTTAACATCCTCACTGCAACCTACTCTGCTCACACCAGCAGTCCACTTCCTTCCCCCTCCTTATGTCTTCTTCATCCCTCCCACTTGGTGTGTTAGCTTATGTGAGCAGGGCCCTCAATCCTAGTGTAGTTTCCTCCTCCACCACTGTCCCCTCTCCCCTGAGTGACTTCATACACTTCTGAATTTCTGCATTTATCCTTTCTGAAGAGCACCAGGAGCAGTTGACTATTTTGATGGAGTGACGGTTCTATTTGATTTATATATATATATATATATATATATATACAAATAAATAAATACCAATACATATAATGGAAGGGTACGAGATATAAAAGATGGACATTCAAACTAAACAGGGATAGTTGATGACAGTCGTCAGTCCTAGCTATTCCTATCTGTCAGATGACTAGTTATAGTCATATATATTCCAAACTGGGAGTGATTAGCAGCAATCAAATAATATTAGTAATATTGGGCCGTATGCAGAGCTCCGGGTGCATTGCATATGCGCCTGGAGTTTACCGACATGTGTTATTGCTCATGCACAGTAATTTTGTAACGCCGTCTACATTTATTTTTGCAACTTAGATTGCGTATACACGGTCTTTACGCAATCTACATTGCAAAAATAAACGTAGATGGCGTTACAAAATTACTGCGCATAATTGCATATGCGCTCGGAGCTCTGCATATGGCCCATTATTATTAAAACATTCTAAAAAGTAATAAATAGATAAGAACTAATCTAATAGTGACTTAATATAACCAACAATGAATAATATAATAAATATGTGAAGGTGAATTAGTTAGGAATTTATGAGTACCTCTATATTGCAATAAGGGTACTAATAAAAGTGACCTTTATTTATTTATTTATTTATTTATTTAATTATTTAACAGGTTTTTATATAGCGCCATCAGATTACGTAGCGCTTTACAATTTTAACAATCACAGGACTGGGTGGTAACAGACAGACTGTGTGGGTAAGAGGGCCCTGCCACAGGCTTACACTCTATAGGATATTAGGGATTGATACATAAGAGAAATTTCTATATAATCACACAGCGGACCAGCCAGCTTGCATGGTAAAAGTGCTCAGTGCTCTGTATGATCCAGTCACACAGCAGTGTTAGTAACATAAATTAGGGGAATTTTAGTATAGAATGAAAGAGTTTAATCATGAAGTGATGGTCATTTAATATAGTTGTTGTAAATAGTGTAGACATATGTTAAGTAGGTTGTGGAATTTGATAAGCTTGTCTGAAGAGGTGAGTTTTGAGGGAGCGTTTGAAAGTTTGGAGAGTAGAGTATAGTCTTAGTGGGTGAGGAAGGTTAAAGAAAGAGAGTGGGTGAAGCCCGGGAGAAGTCCTGTAACCGGGAGTCAGAGCATTTGTTTAGTGTGAAAGAGAGCTGTGTGTCCTGTGAGGATCTAAGAGCATGAGCTGGGATATATCTTGAGATGAGTGAGGATATGTATGCAGGTACAGTCAATAACACAATTTATTGAAAAGGGATACAGTGAGGGTAAGTTGAGAAAAACGGTGAAAGAGATTGATGGGATAGACAGAGATATACTCTTACAACCTAAGATCAAAGATCAAGATTGCATTTAACATACTATTTATCAACTCAGCAAATTTCCAGCACAGCAACATTTCAATATTCTAAACTTTTATTACTTGAGTATTGGACAGTGATGGCACAACCTCTTCCGTTTGGACACCTGCCCTGGCCTGATGGCAGGAGGTGTAATTCCCTGCGAACTGTCTAATAACACTGCACTTTTATATATGAGTCTTTACAACTTCTCCTTAACCATCATCTGGAAATACGACGTATATCTGTTATTTGTGATCTATATTTGAATATTGCAAGTGAGATCAACTTGCAGCGGTGTTTAAACACTTGCCTTTCCTGTTGGCAGGAGGTGGTAATTCACAGATTATTATCTGCTCTTTCACATTTATCTTGGGAACTTCAAGTCTTTCTATAGGTTCCTATTGACATTTTTATCTACTTATGTGCTAAAGAATCCCCTTTACAAAGATCGATTGCTGGGTTTGTGCATTATTTACTTCATTGGGGTCAAGTCACAGCTCTGAGCCGGTGCTCCAAGGCATTTCATTTAATCCCATCCTGGGTTAATTTTTGTGCAATTTTATTTATTTATTTATTTATGATTAATTGTGTCAAGATTTGTTATTAATAAATACTTTTACCTGAACCTATTTATTTTTCTATACCACTCGTTTTTTTTACAACAACAGCATGTCAGAAGAATCAGAGTATATACCTACTGCTACTGGTTCAGGGCTAGTAATTATAAATTCTGAGCCACTTTGCTCAGCACTAATCCCTATGATCACCTGCTATAATAAATCATTTCCAGATTAGTCAATTCAGCATTACCAAGAATGGTACCATAAAAGTAACTTTCTTCCGTTAACACTTCAGTTATTGTCAAGCCATTTACCGGTTCAACTAAATCTGAAAATTCATCCTCACTAATTGCATGACTAACTTTTACACCACAAGGGGTATCTGCTTTCAGCTGGGCCATAACACAATTGTTAGTGTTCTCACCTAGGAGGGATTTTTTTCACATTGCCATCAGGGTTCACCTTCTTTACCTTTAATATCTTAGGGTCTGTTAACCCCTCAGGAGGAACTGTAATGTTTTTCACTCCCAGTAGACATACAATGAGTTATGTCCATTACATTTCCTTTGTAAATATTAGCAAAATCGCACAGATCCCCACTATTATTTTTATCACATTTGAATTCCGTACTTAAACTAAAACAATTGAATAATTAAAATGCAGGGGACCTTTCTATCATCCCTGTATCCGCTGTTAACTGGAACTGGGATACTCGGTTTTGAGACCATCTGGTTTTCCCACAGGCTCCAAAAATATGGAAAATCTCCCTAATATGACATCAAACAGTTAATCGGGAACTAGTCCCAAGGTGACTACTAGGGCACCACACACTGTTTCTATGTTCACTCCAGCAGTATCATAACGCTGAATATCCGTGTGAATGCATATTACCCCAATAGATTTTCTCAAACATTTCTCTTGTTTCACCAACGCTGCTTTCACCAAAGTAACATGACTGCCGGAGTCTAGCAATCTTTAGTATATTTGTCCTCCACAGTTATCAAACACACCTGTTTGTCTAGGTCAGCCTGTTGAACTGCAGCACAGGTTGACTTGGTAAACAGAGACAAATTGCTGTTACCATTAGCAACATTGCACTCAGGATTATGATAACTGTCTAACAATCCTTACATAACATTTCCTTATTGCTCCTCAACAGTTACCATATTGCATTTCATCACTGTTCTCTGGACAGTTAAAACATGGCAATTCTTTACTGTTTTCTGAACAGTTAATATCTTGCACCTTTTCCAAGCTCAGCCTGTTATACTACAGAACATCATCAACCCTATTGACGAAGCTAGCGAAACATGCGACGGGTGTCGGATCCCATGTGTACCAGGACCCACTTACACCCCCAGCCATTGAGTGCAGACAGCACCATTCCGCTAGTTACCTACCCGGAATGGTGAAAGCGTGACCGTAAGGTTACTAGACTGCAAACTGTGATAGTTTCTCCCCTGGATTAGATTAGGGTGCTTCAGTCTGCATCATATTACATGCCAACTTGGATCCGTGAGGAGCGCTTGGACCTAAGACAAAGAATTTGGGCTGAGTATTAATCTTTGTCCATTTACACTTTGATTTACCGTGAGTATATGCAAATTAATAACTTGTTTATGCTAATGTAACATGATCAGCTAATGTGATTTTCTCAGGTTTTGTTTGTACTCTTTGGATACATAACACTATGAGGTAATATATCTGCGCTGGTGATTACGATCCTTATATATATTGCTGTTGCTCTTTTTATGCAGAAATCTTTTAAAATGAACTAATAAAATATATGATGTTTTAAAGCATAAAAAATAATTCTTAGATGTGCACTATAAATGGCCTTTGTTTTTTTCTCTAAAAACCCTCTACTTGTTTTGGCATGTACTACAGTACATGCTGGTTGAGCAAAGAAAAACACTTAACATAAGCAGTATTACATAGGTTATGAAGCAAATTGACAATTAGCAGCAATATGACTCATACCACCACATCTGGAACTTTTAATCTGGTTTTTCTCATGTTTCATTTAAGGAAGAAACCTTTTTGGAGTGTCTGACCAGACCCCAGTTTTTTTTACTCCCAGTCTCTGTATTCTTAAGTTCATGTGAATGTCCCACACCCTTTCCCCTGGAACATGCTTATCAGTTACCACTGGAGCTTGCCATTGTGGGAATGGTGATCGGTTGGGTTTGGTGAAAAGTTCCTCAGCAACCACATACCTCTCAAAAATTTCTACTAGCTCATCTGCTGACTCAGGATTGCCGTTGGTTACCTGCTTATATAGAACAATTGATAAGACTCTTAGGTACTTGTCCATGACGACTCATCCCACAGTCTTTTAGCATCTCCGGCTGTAGCAACATTGTGGGAAGATTAATGAGGTCATGCATCTGGGAGCGGGGTGGTTTATCCATCTGGTAACCCCACTGATGAACTCTTTGAGCTCTTAGTGCCACAGTAACCTCCAAAGGAATGAGGATTTCTGCCTTTAATTTATCATAGTCCTTGGCATCTGCCATACTTAGATGCCTTTTGTGGCTCTCTAGACAAGAAAGGCACCAGCAGGCCTGGCCACTGAGTTTTAGGACAGTTTTCCCTTTCTGCTGTCCACTTAAAGGTAATCAGGTACGCTTCCACATCATCATTATTGGTCATCTTTTGCAAGAAGTTATTAACTTGTATAGATGTAGAGCTAGTGGTATTTTTTGAAGGAGGTTCTTCCCCCCCACTGTATCATCTTTGACATTACTTTGAAGTTTTGTTCTTGTAGCCTTCTGAAATCTTGGCTGCCTCCAAGACTCTTCCATGGCCACATGTTGATACTGTAATAATGGTTTTACGAGGTCTTCCATTTTACTTTCTGTTGTAGGAGTAGCAGGGTAAAAACAAATGTCATCCTTTATCATTCCCCAGTGCTGCAAACACATACCTCTTTGCACAACATAGATAAAATGTTCCAGGTGTGTGGCCCTTTAAATACAACATAAAAATATATATAAAATTATATATAAAATTAGAGGAAAAACTGTGCATACACCTTGTGCAGCTATAAATCACCTCCTAGGGATGTCTCACTCCCTAAATGGAACAAGAAAAACAGAACAAAGAATGGAGGAAAATAAAAGCGCTAAGGCGTTATCATCAGAGGGAAGTGTCAGATAGATCCTAAACGCTAAAGAAGGGGGATGTCCAATTGATCCATTTCTTGAAAGACAACCCTTACCCCTCACGGGGAGAATGAGGGAAAATAAATAAGATAAGAACAAATTTATTAATTACAAGAAAAAACAATCAAGAAATAAGGGATGAAAACAGTGCATACCAGGAAGATGGATAATCAACAATCCGTGTAGTGCCAAAAAGAACCAGGGTACTGGCTAGATGGTGTAGAACAGGTACTGCTGGTCCTGGTAGGGAACGTCCAAATCCCCTACTGCCGTCGACCCTTATGCGTTTCAGGCTCTCTCTGAGCCCTTTCTCAAAGTTCCAGTCTTTACAGGAAAAAGTTTATGGCTTGTTTTTGTCTATATCTTTGCTTTGTACTGGTGGGACAACAGCTTCCAGCACAACACATGGAAGAAAGTTTGTTTCCACAGAATATCTTTCTCTCTCTGCAATACTTTGTGCTGTGTCTTTAAACAAACACTTGCAGAGTATCACACCACTGCAAAACAAATGCAGCTTCCTGTTCTCTGCAGGCTTTCTAATTACTGTTGCTTAATTACTTGCTTCAGAAGTCCTTGCTCTTTGCACACAGACTCCTTGTTACGGGCACCCAGGTACCACACTAGGGCACGAGTCTAGCTGGGATCCGGTCTTTGCTAGAGCCTCTAATGGTGAGGATAGTCTGGGCCGCAAGTACCCCAGCAGGTCGCGGCCCCTGGTGACAGTCCCTTGAGTTACTTGTCAGGCCGCTAACAGTAGCAGGAACCCAGGCGTACAACACACGCACCGATATAGTTGAAACCAGAGATGAGTGATAAGAAGGATGAGGGGGCTACTGACAAACAGGATGGAGTAGACGTCCCTATAGGTATGCTCTGAGTAGGGTCAGACATACAGCAAGTGTACTGACAGGACAGAGACTAGAGGTAAGAAACAGGGACAGGGTGAGAGGCTGAAGAGCCTATCAGAAAGGACTGGCCTATCTTAATGTTAAGCCCTGAGCAAGACAGACCCCCACAGGGAAGCAGAGAATGTAGCTGGGGAGCTACTGGGGTACACTCAAGACACAGCACGCACACTTTGGCAGTTGACAAACACAGAATGGAGCTGGATATACTGAGAGTTGCTGGGGTGAACTCTAAACACAGCACGCACACTCTGGCAGATGACAAACACAGAATAGACTGGACAGACTGAGAGTTGCTGGAGTGAACTCTAAACACTGCGCACACACTCTGGCAGATGACAACTAAGAATGAGGCTAGAAATACTGAGAGCTGCTGGAATAAGCTCCACACACAGCACACACACTCTGGCATATGACAAACACAGAATGAAGCTGAATAAACTGAGAGTTGCTGGAGTGAACTCTAAACACTGCGCACACACTCTGGCAGATGACAAACACAGAATGAGGCTATAAATACTGAGAGCTGCTGGAGTAAGCTCTACACACAGCACACACACTCTGGCAGATGACAAACACAGAATGGAGCTGGATGAACTGAGATTTGCTGCAGTGAACTCTAAACACTGTGCACATACTCTGACAGATGGCAAACACAGAATGAGGCTAGAAATACAGAGAGCTGCTGGAGTAAGCACTGCACACAGCACACACACTCTGGCAGATGACAAACACAGAATGGAGCTGGATAAACTGAGAGCTGCCTCAGAAACACCGAGAGACAGAAAGCGAGGCTGACGGCCCTCACCGAAGTGCGCGCAAACACACAGGCGGACAAACATATTTCACAAGTCCGGGGGGTTTGGGTCACCGTTTCCAAGGTTACCACAGGCACTATCCCCTGTTTAGAAGCTGAAATCAGCAGACATGAGTTCCAATATTATGCAATAATAATACAGTGTGTTTTATTGTCATAAAAGTAAACAACATCTACACAGCATACAAAACCAAAATAACATAAACATAAATCCTAGGCCTTTCTGGCCACTATTTATTACCAAAAGTAGTCCCTGACTACTGTGGAAGGAAAGAAAATGCCTCAGCAACACTACCATAAACCAGTAACAGACTATACCGTCTATCTGTAAAATAAAACGCAGAAATGTCCGTTACACATAATTGCGCAAATATATGATAAGCCACCACCCACTGTCAAGGCCTTTCTGCATATGCTGGTCCTAACTACTTAGGAGCAGCCCGGATTAAGAACAGGAGGTTCCCACTGTCGTGGCAACAGGAGAAGATCCAGAGAACCGGAGCAGACACTTCAAGCAAGCTGAACCCAGAAGAACACAGACTACAATGAAGAAAAGAACGCTTCCAAAGATGATGACATCAAACGGTGAGTGCCCAAACCTTTTATTACAACACACACTGCACACATTGGGCCGGATCCAGAACTACGTCCGTCTTCAATAGATAAATTCAATATACTTAGAATAGAAGAGATGACCACCGGAGGTAAGTGCACACCATAGGGAACACTGTTAGTTAGGGAATATTTATTTTTTACATGCATACATAGTGTAAATGTTTAATGTATGTTTATTGGTGAATGTACTTTTTGTTAACACACACTACACGCAGCGACGCATGGTTAGAAGCCTAACCATGCTGCCGCTGATATTATTACAAGGCTAAGCAATGCTGAGCCTTGTAGTTCTATCAGTACAGCATGGCTAAGGCTTTCAGCCATGCAGCACTTAGATTTTTAACACACAAAAACACATGTCAAGTCTATCGACATGTGTTTTTGATGGTCAGGGACGGCACACCACCCGCAAATCGCACCTCTCTGGCTGCGATTTGTTTTTTGGTGATTTCAAATCACACTAAAGGCGATTTTTTCAAATCGCCTTTAGTGAATAGGGCGATTTTTTTTCCTATCTTTTACATGCCAAACATTTGAACGATTTCTGTGCGATGTTTGCCATGGTGATTTGAAATCACACTCAAATCACGCGATTTTGAGCTTAATGAATACTGATCAGCGATTTTTTAAGCTCAAATCACACGATTTGAGGCGATTTAGCTCAAATCGAGCTTAATGAATGAGGGCCGTTGTCAATCTACATACCTAAGTGGTACGTAGATTGCGTAATATATATAATAAATAGCATCATATCTAGAACTCCAACATTTGTAATTCTTGATAGAACATACTAAAATGGGCATCCATTTGAGCAGAGGCTGTAAGGTATGATTTCAACAGCCTATATAAGTTTGCATCTTTCAAAATAATTGTATTTTTGCTTTACAGTCAAATTAAGGTTCTAAAAATTTATTATTATTTTTAAATATTACTATTTAAAAAAAATAATTTGTGGCAATACACTTCTATTCAGGCTTAATTGATTAAATACATAAATCAATCAAACAATCAATCAATCAATCAATCAATCGATCGATCAGTAGTGTATCATCAAAACTATATTTCAAAACATAACTGATGCTTAAATGCAGTGTTTGTAAATAGGTCTATTAAATGACTTAAAATATTCTCTGTTTTACACTTACACCAGACTCTGAGCTGGTGTAAAGTTTTAGGTGAAAGCACAGTAAATCCAACTTTCTGCTGCACTTGCAGCAGAGTAAAGCTATTCACTTTCTAATTTAAATATAGTCAAACACCCCATTCTACTAGCATAGATCATGTGGAAACAAATGCAGGCTTATGGGAAGCTTTGCATCCAATTTTTTGTGTTTACTCCCATTCTGCACATGCACAGAGAGTAAAATCCCACTGCGCTTCAACATAACATTTTGTGCTGCTAGCCATAGAGATATAGTTTTTGATATGAACAATTACATTTCTGATCCTGTTTACAAAAAGTTTGTTGATAATGGGTTTGTGGTTTGTTATACACTGTTATGTATTGAAGAAATGGTGGTTATGCTTCATGTTAGAACTTAATTTACAATGCAAATGTCCTTAACATATTGAGCTGGATCCAGCTTTACTATTACACTGCGAACATATGGTGGGGACCGTATGTACAGCTGTTAGTAAGTTCCATATGCGTTCAGAAGTACCACTCCTACACTAACGTATGGATTTCTGGACACTTACACATTCATAATCCTACCTTACCTGTCTATGCGTAAATTTAAACATGCGAACATTAGAATCATACGTAAGGAATAAACACAATGTTTCGTCCAAACAATATGATCCGTCCAAGATGAGATGCAGGACACCTTCCGCTCAGTATTTGGGCTGTAATTTATTCAGCAGCCCGGCCGGCTGCACTTAGCTCTCGTCTGAACCTTTTTCTTAACTTTTTAGCAAGCGCTCCCTAAATGTGGAATAGTGGTTATAAATAAGTGGTCTTCTGGGGCATCGAAATAATCAAATAATATGCAGTCAGATGGGTCACAGCAAGTCCTCTTACGTGTTTCTATAGCCTTTTCTTTTTTAATCAAAAAGAATAGACTTCCTATATTAATAATATATAATATTATAATACTAATATAGGAAGCTTATTCATTTTGATAAAATTTAAAAATATGTTATAAACTACAAGGCTGTCATCTGCCTGGATTCCAACTGTTCATATTTTGTTACTGGAGATCTATTGAAAATGGTTTATTTATTTTATTTATGTATCTAGAAACGTTATGGTATTTATTAATTTGTTATTAATATTTAATTTTTTAATGTTTATTTTTATTTTTATATTCATTTTTATATTTATTTTTATTCTTATTTTTATTTATGTTTGTTTATTTTATTTTT
>WWET01001365.1:141655-155072 GCA_011038615.1 Limnodynastes dumerilii | reverse complement strand
TGCCTTCCCAATTAATTTTCAATGTAATGTGACCTTAGAAAATAGGAAGTAGAAAAAAACGGACACATTTTCCACTTTAACTTGTTCCAGTTTTTTCATTTTTAATTATTTCACTATCAATTTTGGCATGCAGCACCAGGAGACAATTCTGCACAGACCGGTGAAAATTTCATCTTAATGCATAAAATACTTCCTGAGCTACAGCCCCTCAAACACCATGCCCCCCATCTGACAGAAAGTCAATGGCGGAATGCTGTTTATTATAGTCAACCTTAATATAAGGGCACGACCGTATATATATATACTGTTATCTCATTTTCATATTTATGATGAATGGAAAACAATTAAATGCTGGTTATACAGTAAGAAAAATAGAGAAGGGTATCCCTGTCAAAACAGGAGCCATAACTTTAATATACTCTCTCAACTCCTGGTGGCCCCCTCACACTCATCCTCTCTACCTCTCACTGCACCTCTATTGCTTTATTTTATTTAACTTTTATGTTTTATATTATTTTTATATTCAAATTGCACTACGTTGTGCATATTGATAGTATCTTGCCGCTACATCTTTAAACATCAGTTAGGCCAAACAGCCTCAACATTCTTTGCTACAAATGCTCTGTGGGAAACAGAGTTGCCAGTGGTGTTAAGCCTTCTTTTGAAACTTAGTTGCAGAAAGTTAATACTTAATATATTGGCAAGCATTGTTTATTGGACTGAAACTTACAGTTCTGAATTGTCCGGGGTGGTACTACTCTATGAATTTTATATTGATATTGATCTGTGATAACATTTCAGTCAATTTTTGGGTCTCCAATATAGGCCACTCTAAGATTGGTTGTATTATTATATTTAAATTTATTTAATTTAATAAAACTGTATTTTAATTCATTGTCTAGCGCTCCTATTTGCTACATTTCTGGTTTTCTACAGAGGCAGGTTCCTCTGAATGGTAGCAGCTGGGACACCTTATTAACTTAAGTGGAATTGGTTAGCGCCATAGAGACTATTTCTTTATATAATAATATCCTCACCACCCTCAACCTGCCCTGTGGACCCCATTCCCTCATACCTTCTCAAACACCTCTTTCTTATGATCTGCTGTCATCCAGCCAACCTTTTCAACCTTCCCTCTTATCTGGTATTTTCCCTTCCTCTTTCAAGCATGCCCTTGTCTCTCCCATTCTCAAAAAACCTAAATTGAACCCTACATTTCCCTCCAGCTAACAACCTATATCCCTTTCCCCTTCGCCTCCAAACTCCTTGAGCCCATAGTCTACCAATGTCTCATCAGCTATCTCACTGACAACTCTCTTCTGGACCCCCTCCAATCTGGTTTCTGGCCCCTCCATTCCACTGAGACTAACCTTACCAAAGTGATCAACGATCTGATATCTACCAAATCCAAGGGCCACCACTCTATCCTCATCCTTCTTGATCTACCACCTCTACACTGATAACACCAAAATTTACCTCTCCTTCCCTGACCTCAACCCTCTCTTTTGTCTAAAATTTCTGAATGCCTTGTGTCCCTATCCACATGGATGGCCAAGTATTTCCTCAAGCTGAATATGAATTATAATAATAGCAATGACTGCACTGACTTAAAAAAATTGTTAGAAGATAAAAAAAACTCTCTATATGGGGAGGTGATCCCTCATTAGTTTTAAATTATGTATAGAAAGATATACCACCACACAGACATGGAAGTCAAAAGCAAATTAATTAGAAGGTTCACATATCTTCGTGATAATTAGCAATAATGTCAATTCCCCATAGAAACCACAAAATAATGTATTTAAAAGTCTTTTTTAATGATACAGAAGATTAAATCACACAGGGGCGAAATATAACATATAATACATAAAACATCCATTGACCAACTGCATTGAACAGTACAAACCATATATAAGAATAACGCTGCAGTCCATAACCTGCTAGTAGCAACAAACTGACTTTAATCCCCCCATAGCAGCCTCATGGCCAACAACTCATCTACCCTATTCCTAGACAGTATCCTGTCCCTCCCTGAGTCTCGGAGGATCGGGTCAAAAAATAGCAGCATGTGGTCAGAACAGAGCAGAGAAGAAACCACAGCCTCGGGTGCACACGTTTTGCCTGGGCTTTTTCGTAGCAGCTGTGTCCAGGTGAAACACAATCAAACATTTATCTGAATTGCAGCCAATTGGAGAGCAACACATTGCAATTAATGCTGGAACACCTGGAACAAGGGGAATTGAGAGAAACAAAACCTATTAATCTTGCTTCAATGAGAGAAACTCATATCGAATACACAGTATATAAAATGTATAAAAAAGATTCTAGAATGGGCAAACAAATAGTAACAATGTTTTGAAGGATGACATACCTATAATGTAATGATTAGAACAGATACAACCACAGCAATGTTTCATAGGGATAAAATAAAGAAAAGGTTTAAACGTCCTCTTAAAGAGACAGTGTCCTAGTAATTATAGATAGGTTCAGTTGTAAAAATGCAAGACTTACAAGTAATTGTACATTTTTAAATAACAGAGACTACAGGAGTCTCGTTGTTTAACCTACATGGAATCAAAATATAAATGCAGTATATATCAAAATGCATATGATCACTGGATGTGAATGATAGAACACTCAAAGGTAATAATCTATAATATAGGTCAAAGAGTTCATTAATACAAAAGGGAGTAACATTAATGGTGTTATTTAACCTATGAGGGGAAGTGGTATTCAATAAAAAATCCAATTCAAATCCCTTTGTAATAATAGAGAATCAATGTCTCCTACCCTAATATTCAACCGGACCTTTTCAACAATATGGGCAGTTAGACCTGTAGGATTGGAATTGTGATATTTCAAGAAATGAATCCCTTATATTTCAGATTAGATAATTTACTATGGGAAACAAGTTTATCCTTCAAGTTTCTTGCCCTCCGCCAATACATAGGGATATATTCGCCCAAAACTTATCGATAAATAGGATTACAAGTTACCACCAGAAGATGCTTATTTAGAATGTTAACAATGGTGGTGCCTGTTTACAATATGTCCCAATTAAACAAACAACCTTAGATGATGCAACCTTTATCTTTGGGGCAATCAAATTATCACTTGAGACACCAAAACAACGTTGGTATGCTTTATGTAAAAGTTTGGATCTGTAACCCTGTCTGATAAGACATTGTCTAAGTTCCTTGGCTTGTTATTGATAGTCTTGAAATGTAGAACAATTTCTACTGAAATGGAGATATTCTCCTTTGGGGATATTATTTCTGACTGAGGAGGGATGAAAACTATCAGAATGCAATGTACTGTTGGTTGCAGTGAGTTTTCGGTAGGATTGCGTCTTGATATACAAATCTGAATCCACCGAAATTGTTAGATCCAAAAAGTCCACACTAGCCATGCTTTTATGCATGTTCAGTTTAAAATTGAAAGTATTATAATTCAAAAATTCAACAAAAGAATCCAGGGTGGACTCATTTCCTTGCCATAGGAGCAGGATGGCATCGAAACCAAACAAGCACATATGTTACATATTTTTTGCCTGGTTCACCAAAGACGATATCCCACTCCCATTGCCCCAAGTGTAAGTTAGCACACAACAGGGCACATGACATCCCCGTCGCCGTGCCACGTGTTTGCAAATAAAATTTGCCATGTAAAAAAAAAATGTGTGCGTTAAAACAAACCGCAATAAAGTAATGAGAAACTCATTATGTTCTGGACTATTATTCATTTGTAAAAAGATGCTACAGCTCCAATACCTTGATCATGGATAATGGACTTGTAAAGATACTTCACATCAAGAGTCACCAGCCATGTTGATTGTGGGACTTGAATACCTATCAATCTTAAAAGCAAATCAGATGTCTCTCTGAAGAAAGCAAAGAGGTGACAAACGGGTAAGTGATGATCAATATACGTGCTAGCTTTTTCAGTAAGTTAATTATTGCCAGACACAGTGGGTCTCCATGGTGGTCTAGTATGACTCTTGTGAATCTTGGGTAATAAATATGGCATCGCCACTCTGGCATAATCAATTTTAAGAAAATTGGAAAAAGCAGAAATAATGATATTCAAATGCTTAGCTTCACCTTTCAATTGTCGATCTGTTGATAGAAATGCACAAGTAGGATTTGAGAATAGTAGCCTATAATATGATGTATCATTTAATTGACTAGATCCTTCAGTAATGTACAACTCTTTCGGCCACAATACAACATTTCCCACTTTGTCAGATTTTTTTTACAATAATGTCATGCCAGGATTCTATGTCCCTAAGAGCTATGGGACCTCATTTACTAAGGTCAATTTTTTACAGCAATTCTACATCAATCATGATACCAAAAATTGAGGCATTTACTGTGCTTGAATTTTTGGCATCGATATAGAATCACTATCGATGTTGATTGATTTTAAAGTGGAAAAATCACCATGCTTTTCTAATGAAAAGCACGGTGATTCTTCATTTCAAAATCAGCATGCATTTTTCAATCACTTATCCTGCCGACACATATACTACAATAAGGAAAAGCATGGCCATGTGTTTGTGGCCATGCTAATCCTTATAGTAGTGTAAGCAGCAGCCTGATAAGTGAAAGAAGTCGCTAATCAAATTTGTTATGTGTCCCTAAAAATTGTTAAAAAGTACCCAAATACACAATGCAATATTACATGACCTAACACTATATGTTAAACCCTGATTAAAATGTTTCAAAAATGTCCCTTACTGTGTTGCTAGACTATAATGCTTTTCCTTATATTAGTATAATAATATAATATATTATTATATATTATATATATTATATTATATTATATATATTATATAGTATAATACTAATTGGCAGGATAAGTGATTGAAAATTGTATCTAGTGTTTTTTACTTTAGGAAAAACACATGTCAACTATGTTGACATGTGTTTTTCTATAAAAGTGTGAGTCGCTTTCTATGAAACCGCCTTACACAGGAGGCAATATTTTTTTAAGCCCTCACGGATCGCACTAGAGGCGATTTAGTAAAATCGCCTTTGGTGAATGAACCGTGTTGTAAAGGAAACATTAGAAAAGTCAGGACTGGGAGTGTAGAGCGATGTTGGTCGAGTTGGTGGTGCAAAAGCCCAAAGTCTTTGGCTGGACTTTGGCTTTAGTAAATACGACGATGGTGAAAAAAAGCTAAACTCCCGGGACTTTGGGCGATTTTGCCAACATCGACCTTAGTAAATGAGGCCTATTGTCTCATCAGATGATAAATTGGAATATGTGGACATAATCTTGGAAGCATGCACCAATGAATCTAAGTCCTTTGACACAAGGGGGTACATCCTAAGCTACGGCCGACAGGGGAATTATGCACGCCTTGGGCATAATTCCCCTGTCAGCTATGAAGTGTGCATGCGCACATCGTTAGTACGTGTGCGTACCGGCAGGCATATGTAACTATGTTACATATGCCAGTCGATATAATACATTTTCGATTGCTGTATCTTTGCCATATAGGCAGAGATAGGCATGGTAATTAGTTGTCGGGGCAGGGGAAGCCCCGTTATGACTATGTCTGTGGCCGTCTGGGGTCTATGTCAGACCTAGTCATAAAATTAAAGTAGGAATCTGGACACCTTGATTTACTACTTTGAGCGAGAAGTGCAGGGGGCGTGCACTCCATGCTATGCGATCCTACGGAGGGACCCGCGGACGTACTTAAGCTGTGCGTGGGTCTGGATTTGGGCCAAAGTTCTTAAAAGTTATCAATTCTGGAAATTTATAAAGGTCAGAGAAAAATGTAGATTTACATCTGAGAGGTGAAGTAAAATTATCCATCACCCCCTCCTCTGTCAGACTGTCTCACATAGAAACTATACTCTATTTTAATCTAAGATACCCACAAAGTCAAGGTGAGGGGCAGTATGGATTTTATGGAGAGCTAGTTTTCTAAGGAATAAGTGCAATTTTTTTTTCTATACAAAGCACTGAAAATCCTTTGGTAATGAAAAGGAAAGGCCCTTGCTTAAGACTGAAATATGATGTTCATTGAGTGATTTATCAGATATATTGAAAATCTAAAGATGATGTTCATTGAGTGATTCATCAGATAGATTGAGTCAGAATTTACAGTCTCCTTTAATAACATCTCCTGTTCCGAGTACTGTGTCTTCCGCAATTGAAAATTTGAAAGTTGCCTCTTTGTACCGGAGTCTGCGTTTTTTTCACTGCTCCGTTCTGACCACACGCTGCCATCTATTTACCTGATCCTCCGAGACTTAGGATGCTGCCTAGGAGTAGGTGAAATGTTGGCAGTGAGGCCGCTATTGGGGGATTAGGGTTAGTTTGTTGCTACTAGATAGCAGGTTATGGACCGCAGCGTTATGCTTATATATGGTTTGTACTAATCCATACAGTTGGTTAACGGATGTTTTATGTACTATATGTGATATTTCTCCCCTGTGTGACTTTATCATTAAAGAAATATCTTTTAATTAAATTTTCTATGAGGAATTGACATTCTTGCTAGTTATTATGAAGATACTGTATGTGCACCTCCTAATTAGTTTGTTTTTTACTTCAATGTCTGTGTGGTGGTATATCTTTCTGAAGCTAAATATGGACAAAACAGAAATCATTGATTTTGCCTCTCCCTAGGATTTTCTCCCCCCACTCCATAACCATAACCATTGGTGATACATCTGTCTCCTCCTCCCCTCAAATTCGCTGTCTAGGCGTCATCCTTGACTCCTCACTTTCCTTTATACCTCACATCAATGCCCACTCTCATTCTTGCCGTTTCCACCTACACAACATTGCACACATCTGTCCCTTCCTCACCAATGAAGCTACCAAAACCCTCATGCACTCTCTATTTACATCATGTCTTGACTACTGTAACCCCTTCCTTGTTGTCTCCTGCTGACCCGTCTTGCCTTCCTGCAATCTATACTCAATGCTGTTTCCAACCTCTCACGCAACTCTACCTCATCTCTCCTTTATGTCAAACCCTCCACTGGCTTCCTGTTCGCTTCAAACCTCTCTTTAAACTCCTTACCCTCAACTTTAAGGTCATCTCCTCATTCACTGCTCCCTACCTCTCTTCCCTCATCTCCATCCTTACCTCCCTCTCTTTTCCCCTAACCACTGCTATCTGACCTCCCTACTGATCACCACATCTCACACCCATGTCCAGGACTTCTCCCATGCTGCACCTCTGCACTGGAATGACCTCCCTTCTTCAGTCAGACTCTCCCCCACATTGCAGGTCTTCAAGGGCTCACTCCAAATGCACCTGTTCTGGTTAGCATGCCCCTCCTTCACTAACTGCATCTTACATCTATCCCTGAGGAAATCTCACAGATACAAAAAAGTCACCCCAGAACTCTTGCAATTACCCAGCAACTAACCATGAAATTCTAGCTTTAAAATAAAAGTCAGAGTGATTTGTTATATACATTTGCAAATATATAAAAAGCTATAAGACAACTATTTATGATGGGACACTATGTGTTTACTATTTATGATGGGGCACTATGTGTTTACTCTTTATGACAGGGCACTATGGGCCTGATTCAGAGGCTGAAAATAAGAACTTAAAGTTACACCTGGGCTAAACCATGTTGATTTCAGGGGAGTCAAATTTAATTTTTTGCAACAGTATTATAGTTAAAAGGTGATGTTTCCCAGCTCAAGTCTAATTAGCAGTTTAAAAGTGAAGCTGATCAGGTATCTGTGTGCAATAAGTAAAAGCAAAGCATTCTCCCTGCATGAATAGGATAAAATTAACTTGACTCCCCCTGAAATCAACATGGTTTTGCCCAGGTGTAGCTTTAAGTTCTTATTTTCAGCCTCTGAATCAGGCCCTATGTGTTTACTATTTATGACTGGGCACTGTGTTTACACTTTATGACAGGGCACTATGTGTTTACTCTTTATGACAGGGCACTATGTATTTACTCTTTATGACAGGGCACTATGTGTTTACTATTTATGACGGGGCACTATGGGCCGTATGCAGAGCTCCGGCCACATTGCATTTGCGGCCGGAGTTTTCAGAAAAGTGCTACTGTGCATGCGCAGTAATTTTGTAACGTAATCTACATTACTTCTTGCAACATAGATTGCGTATATACGCGGTCATAAAGACATGTGCAGTAGCACTTTTGTGAAAACTGCGGCCGCAAATGTAATGCGGCCGGAGCTCTGCATATGGCCCAATGTGATTAATATGTATGAAGGAGCACTATGTGATTAAGGAGAGGGACAGTACATGGTCATGCTGTGCCTTATAGTACTATATGCAGTAGCATTCTAAGGGTTAATAGCATGCTGCACTATGTATTTTTAAGATTTAAACTGGATTATTTAGCTTTTTTAATGGATTTTTACCATTTTTTAAGTTTAAGTTTTCTTCCTAAGTGAGTGTTAAATTCAACACAATCGACACTCGCACCCACCTCTGTTTAGTCGCCTGAGATTTTTCTGTAGTTAATACAGTAACTATTTTAAAAACAGCGATTTAGAAGAGGCAACATTTTGGGCGATTTTATGCTTACTTCTCTTTAGTAAATCCAGCTATTAGAAAATTGCAGAAAAATTGCCCAAAAAACAGCGCTTTTAAAAAATTGTCCCTTAGTAAATCTGGCCCATAGTGTAACATTATGCATATAGTATACATAATATAATAATATAGCGGCATCATTTGGTATATGTAAAGAAGAAAACAAAGGGGAGGTAAAAACGGGCAGGCATCTAGCCTGGCTAACCAGTGCGTCTCATAAGATGGAGGCTTGGAACACCCAGCAAAGCTCTAGTCTAATACCAGGCAGTGTCGTGGAAGCATGCATGTATTTGGGACTGGATAGAAGTAGTTAATGTAGTAATGTACCTTTCCCATTCTGTAAAGACGTTCTTAACAGATTTTTCTATTTTTAAAGTGGCCAAAACATTCCATATGAAAGAGGTAGTATATTTTTTCTTTAAACAAAGCAATATTGGGAGCTCTGGATTAAATCCAGTTTTAGAGAATGTACTTCTGAGCCACTGCCGAGATAACATTAGCCATATGCGTGTCTTGTCTGGTTAGTTTTAGAGTAGGATCTAAGTATCCCAGCAAGGCTTATTCTGGTGTAAGCAACACAGTAACCATCTGTCGGGTGGTAGAAAATAAGTGGACCTGTTTTCAAAATTTATGAATTTAAGGGCATTCCCAAAGGTAAAGAAGCACTTGGTCCCCCACATTTTGTACATTTATGTGTATTGGATAGGCCCATCTTATATTTCCTTTTGGGCGATAAGTAGCCTCTTTGGTAAACGTTCAACACCTCTTTCCTATAGATTTTAGCCTTCAAAACAATATTTGAGTATTTAAGTATTTTAAGATCCTGGTCTATTGTAAGCTGTGGAAATATGATTAACCAGTGCGTTATATCAGTGAGTATCATGGTGGGATATATTAAGTATAGTAATGGAGGAACATTGGGCCAGATCCAGACCTAAGTGCAGTTTAAGCATGATCTCATAGCGTATTTACGCGATCGCAAGTACTATGCACTCCCCCTGGAACATCCCCTCGGTCACACGTAATTTACTTGATTTATGAGTATCAAACCCTACCTTATCTTTTCCTTGTGTAAGTACGGCCATACATAATGGATTGTCGCACATAACGGGCTAACCGGTGCAATATTGTATCATTTAAGTGCCTCCCTCCACCTACAAAGCGTCTTTCCGGCCGTCGTAGGGCTGACCCGCCCCTATGTACGTTTATACGAAGAAGGTACATACGATCAGAGTTACAATGCCTAACATCTGCCGCTCGCATGCGCAGTACATACAAAAAGTTGAAGTTACGCATGCAGCTAGTGTAAATACGCTTTCGTAAATAACTCAAGATCTTTTCCATTGTTCCTTCTCATAGAGTGGATAAGTTATCAATCTATCCAATTCATTTCGCCAATCATCTGTATTTAAATTGGCATATGGGCATAGTGAAAGGCCTGATGGATTTTAAAGGAGTGTGTGGATGGATACCATATGACTTCTGTACCTAGGATACTGATAAGGATAGTAGCTGTAGGAAAGTTAAAAAGTTATTTTCTTGATCACCAATCTATCAAAGAGGGTATGTTGCATCTACATTATGGAATACTGGGTTTTGCAAAAGGGGCAAAAAGATAGAGTTTTTACTATTAAGACATTTACGTTTTCTGATACCTTTCCAAGTGGACCATACTGAAATCAGGAGCGGATTATCCTAAATGTATTTTTAAACATCCGACTGACCACAATGTGATTGAAGAAGGTGAAGGAAGTGCTCAAGTGATGTGTTGGCACAGCATTCTGTCTTATGAATCCAGCCTCGATGAATCTAATATTATTAGCATAGCTATAAAGTTTTAGATTTAGAAAGTTAATTCCTTCATTTGTATGATGTTGCTACATTTTACTCAGTGCAACTCTGGAGCATTTCCCAACCCAAGTTAAAGTTGCAGAAGGGTCAATATTATGGACAACATTTGCAGAGAGTATGTGAACTTGGGAGTACGATCATTTTTATTAAGTTGGAGCAGCCTGAGTAGAAGAGAAGTAGCTTATGCCATCTGGTCATGGACACACATACATCTGCTATTAGTTTAAGAATGTTATCTGCATAAAAAGTGTGATAGTTCATAGAGAGATGCAGACTGCTAATTGTTTTTTACTTTTTATTGAGGTATGAGTTCCACAAAATTTTATTAAATCAAATTGAAAAATGTAATTACATTACACAAAATATATCCTGCTATATCTGATTTATGTTGGGGAACCTACGGAAAAAAGGGTACTTTATTCCACATTTGTTGGGAATGCCCGATATTTCGACAATTTTGGAGAAGAGTGTCAGTGCTGATTACAAGGATAATGGGTACCTAGGTCCCCTTAGAACACAGTAATTTTCTTTTATGCAAACCGTTGTAATCACTAGATAAACACTCAGACAGATTAATCCTATATATTGGCAGTGCAGCAACATTTTTTATTGCTTAATTTTGGAAAAAAGCAGAACCTCCCAACATGTCAGCTCTGCGCAATAGAATATGATATGTATGCACTATGGAATATCTTTAAAGTCTTCTTGTTAACACCCTTTAAATCCAGGCAATGCCAGGCACATCTGTTATAAATTCAAATAGGGAGACACTCTGAATGGAACACAAGTAGTACTCTGGTGCTCTTTAGGCTAAATTAGCTCCAAATAGGCATACAGTAAAGAAGGCACTCAGAGATTTTCATATATATGCCAAAATGGACACAAAGTAAAAAATGAGTGTTTGACTTTGTGTTCATTTTGTCGTCTATATGAAAATCTTTGAGTGTCTTCTTTAGTGTGTATATATATATATATATATATATATATATAGATAGATAGATAGATAGATAGATAGATAGATAGATAGATAGATAGATACAAAGGGCCTGATCCAGCGCTACGAAAATTCGCACGACGGGCGAATGCGAACGTACGCTCGTCGTATCAACCTACACGCCCCTAGCACTCCCATAGTAAAGTCCCTGCTTACGGCGGCTATACCCTACACTGGGTACGACCGTCGGCCGTACGAAAATTCGCAGCAAATACGCTGAGAAAATACGCTTAGCACGCCCATACTGTACAATTTAAATGGCTATCCCCGCCTCCCTGTAGTAAAACGGGCGCCCAGCCGACCATCGTAAAAAAAATACGCCCAGCGAGCGAAAAATACGCTAACGATACGCCCGCTATTCGCTCATGACGCTCGGGCGACCGGAAGCTGTCATACTGGGCATGCGCATTGCGAATTTTTGGCCGAAAATTCGCATACGCCCGTCGTACGCTCGCTTGCGAGCGTTGCTCTGGATCAGGCCCAAAGACAAGAAAAACAGGGGGCACTCCATAGTGTAGTCAATCTTTAATCAGCCCCTCAGGGTCAAACTGTAGCAATGTACCAGATTAAAAACTGTAATCAGCATGTACGAACAAGTCTCCAGATTAAGTAGATGTAAACAGTACTTCACCGTTAGATGTAACCAGTGTCCTGGGATATCGAACAGCGTACAGGCCCTTGTGACAGCCGGAGGCTCCGTTTACAATGTGTGGTGAGTGGACTCGTGCACCAACCCAACCCTCCGCGTTTTGTCACTAGACTTCATCAGGGGGCAGAGTTCCTTTTAAATAACCAGAGAGCCAAAGGATCAGAACCCTTAACTCTTTACATCACAAGACTAGCAAAAGACATGGTAAAGTGCATTGAGGCAATAAATATACATAATAAATGCTCAACCTTAAGATTCTAAGAACATCAAGAATAAAAAATATATATCAAAGATCAAATCAAAATATTAAAGTCAGGTAACTTACCTGCAATATGATGATACTTAAAAATATAAATTAGTAGTAATATTAATAATTAATATTTAAAATTGTTATACATTTTTATTAAATAGAAAATTGTTGAACAATAATAAATTGTTAAACAATAGTTAAAAAGATCCAGCTACGCTGTTTAAATTCCTAAGAGCTCAATTAATTACTCTGTTACTTCAATTAAATTGAATTCATGAAGATCTATTATGTTAAAAAAAAAAAATTTCCTTAAGATCTTTTATCATTAAGACAGGAAAACTCCTGAAAATAAAATATAGTACTACAATAAGGGATGAAGTAAAGTTCCCCCCAAATCATCATGTTTATTCACTGGCAAATAATGTAGGTAAATCCCTTAATCCCATCATTAACAATTTGTAATTTAATATGAGAGATAAAACTTTTGAAAGTATGGACTTTTAGTCCGTACATCAAACAGTGACAACCCCTTATATTAAACAGAGTGTTCAAACAGACATAGGGTTATGAATATACAAAGCATCTAAACATCTAAACAACTAACCTCAAACTAACAAAAGGGAGGGGGAAAAAGAGGTGGAATGGGGAATAACACAAACCCACCAAGGAAGGAGTACGGCAACTTAAATAACCTAAAGAAATGATGTTAAGTCCAACTGACCTCAACTAAGGGGTGTCACGTTTCGTGAGTGTTGGGGATCGGTTCCGGGTTTCAGGGACTGAGACAACTGCGCTGATTTGAAGTGGAAATGAGCGGGTTTAATAACAGTAGGAAGCATACAGGAATATTGGATGAAAGTATGAGTCCGTAATAAACAGTCACTGAAAATATGAGTTCATGGCAAATGTTTCAGAGATAGAACTGTAATGAAAGTCCTTGGTTGCCAAGTGGTTCCTTGGATACACAATGGTTGGTAGAGAGTCCAAGTGGTAGTTGGTAAAAGTAGTCGTTGTAGGTGTTTGACAGCTGGATAGCAGATAGCAGGACCGGAGTAGATGGTACTGGAGGCAGCTGGGGTTCCTCGATTGACACGCAGGACTGGAACTCCGGATTGGACCTTGGGA
>WWET01001365.1:63613-75165 GCA_011038615.1 Limnodynastes dumerilii | reverse complement strand
GAATAACGCCCGCCGTCGCTTGGACGGCGGGCGTAAGATCGGCTTTTGAGCCGATCTGCGCATGCGCTGGGCAGATGTTGCCCGGCGTCGCTACGGCAACGCCCGATCGTGGATCGGGCGTCCGTAGCAGTGCCGTAGGGACGCTGGAGGGGACTTCCCCCAGTGTCCCTACTTTCAGGTTTGTGTTGGTGGGAGCTAGTTTAATGAGGGTGGGAGGACGGGCTAGGCGGCCATACGCTCCTGTGTGGGTAGCCTTCTGCCGGCGTAAGGAAGGGGCCATACGCACGCACAGGGGGAGTGTTGGGGTAAGTGAACGCCGATACGCTGTGCTTTAGTAAGCACAGCGCATCAGCGTAGTTCAGGATCAGGCCCATTGTGTGTAAAATTTTGAGGGAAAAAAATAATTTATTCCATTTTGGAATAAGGCTGTAACATAACAAAATGTGCAAAAAGTGAAGTGCTGTGAATATTTTCCAGATGCACAGTATATACTTCCTGACTTCTTTTTACTCCAGTTACTCCAGTTATAATTCTTGCCCAAGTGCCTCTACATGATGCCTGGCAGCCTAACCATCTCAGGAGAACAGACTAATGGGAGAGAAGCCATGCATATGACGGCAACAAGTGCTTGATAGTAAAAGAACAAGTATCCTAACCATACATTTTTTTGGTATACTTGGTATATTTAAGCAAGTTTCTCTTGCTTAAATATATTTAACATTGGAAGTAATTGATTAAATTTTTATAATTGTAACTACATTGTTGCATAGCAAACTTAATATTTTTCCAGCTGATCTATTTTAACAGTAAAAACACATACTAACATTTCAATTCATCATTTTTGTATAATTTATAAATAAATAGGCAAGAAAATATTGATTACTATAAGATATATTAAAAATGTTTTTTTAACAGTTTAGAACAGACTTCAATATGTATTGCAAATAACACCATATTATTCACATTAATAATAACACATTGCTATTTGAATATATATTAACATTAAATTTTCACTTGTTTGTACAGAATCGTCTCCTGCTGACGCATTCCAAAATTTATAGTGAAGTAATAAAAAATTACAAAACTGGAAGAGGTTAAAGTGGAAAATGTTGCCTTTTTTCTACTTCCTGTTTTGAAAGGTCACATTTCATTGACATATAATTGGGAAGGCAGAACTCAGTGTACATAGGGTCTTTTCATTAACTTTTTTTTTGTTAGGGAGCTAATGTTCCAGGGGAGTGCCTTTGAGGGGTCAGATTTCAGAGAAAATGACAGTCATTTTACAATTTAGAAAAATGTGCCCCATTATAGATATAGGAAATTTCATAGCATTGCGCATGTCAAAGAGCCCTCTGCTGGGTGCAAACAGAATGCCTTCACAGGAGAGAAGCAAGATGGCTGACTTCTCTCAGGGTGTTTTGGGGTTTAGGGGAGCTCACTGTAAATTCATTACTTGTGACATTGCAGTAATAAGTGTTATTTATCAGCTCCAAATCTGGCTGTGTGAGGAACCTCCCGCCCCCTAGTGACGTCATAATTTATTCACTGCACAAGACGGTGAGGTTTGAATGTGGAGACATCTGAATTACTCAGTGTAATTCTCTCACTACAGCAGCCACTATATAGAATGTGATCTCCTTACGAAATATACAAATAAGGGTGGACACAGTGCTGGGTTATAACTAACGTAATGTAGTGCAAAGAAAGGTTTAAGCACAAGAGCAGTTTGGTTAAATGTAATTTATTAAACTATCTACAAAATGATAACAACAGTGGTAAAAATGAAAACAAAAAACAGACAATAATATGTGTTCCTAACTTAAATAAATGTGACAGCTTTATGTAGCATTTCGTTACATAGATTGCGTAAATTATTTACTACGCGTGTGCATTAGTACTGAACTTCTAAATAGGGACGTAAGTTAAAAAAGCAGAGTTGTGAATCCAGTCCAGTGTGATTAATTGCCTTTTGATAAAGGTATGATTACAGTATTTTCTTTTGAGGTGGGACTAATAAAAACACAAGATTATCTTTTTTACTGAGAGATATGTTGTGTGATTTTTGTAAAACCAGCTGATATATAAGAACACTGCTAGCCTGTTGCTTTAGGCCAGACAAACTAGCGGACCAGAGGCTACATGCAGCCCAAACGCATATTTTTTATGACCCGGTTTTACAATGTGGACCCAGTGTAACACTGTGTTAAATGAAGGGCCCTGGGCCCTCACAATGCCCCACTTCCAGCAACCATGGCTGAAACACAGAACAGCTCATAGCAAACCCCCTTTCAGCTGTAATGTATAACTGCTGCAGCAGCTGATAGCAGAAATCAGATTGCTTTATGCAAATGACACTGATGTGACATTAGGTCAAGCCAGTGTCACAGTAAAGATGAGAGAGCACACTGCAGAGTAAAGTATATACTGGGGAGGCTGAAGACATATGAATGGGGAATACTGTGGAGGCTGAAGAGACATGATGGGGAATACTGGGGAGGCTGGAGAGACATGGATGGGGAATACTGGGGAGGCTGGATGAGCCCTATTGAGAAAGAATAATTGACAACTGAAAGTGTTAACACTTGATTTATAAATACAAAATTCAGTTTCATTTATTTTATAGTTCTCAATGGATAAAATCAAGGGACTGATTCAGAGCTACACCTATACCTTTTTTTAGTGTAGACCTGAGCAATACCGTATTGAAAGATAAAATTTAAATTGTGAAAGCAGAATTTGAATTTAAAGTTAAAGTTTATTAGCTAAACTCTAATTTATAGATTAAACATATGCAGTGTGTGAGTTCTATGTGCAAAAGTACATTATTTTCGCTGCATGCAAAATAATTAAAATTAATTAGAACCCCATACTTTGTAAAATGGTTTAACTGAGCAGCTCTTTTGTCCTCACTCCCAAACTCTGGATCAGCCACCTAGTGTTACTGTATTATAGGGAGAGTAAATGTGGGGAAAGTAATGTGACTATGAGGGTGTAATATGTAATGTGAAGAGAGTGGTGTGACTGTGGGGTTAAAATATGTAATATGGGGAGATTGATATTACTGTGGGGGTATAATATGTAATGTGGAGAGAGTGATGTGATTGTGTGGGTGTAATATGTAATGTGAAAAGAGTGATGTAACTGCAGAGTTATAGTATGTAATATGGGGAGAGTGATGTGACAGTGGGTGTACTTGTGTAAGTCAGTCGCAACATTAAGCGTGCATGCACGTGGCAGATATTTAGTAGCAGATCTCCTTGCATTAAGAACACGATTATGTACATAAAGAGTTCCGTACAATAGGGCAAGCCATGACCTCAACATGCCTAAAGTCCACAAGGGGGCTGAAGGGAGGCATACTAATTAGGCAGTGTGGGCAGCATTAGGCATATAAGGTAGGTTTATACAGAACAACTGCAGAGGTCTGGATACGGCACTATGTTATTTAGGTTAAAACATAAGTATTTTAGCTTAAAACATAAGTATTTTAGCTAGATAAAAAGCTATGAAATTCCATAGACAAAAAATCCTTACGGTTTAACATGTCTGATTAAGGTTTCTTATATTGACACAAAATCAGGGAGATCTTTATTTCTTTACCACGCAAACTCCAAAAAGCAATGAAATTACAACATTAAGGCTTGAGCTTTAATGGACGTGTTCCTTAAGCAATACAGACATGGTATACAATCACATCCTGTGGTTAGGGGCAGATTCAGCACTATCATGGAGTGAGATTGCTGTCACTCACGAAATGGTGGAGCTGCTTAACAACCCTTAAGGTAGCCATCCCCTCTGCACTCTGCATTGTAACTTAAATTACAATGCAATAATAACCAAATTATTTTTTTAAATAACTATTTTTTTACATGTCTGTGCATAATAGCAAGTTTAAATATATTAGTTATATTTAAAATATATATTTGAGCACAAAAAATATATAAATAAATTAGTGCAAATTAGTGCCTCATGCACTTAACCTTTCTCTATTTTGTTTAATATGGGTTTTGTAAATATTTAGAGGTATACTACAGCATTGACAACTTATTTCCCTTCATCTTTATCCGGATAAGGTATTTTTATTGAATTATGTATTTATTTAGGAGTCATTTTAAGGAACAACCCTCTCCCCCTTATTAAGGTATTCTCTCTTTTACGATTTCTTCCACTTTCATTGGTTAAATTTTCATTTAAGGTATATCCACTGGCAAGGGTTGTTCTCTAGAAATGGTTTACTACAGATGCTAGGTAGGTGGGTAGGGATGCCGTTTGGCTTCAACTTACCCCTTGCACTGAGTCCCTTTCCTTAACTATCCCTTATCCTGTACATTAGGTTTTTTTTTTAAATTAATTTAGGGTTACATTATAGAACTGGTCATCCAGTGTATTCCATTTATTTATTTATTTATTTATTTTTTGGGGATTGATTATTTGGTGTATTTATTTAGTTAAACTATACACTCTTTTTATGGTTCTTTTATGATTTAAAAGTTTTTTTTATTTTATGGTCTAATATGTAAGGTTCATTTAAAGGACACTTATTTGATAGACAAGGCAGTTATGCCTAATTTTTAACTATTCTATATTCTATGTTTGGTGATTCATTCAACTCTAATTAAAGTCACAGGTATACTACTTTTTCACATCACATTTCTTTTAAACAAATAAAATCAACATATAATTACTTGTTGAAATAATTACTTATTTATTTAACTGTCTTCACTATTTAAATCTGATATACTGAGAATTTTCTTCACTTATAATATTTCATATCGATCTATATCAACTCTGCACTGTTCTATCACTTAATTATGTCACTTTGGGCCTGATCCTGAGCTACGGCCGCCGTCGCTAGTACGGCGGCCATAGCTCTAATGCGCATGCGCCGGGCAGATGTTGCCCGGCGCTACTATGGAAACGCCCGATCTATGATTGGGCGTCCATAGTAGCGCCGTAGGGACGCTGGAGGGGACGTCCTCCAGCGTCCCTACGCTCACGTTACTGAGGAGCCCCGATCCGCTGGGAGGCCCGGGGAAAGGGGGCCCCCTCCCTGCGGGGGAGGCCCCGGACCCGGCCCTCGCCCCCGGGAGCCCTGGCCCGGAAGGGGGGAGCGACGGGCGGGAGGAAAGGGCCCGAGCCCGGTCCAGGGGAGCCTTCCCCAGATCCCGCCCGGCCTCCTGGAACCGCCGCCCGGCCTCCCTCGCCGGGTTTCCCCCCTCCGCCCGGAGGAGCCCCGATCCGCTGGGAGGCCCGGGGAAAGGGGGCCCCCTCCCTGCGGGGGAGGCCCCGGACCGGCCCTCGCCCCCGGGAGCCCTGGCCCGGAAGGGGGGAGCGACGGGCGGGAGGAAAGGGCCCGAGCCCGGTCCAGGGGAGCCTTCCCCCGATCCCGCCCGGCCTCCTGGAACCGCCGCCCGGCCTCCCTCGCCGGGTTCTCCCCCTCCGCCCGGAGGAGCCCCGTTTCAGCCCGAAAGAGGCCCCGCACCCCGGAACAAGCGACTCTTACTTCCAGAAGCAGCCCGAGGACGCCATTGGGCCCCTGCCTCCGAGGGGCGACTGTCGAGAAATCAATGCCCAGGCTGTACTTTTCGGCCCTGTTTGTCGCCGCCGCCTCCGGACCTCGTATTGACAGTTGCAATCAAGGAATTTTGAGGGAAGTGGACAATATATATATATATATATATATATATATATATATACATATATATACATATACAGGTAGGCATAACAAGCTAAAAACAGGTTGCAGATACTTGAGACAAGATACAGACATCAGGGCAGTATACAGGTACTCATAGCAGAGTACTGTGCCAATGCTAGATTCAGATACTCAGCAGATTTAGAACAGCTGTAGAGGAGAAAAACTGACAGAGGAACAGGTTATATAAGGAAGCCTCTAAACCAAGAGATCTCTTTGCTTGTCAACACAGAGATGTATCTGACTTAACAGCCTATACAGTGGAAAAAGGGTTTGGAAAAATCAGCAAAACAAGGATTATAGAAGCAGCTGTGCACAGATCTTAGTTAGTAGCCACAAAGTACATCAAAAAGTTGTCCTATAGCTACAATATGGAAACAAAAATAAAAAAAAACAACAAATAGATCTGAGCATAAAACACAGCGCTAAAACCTTAGTAAATGTGTCACAGGAAAAACATTAAAGCTTTCTAAGGACCATAAGCAATTTCATATTGTCCAATAAAGGAAATAGATTGATATATTAACAAACGATCTATTCTATCTTTGAATGAGACTGTAAGTACCACATCTACCTATAGTGTTACTATAGCGGATAATGTAATTCAAAACATCAAAGAGTCCTTCTGCGAGGACAACCAGCAAAGTCTTAATAACTCCAGGAGTAGCATTGTTAAAAAGATAAACTGGAGTATTGCAGAAATCAAAGATAATACAATGAACAGCAAGTCTCAGAAGAATAGTCAATTAAAGTAAGTTCTGATAACCAGTTGATTTAGCTGGAAATCGTATCGATCAAAGGATCGGCTGACAGAAAGGAGAGCTTGTACTCACTGTTCCAGATACAACTGTAGAATTATTGTAGAAAGTAAGGCAATTTGCAACAAAGTAGCTTTCAATCTCTCAGATGATAGTGTGTAGCATTTCCTCGTGTCTCCTTTTGTCATTCAACCTCTTTCTGAAAAAACCCGGTCTTTCTGCAGCCTCGTTTCTGTCGTCGTAATTTCTCATGGGTAGAGGGAGAAAAGAAGAAACTAGCACCACAATCTAGTGCAATAAGGTTTTTTATTTAAAGTGGATAAAAAATAAGGAATTTCAATTTCTTACTCACATTTAAACACATAGCATTTATAATAAAAAACCCAAAAGCGCTTCCTATGTGTAAATGCACACAGCACATATAAAAGGAAACAGGTTCTGGTCCTGATACATGAACAGCTGTCTCCACACAATAACCTATGCGTTTCAACCTCTGCTCAGATCTTTCTTAAGGCATAAGAGCTGCTGTTCACATCAAGATATTTAACTGCTTTGATAACTCCTCCCTTTTGTTTGCAAGGAAGAAATTATAACTAAATGGCCTGGCAATAATAATGCCAGCATATGGAAACTGCCGTAATACTTGATAATAAATTAGTACAAAAATATAATAGATCAAAAAAATGTACAAATAAATATATATAATAAGATAGAAAGGAAGAGGGCACCTCATGGTGCAATAAAATGTATTTAAAATGGAACAAGTCAAACAGTACAAGCATACCAAATTTCGTGGAACCAACAGCCGTTGATTTAATCAAGTATAGAGATATCAATTCGTGGTCTGCCGGTAATGCAGGAGATTCAGCGTCCTGAACTGCATGCAAGTCGGAGTCCTCACGATAGGATGGTATGGGTCAGGATAGAACCGAATTTATGAGTCAAGGGTAAGGTCCACCCCTACGCATTTCCTCATTACTGACTTCATCAGGGGGAGTGTCTAACCAGCCGGCAACCTAGGCATTATATAACCCTTCCACTGAAAGTTCACCTATCGGCAAAGTGCTTCAAGGTAAACAAAGACACGTGTTTGGGCCAGCGTAATAAGCGTTTATAAACTTAAGCGTCAACATCGGCATAGGTAACAGCTGATATACATAACATGCAGTATACAGATTATTATACACAAATCAACAGTCTAAAAATTTCATAACATATAAACATTTTTTAAATTTTTACATTTAAAATCTGCAACTAAATATCCTAAAGATTAAGCGTATTTATTATCTGCATATATAATTATACAGTTAAATATGCCAATCAACCTGAACTATCTAGGCAATAGTCAGGCGTGGTACTGCATAAAAATTGTTATAAGATCACTTAAGAAAGAAAGAACAACAAAAGATGAATAAAGTAAACCTCACATAAATCAAAGAAACCAAAGAGACCAAATCTCATGAAAACCCAAATGTACAACACAAGAGCACTAAATAAACGGGGCCAACTCGAAGCTCTCATTAAGGCTTTGTGGATTTAAGGTATCACGGGTGGTAATCCAGTAGCCTTCACGTTGGGATAACTTCTTAGCCCGCAACCACCACGTCTATCTAAGATGTGCTATGTCATTTGGACATATGTTCCAGTCCAAAATCAGGTCTTATATCTTTTGTTGAAACTATAACAATAGTGTAATAACAGCACCATGACACCACAATAGAAAATTACATAATAATAATTAGTGGTGCCTAAAGGATGTGGTTTTTTTTTTACAAAGTATATAAATAATGGTCATTTACAGAAATGTTCATTTTATTTTATACATTAAAGTCACAGTGATTTGACTGCTTGTAAAATAAGGTTTTGTACTATAAATAACATTGCATTTTGCTCCTTTTCATCTTATTTGCATATTTCTAATTTGGAACAACATTTATAGTACCAAGGACTTATAGATATGCCCTACATATAAATAATTCCCACACTATAGAGAATCTTTACTTTAAATTGTCTTCAAATGTCGGCGGATATGCTAGGCTGATATATTGATGTGCATCTACATGATTCCTTTAAGGATTATCGCAGTACTATTTCAATGTGAGCTGTATCCTGACAATTTGTAACAGCAGCAAAATATGAAAGAGAAAAGTTGTATGTAGAAAAGGTAAAGGACTCCATAAGTGAAACCATAGATAAAAATTATGGAAGGACTGATCCTGAACTACGCCGATGCGCTGTGCTTACTAAAGCACAGCATATCGGCGTTCACTTACCCTGGCACTCCCCCTGTGCGGGCGTATGGCCCCTTCCTTACGCCGGCTGANAACGGACGCCCGATCCACGATCGGGTGTTGCCGTAGCGACGCCGGGCAACATCTGCCCGGCGCATGCGCAGATCGGCTGCAGATGTTCATCTGGATCAGGCCCATAATGCGGTGAAGTATTGGGTATGAGGGAAAATGATGAAAGATTTCAGTTAGGCAAAGAGCAATAAAAAGGAACAGAGATAGACACAGAGAGGTGCCATTAATTTGTGTTACAGAATTGGTTTGAAAGACACATACAACAAGAGGAAGAAAGAAAAGAGACACCGCCCCAACAAAAATAATAGAAGAAAGTGCATAGACCCTATTAAGAAAGGAGGGGTAGTGACAGATGGGAGTGTGTTACATGTTCTTATATCCAATATTATATGAAGGTGTAACATGAAAACATCTTACATATATACATATATAAAACCATTCCTCTTTCTGTCTGCTTAGAAATATATTGTCTTCACTGCTTTTTCTCTCTCTTGCTTTCTGGGCTTTTTTGTCTCACTTGCTGCAGATAAAATTAGTATAGACACATTTTCAGCTTCCCACGCTGATAGAACTAGAACAGAGTGAGGGAGAGGAAAAAAATCGTAGGGTTGGAAAACTGACATAAAATGTAAGAGAACTTGCTTGGAATTTAAGGTAAAGTATGTACAGAAAAGAAATAGAAATGATGAATGCTGAAAGGCAGGATGGTTATTTGGCTCTATTTTATAAAAACTACAACTGATTTTTTTTTATCTTGTTAAAATGCCCAGTATGTGGGAGGAAAAAAAAAGGAAAATAGTATTTGTGAAAGGGTTCTTGGGTGAGGTTTACCCTTCTTTCTCCAAATATCTAATAGTAAGGCAAATATGCAATCATTTAATAACTAGATCTACTCAATAACTACAAAGGTAGTTTCCAGTTTAACCCAGGAAATATTAATCCTTACCTGCTACAAATTCCCAGGAACCATGATATTTATATTCCAAACATATGTCTTTCTCAAGAAAGATTGTCCTCAAGATACTTTAGGATAAAGCATTTTGTATTTACTTTGATATTTATACAACACATTTTTCCATAATATAATCAGTTTAACATGAGATGGAACAATATATATAAAATGCATTCTTATTCTTAACTGAACCCTGATTACATAAAGGAATTCATATGCTAATAGTGTATGTCCAGTGACCCATTGTCTTAGGTTTCCCAAACTCCATTACAATGTAGGCGTGTGCCTAACTGTCTAGGAAAAAGGGGTGTTCCCCAAACTCCATTACAACAAAGGTGTTGGTGTGGGTGTGAGTATGTGGGTTGGGAAAGTGTATTTGTGATGGAGAAAAAGCTGTTGCATACACTATAACAAAATGCTACTTTTCCTAAACTATTTCTACAAACATATACACATACTAGAGTACACAGAACACAATATACAAGACTACAACAATTACAGACTGTAACTTCGGCCATCTTGTAATACAATTTAATCAACAAGACTTCAAGCAAGGCCTTTTAATCACTACAATACAAAACCATATACTAGCACATAGAGTCAGCCATTTTGTAAGCTGACTTTCCATAATAGATTACTTATACTAACACAGATAACAGATCCCATTCTCTGACATAACATTCACTACAAAACTATATAAAACCAACTAAGTAAACTCCACAAATACACATTTCCTCATTAACTTCATCCTCACTGCACAATTACAACACATTCCTATTTCTCTGTTCTACCATACAACCATTACACAGATCAGCTGCCATTTACTCAAACAGATCATACCACATATTACATTTACAACTCAGCCTATAATCAAATAACATTTACAAAACCTCATCCAATTCAATAGCATAGTAGAATCCCAACAATGTACAATCTTTAGACCCAGATATTACAAACCCAGTGAAATTCATTCTACTAGCTTTACAATCCCTTGGTCCAGATATCACAGAGCCAAAGATAACCATTTTATTAAACTTTACTGAGCTATTATTACTGTATCACATATTGCTACATCATACTATTGTTATTCTCAGTATAGGTGGGGCTATGTACAGGAAGTGGTCACACCTCTAGTCAGGTGTCCAGAAGTAGCTGGGAAACACTGTTCTTTGATTGTTGTGAAACAAAGACCTTTACAAATTGGCAGATTCACCATGTGGCTTATATCTTTTATTGGAAGCTAAATATTCCAATAGAATTCCTTCATCAGTATTTCTTATATATTTTGTCATGTATTCTATTTGTGCTATACTTGTGGAATTATTATTTTGACCTACATGCAATCTTTTATGAATTCACAAAATACAATTTTTAATTTCAAGTAAGAAAATATCAATGGAAACATAAAACAAGACTAGTCAATTGTTTACTGACAGATGTAATTTGCATAAACTCTGCATAGTTTAAACTGGTAAGCTAGGTAGTTCCCAAGCATAGCAGAGAAATACAGAATGCTTCCAATTGATCTCTCTTCCAGATGTTCCCAAGGAGAAACTAAGGGGAGCAGGTCTAAGTGGGCAAGTAGTCAAAACAACATAATTTTAACCTTTGATACCTTAATCTTTTGTAGAATCATAGGACATGATCCTGATATAATAATAACATGCGAGTGGACCTCTGACTTGCCATGTAAATGTTCCTTAACATTTACACACTGGCCCCGCTGTACAATTGAAATACTTCCCCCCTCCAACTATGTGCACATGTTTTAAGCATGCTGCTCTGTTCCATCCTGCTGTCAAAAGGACTTCGGGCCTGATCCAGAGCTACGGCCGCCGTCGCTA
>WWET01001365.1:0-21104 GCA_011038615.1 Limnodynastes dumerilii | reverse complement strand
AATTTGTGGTTTAGTCTTGAACCATTGTTCTACTTAATACTCCCATTGGTCTTTTCACCCACTATATTAGGTAGAGAGGTAGTCATAAGAGAGTTCAAAATTTGATTTTTTTTATGAACTGAGTATTTATCAAATGATATGCTGCTTTATTTCTTGATTTATTTATTGTTGGTGGCTTTAAAACTTACATTTTAGCAAGATTATTAATTTAGAGGAATTAATCATAGAGTGTCAAGAAGTCTTTAAGATTAACCACATTATTTTCACCACTGTACAAGTGCAGCAAGCAAATTCCAGGAAGGTAATAGCTGTAACTTTTAATGTTCTTTGAAGATATATTTGCTTGGTGATAAGATATATTTTATTAATATCTTAATAATTAAATAATTTAAATGCCTTGTGTAATAATAAAAACAAATTATACTTACTCTGCCAACCAGTCATTTATCTCTTACTACTGGTCAGCAGAAACTTACAGTATATGAGTTATCTGTTTTTTCATGTTTTTTTTTTCCCGTTAACCATTCATTATTGAGACATCTGCAATTTCAAATACCAAATGCACTAGTGCCACTAAAGGAAACTTAGTTGTGAACTGGAAGCAGCAGGGCCGGCCCTAGCCAATCTGGTGCCCTAGGCAAGATTTTTACTGGTGCCCCCTAACAGAAAATCCTTGACTTTACTTTTCCACAATAATGTAAATGAGGTATAATTTTTTATTATTAACACTTAGTTATATAGTGCCACAAATTGTCTGCAGCACTTTACATTTAGACATTCAAGTCAGTCCCTGTCCCTATAGGAGCTACATACTAAGGTCCCTAACACATACATACATTAGGGTTAATTTAGTCAGCAGCCAATTAACCTACCGGTATGTTTTTGCCCCATCTAATACTATATCTACTGACTTCTTAATACAATAAAAAGATATTTATAGTGACCACAATCCTATACAGAGTACATCCTAGTGACCAAACCCCAACAGAGAGACTTTATGTTTTATTTTTTTGCAGGTTTTTCCATCTTAATTAAAGGTTTGTTTTTCTCTTTGTGTGTTCATACAGTTTTTCTGCCCCTTGTTTGTTTCCTTCCATTAATTCTGCCCCTATCTTGTGTGCCCATCCAGCATTTCTGCCCTTCCTTATGTCCATCCATTGTTTTGGTCCCTTCTTTGTGTCCATCTATTGTTTCTGCCCCCTTCTTGTGTGCCCATCCAGCATTTCTACCCCCTCCTTATGTCCATCCATTGTTTCAGTCCACCCTTTGTGTCCATCCATTGTTTCTGCCCTCTCTTTGTGTGCCCATGTAGCCTTTCTGCCTTCTCCTTATGCCCATCTATTGTTTCTGTCCCCTTTTTGTGTAAATCCATTGTTTCTGCCCCTTCTTTATCCATCCATTGTTTCTGCCACCTCTTTGTGTGCCCATACAGCCTTTCTGCCCCCTCTTTGTGTGCCCATGTAGCATTTCTGCCACCTCCTTATGTCCATCCATTTTTATGCCCCCTTTTTGTGTCCATCCATTGTTTCTGCCCACTCTTGTATCCACCCATTGTTTCTGTCCCTTAGTATGACCATCATGGGTATCCAGCCCCTTAGTATCCCCATCAAGTGTATCCAGCCCCTTAGTATCCCCATCATGTATATTCAGCTCCTTAGTATCCCCATCATGTATATCCAGCCCCTTAGTATCCCCATCATGTATATCCAGCCCCTTAGTATGCCAATTATGTATAGCCACCCCCATCATGTTTACTTACCTTCACTGAGTCTTCCTCTGCGGCCTCTGCTTCTCTCTCTTCCTCCCCTCATACAGGAAGTTGCTGTATGAGCTGCTGTGGCCGTTACATAGAGCAGCTGAAAGGATTTTTCCGATCAGCTGCTCTATGTAATGGATGCTGCAACTCACACAGGAACCTCCTGTATGAGCTGCCAGCCAACGGAGCGGTGCCTCTCCAGCCTGGTGCCGCATCCCCGCAGAGCGCAACACACTGACCGCCCGGGGCCGGCTCTGGAAAGCAGGACCATAACTATCTATTTTGGTGTCCTGGATGAGAGAGAAAAAGTTGGTTCCCTATTGCTTATATTATGCTGTAACTTACTCTAACTGGTCTTTAAGACCACATATACGCAATCTACGTTGCAAAAAATAACGTAGATATCGTTACAAAATTACTGCGCATGCGCAGTAGTTCATATCGGTAAACTCCGGCCGCATATGCAATGTGACCAGAGGTCTGAATATGGTCCACTATCTGTAACTATCTCTTTAAAATAACAATTCTTTTTAGTTAACCCTTTTGTCACATCATTTTCCTTAAATTGCATTGAAGGTATCCCCCTTCAATGCATGTACTCAATACTTCATGAGGATCTCTCCCCCTGAGGACGAAATATAAACAAAACACTTGGGGGGCAGATGATCCATATCAGGGCCAGTGCTAGGGTGTTCGGTGCCCTCCTGCAAACTTTTATTTTGCGCCCCGCTGTTTAACAATTTAACACCAGTGACCATCCTATATTATCGTAAGCGTGTAAGGGTCATACAACACAATTGTAACCACAAATTTTAGTCACCACTATAGAACACAGTCTCCTAGTCTGCGCTATACAATTCCCACTTCATCCTAAAAACCACCACACAATACAGACTGTATATCTTATAACTCATGTATCACTAGCTCCCGGTATTCCCAATCATGTCTCTCCAGCCTCCCAGTATTCCCCATCATGTGTCTCTGCAGCTCCTAGTATTTCACTCATCTCTCTATAGCCCCCTGTATTCCCCATCATATGTCTCCAGCTCCTAGTATCCCCATGATGTGTCTCCAGAACCCAGTATCCCCATTATGTGTATCCAGCACCCTGTATCCCCCATCATGAATCCCCAGCATGTAGTATCCCCATCATGTCTCTCAAGTAACTAGTATGCACCCATCATGTCTCTCCAGTCCCCAATAAACCCCATCATGTCTCTCCAGCACATAGTATCCCCCATCATGCCTCTCAAGTACCTAGTATCCTCCCATGATGTCTCTCCATCTCCCAGTATTCCCTATCATGCCTTTTCAGCACCTAGTTTCCCCCATCCCCCATCATGTCTCTCCACCAACCAGACCCCCATCATGTCTCTCCAGCTCCCAGTATTCCCCATCATGTGTATCCAACTCCAGGATCCTCCATCATGTCTCCAGCTTGCAATATCCCCATCATGTGTATCCAGCACCAAGTATCTCCCATCATGTCCCTCCAGCACCCAGTATCCTGCATCATGTTTATCCATGGCTCTCCAGCAACCAGTATGCCCCATCATGTCTCTCCTGCCACTAGTATCCCCCATCATGTTATTCCAGCACCCAGTATCCTCCATTATGTCTTTCCAGTTTCCAGTATCCCCCATCATGTTACACACCTAGTATTCTCAGTTTAAGTCCTATACCATTACTTACCTTTGAAGTCTTTCCGCCTTCCGGCTGCTGCTTTTCCTTTTTGACGGGCTCTGATTTGAATGATGCTGATGTGACCTCAGGGGAGTTGCTACTTCACTCTGCATCTGCATCTGACTGTGACACAAGCACAGCAGAAGTGAATGGATGCCATTATTGAGCTGTGCAAGGCGCTCTCGCCAGAGTGGTAAGAGCACCTTACATAGGCGTACATCTTAGGGAATAGACTGATGCAGAGTTGAGAACTGTGGGGATAACCCTCCGGTTATCGCTTCATGCCAGCCCTCATCCATATAGAAGTGCAAGTACAGTCAGCTACAGTGTCTATCCATATGTTGCTTATCATATACTACCTTTGGATTTAAATGTTTTAAGTTATGATTGTACAATACTCACATAAGATTGCACCCTATGGGACTGAACCAGATTTAAATCTAAATCTGATATTAGGCATGGAGGAGGGGAGTGCAAGCTATGTCACTCCCCTCCTTCTTACGGAATTCTGGACATTTAAGCGTCCATTACATTACCTTAAGCAATACGCACAGATCAGCATTCTTATGAACACTGATCCGTTTGGATGTGCAGCTCTCCACCGCTGTCCCATCATTTGCATGCCTATGTGCCTCATTTGTGGCAGGATTTAGGCCAGACCAGTCCCTTCTATGGAAGTCCACACATACAGAACCCAGTTCCATATGCAAGAACTTCTGACACATAACATCTGGTGCGCACATGCACAGATGTTCCCTGTCAATGGGACTTACGCACCAATATACCCTTACTGTACGCATTTCTGAATCAGGACCTATGTTATTTGTATAATGTCACCTATATATACTTAGGGCTCAGTCCATGGATATTTGTCCCAGAAATGGTAAATCCACAATCAATGGTCCTGATTCAGAAGGGGACTTATGCATATCAGGTGCATAAGTCCCATTGACAGGTAACATCAGCGCCCGTTGTTACATGTTGGAAGTCCTTGTGTACGGAACTGAGTTCCATACATGTGGACTTAGGTTGGTCCATGAGATCCATGAGGGTGGAGAGCTACATATCTGCACAGATCAGCGGTCATAAGAACTAGTCAGTGACTTTGAAGTTTATCGACGAAATGTGTAGGGTTGGACCTAGGCAAACCTAATCACCGTGTGAAGAATCCTGCGCTGAAAAAGGGAGAGAGGTAAGGGGGGTGGGGGGGGAAAGGAAGGCTGCTGGTATTGCCTGCGGTGATTGGGGAGGGTTGTAAAAGGATGACCTGGACCTGTCAGCTGCCTTATCAGGACGTGAGAGATATAGGGGGGTTGCTCCCTAGTTAAGAATTAAATGCAGATAATGTCCTAAGCGCGCCAGGCAAGTCTTTATGGCGGAAAAACAATGGGCAAATACAACTAAGCAGGGTACAATAATAAATTTTATTTTTCGTTAAAAAGCAGGGAGGGGGAGGGGTGGTTCTTTGGTATATTGTGATACCAAGGGAAAGTAAACCACTGTAAGTGATGGTGTGGTTAAATGGAGGGGAGTCCTATAGAAAAGTAACAAAGTCCTAAGTGCTAAGATGAAAGAACACAGTTCATTTGAATGAAGCTGGTTGATGTGGGTGCCTTCGTTCCGTTGCTGCAGTTTAAATTCTGTTCAGTGCACATCCAATGTATAAAGTAATTTAACCTTACCGGTAAGGGTTGAATAGCTACGGGGAGCTCACCCGTGCTTTGCGCAGTCCTGCCTCGATGTTACTCCTGCTGATGTTGTTCCTGGCTGCAGATGCTGCCGATGCTTGTTCCTTCTCCAATGAAGTTTGAAGCTGTTTAGCGGGGAGCAGATCCGAGGGTAATGCTGCGGTGGTGTACGTGTCTCCTACGCGTTTCACCTGTAATAGGCTTCCTCAGGGAGAGCAAATACAGAGGTGCTCACTGTACACTGTCAGCGTGGTTTGTGTGTAGCGAGGGGAATCCCGCTGCGCATCTGGCGGGAGTTAAAGGGACCGCTTCATGAATATGCTAATCTGCCTGCCCATCAAAGAGAGGGGAGTGAACCTGGCCTTAAGAATGGGCCGATGGCAGCACAGAGGGTTTGCTGATGTTCACTGATGTTATGAGGCCTCATATTTAAAGGGATATGGTGATAAAGTGCATAGATCTTTTAATACAGATTTCGCTATGCTTAGTTTATATAAACATTGCAGGCAAAAGTTCATTTGAACAAAAAGGTAGCTAGATCAAAGTCTAGATTGAGACCATTAGGAGAGAGTGTGTCCATCTCAAAAATCCATTTTGTCTCTTCCTTTGAGATGATGGAGATAAAGTCCCCACCTCTCCAGGGTTTGTTGACTTTCTTAATCCCAATGAAAGTTAAAAGTGAGGGGGTCACATTTGTGGGCGGAGCTGAAATGAATGGGCACACTATGTGTGGCCGCATTGTTTTTTATGTTTCTAATGTGTTCGGCAATCCGCAGTTTTAAAGATCTAGTTGTTCGGCCTATATATTGGAGGCCGCAGGGACAGGTAAGTAAGTATATTACCCCTTCTGTGCAACACGTTATTTTTTCTTTTATTTTAAAGGTGCGCTCGTTAGTATTTGATTTGAAATTAGTAATGCTTTTTGTGGATTTTTGTGCACAGGTTTTACATCCAATGCAATTGAGGCAATGGTAAAAACCGGGTAAATTGTCATTCAGCCAGGAGTTGGTTTGTGGCTGCTTAGTTCTTAATGCACTTGGCACCAGCAAGTTCTTTAAATTTCTGGCCTTTTTAAAGGTAAGTGTGGGTTTCGGGGGTAGGAAAGGCAGGATTTTTTCGTCCTGCTGTAGGATGGGCCAGTGTTTGTTAATAATCCTCTGAAGGTCCCTTGTTTGGCTGTTGTACTGGGTGATGAAGCGGACCTTTTCCGTTTTCTGACCGTCGGAGTTAGGTTTGGGTTTTAAATCTTTGTCCACTAGCCAGAAATCATCCTTCAGGTCTCTGACCTGGTTGTAATGTTTGTTCACTGTATTTGGATTGTACTCTCTTTCAATGAATTTCTTCTTGAGAGCTTCGGCTTGCTCTTGAAAGCATTCATTATTAGTGCAGTTGCGCCTCATGCGTACAAATTGGCTTTTAGGGATGTTACCTAGCCAACGTGGGTGGTGGTTGCTACGGGCCGGAATGTAGTTATTACAATCCACCTTTTTAATATAGGTCTTAGTTTGGATTGTGTTTTGTTCAATGTAGATCTCTAGATCTAGAAACTCCACCTTTTTTTTGCTGATGTTGGCGGTGAATTGGAGGTTCAGGTCATTGGTGTTAATATAGTTGACGAAGTCATTTAGGCCATCTCTGGTTCCCTCCCAGATGCAAATCACGTCATCTATAAACCTGTACCAAGCTACGATGTGTTCTTTATGGGGGTTGTTGTTCCAGATAGACAGGTTCTCCCAATGGGCAACGAAAAGATTCGCATACCCCGGTGCGAATTTCGTGCCCATCGCGGTCCCTTTCAACTGCCTATAGTGCATATGGTCAAACCAAAAATGGTTATGTTCCAAAATGAATTTTATGGATTCTACAAGAAATTGGATCTGCTTGCTGTGGAGATCTGAATTGGTGGTGAGGATGTCAAGAATGGCTTCGCATCCCTTTGCATGGTCTATGACCGTATAGAGAGAGGTTATGTCACAAGTCATGAAAAAATAGTTTTCCTTCCATTGCGTTTCTCTGAGAATTCTGAGAATATGGGTGGTGTCCTTTAAATAGCTTTTTTGCTTGACCACTATGGGTTGGAGGAAGTGGTCAATGTACTCTGAGAGGTTTGAGGTGAGTGAGCCTACCCCCGAGACTATGGGGCGTCCGGGGGGGTTGGTAAGGGATTTATGCACTTTAGGGAGGTGGTAAAAGACCGGGAGGATGGGATTTTCGATATTTATGAACTCCAGTTCTTTTTTCGTGAGAAGTCCCTCTCTGAAGGCCCTATTTAGGAGGGATTGCATTTCTGTTTTACTATCACACTGTTATTTAGACTTGGGCTGGGAAGCATCACCTTTCAACTCTAATACTGTTTGCAACAGCTGAAATATGAGTCCCCTGCAATCAACATGGTTTAGCCCAGGAGTAACTAAGTTCAAGCACTTACTTAAGTCTGGATCTAGCCCCTTGTTATTAAGACATAGGGCTCCATTTAATAAGGTTGATCTAGTCCAAATTGACCATAATCCTTGGAGTTTAGTTGCGATTATGCAATCGCCGCATTCACTAAAGGCAAAGTCTCAGGACTTTTGCCTTTAAAAAATTGCCATTGCAAACATCGCCATGGTGATGTTTTCAGTGTCAAACATAGCATTCGCCGCATTTACTAAGCGTCACTTAGTAAAATGTCCGACGACTTGCTAGAAATAAGCGCCATTTAAATGAGCCTGGTGTGAGTGTCGCTTTTCAGAAAAGCGACACTCACTTTTGCCATCAAAACACATGTAAAACAGTTTTTACATGTTACATAGTTGATGAGGTTGAAAAAAGACACCAGTCCATCAATCTCAACCTATTTTGGATCTCCTGCGATCCCTATCTTTATATTTGAAGTTAATCCATATGAAGCAACCTCCAAACTGTTGCAATCAGATAAAAAAAAAAAAAAAATCCCTGCTGACCCAAGATGACATCCTATTTCTCCCTGGCTTCACTACTGTCCTTCATTTAAATTAGCAGTCCTGGTAACCCTGGATGACCTTTTCTGTTAAAAATATATCTAATCCTTTCTTAAACATATCAAGTGAAACTGCCATCACAACCTTTTTTGGCAGTGAATTCCACATCCTGACTGGCCTTACTGTGAAAAATCCTTTCCTTTGCTGGTTGTGAAACATCTTTTCCTCTAACCTTAGTGGATGCCCCCGTGTCCTGTGTACAGTCCTTGGGGTAAAAAGTTCCTTTGAAAGTTCTCTGTATTGACCCATGATGTATTTGTATATAATAATCATATCTCCTCTTAGACGCCTCTTTTCTAAAGTAAACATGTCTAAATTGGCTAGCCTTTCCTCATAGTTCAATGACTCCATACCCTTTATGAATTTTGTCGCTCTTCTCTGAACCTTTTCTAGTTCCAAAATTAGACACTTTACATTACATTGTCCCCTTGAAAAAATTACACACAACATGGCTATGTACATACAATAAAATAATACATTGCCCAATTCAGTAATAGCATAAAAAGTATTTCCCCCTGTTCAATCTCAAACATAGTAGATGCCCCTATTCACTATGCCCCTGTAACAGTTAAAGCCACATTAGATGCCCCTGTAAGAGTTAAAGCCACATTAGCTACCCCCATAAAAGTTACAGCCATGTTAGATACCCTCAGAAAAGTTACAGCCACATTAAATGCCCCCCGTAAGAATTAAAGCCACATTAGATACCCCCATAAAAGTTGCAGCCACATTAGATGTCCCCGTAAGAGTTAAAGCCACATTAGATACTCCCATAAAAGTTACAGCCACATTAGATGCCCACATAAAAGTAACAGACACATTAGATGCCCAGGGTAATACTAAAAGTTTACATAATGAAGTGAACATAAAGAAAATATTCACAGTTCAGAAGTCCTCAATGTTCCTCTGCATCGGTCTGGTCTTCGACTCCGCCTCTTCTTCTTGCTGCTTCTGATGAGCACCTCCTTCTGCTTCGTTGTTCTGCTGGCTAACGACTGGACTCATTGCTGGGGCCCTTTTATATTCTTTGATGTGAGACTCTGTATAAAATATATATATAAATATATATAAAATTTCCAAGTAGAACGGCACTCCAATATAATTAGGCATAAAGTACTCTGGTGCTCACCCTGCTGCATATAGGCAAAATATAAAGTCCAAAGGTGGTAGCACTCAGATTCAAATAAATGATTTTCCTAAAGTATATGTGGACCTACGTTTCAGTTTATATTTTTATTCAAACTCTCATCAGGTATACAGTGACAGTGTACAGTGTGCATTAATGCTAATGTGTGTGCATGTGTTAACGCTATATATTATCATCGTTAATATATCATACCAGTATGTGTGTATACACAAACACACACAGATACACACAAATATGCACACACATATATGTGAAATTCTACTTACCTGTCCAGGGATGTATCTGTCCTATTCCTCCCCTGAGCAGCTCCACAGTCACACAGAGCAGAGGTTGTGATCATGTGCTATAACAAAAAAACTCCCCTTGTGTGTGTCACTGCTGTACTACTCTTTATTACTCATATTACTCATTATACGATAATTTGACTTATAGTAATAATTTTTTTTATATTTGTGACCTAATATATTTTAACATGTTTGAAGAAATGTAATGTTTTCTCTCCTGTTGTTTCTCACGTTTATGGAGTCTTCTGTCTTGCCAGGCGACGTTCTGCAAGCTGGATTCTGCTCTTCTTCATGAAGGTCCGCGGGAGCAGCTCCGGCATCTTCAGGGTCCCTCCGGCGAATGAATCCACTCTGTAAAGGGACTATATTATATCAGACTTTAAGAGTGTGTAAATATAGTCCCTTTACAGAGTGGATTCATTCGCCGGAGGGACCCTGAAGATGCCGGAGCTGCTCCCACGGACCTTCATGAAGAAGAGCAGAATCCAGCTTGCAGAACGTCGCCTGGGGGACATATATTGATGAATTTAGTAGCTGGGGGACATATATTGATGAATTTAGTAGCTGGGGGACATATATTGATGAATTTAGTAGCTGGGGGACATATATTGATGAATTTAGTAGCTGGGGGACATATATTGATGAATTTAGTAGCTGGGGGACATATATTGATGAATTTAGTAGCTGGGGGACATATAGTGATGAATTTAGTAGCTGGGGGACATATATTGATGAATTTATTAGCTGGGGGACATTTATATATTTATATTTCAGGCGGAGAACATTTATTTATTTATATAGTGCACGGAGGAAAGTTAGTTATTTAATGTAGTAAAGGGGGACATTTTTACATTTATTTTAGGATCGGGGGACAGTGGTTCATGTCTTTTAGGGTCAGGGTGATTTGGTATGTTGTCTAATGCTGTTAACCCTTGCCATGCTGCTGCATATGGGACTATATGGCACAGCATGGTAAGGGTTAATTTGCAGCCGCGGCAACACTGTAATGTATAAATTAACATTTTTTAAACTAGCCAGATGGGTTTTTTTCAGGGGGTGAGTGCCGATTTCAATAAAATCGACACTCACCCCCACCTCTTTTATCTCTGGCGATTTTTAGTCCCATTCTACAGCGAGTTTACAACTCGCAGTTTAGTAAATATGAGATTTGCATCTCATACATGGGAAAAATCGCCAGAGATAGCATAACAACGGCGATTTATAAACAAAACTCATCTCTGGCGATTTAATAGGAAAATCACCTTTAGTAAATCTGAGATTTCAAAAACGCCACTAAACATTAGCAAACAGTGGCGATTTTGACAATCTCGAGTTTAGTAAATCTAGCCCCTGGTGATTATTCCTTAAGGCTATTTAGCATTACCATATATAAGTTAATATATACCACAATTACAGAAATGTTCCCAGAATATATTTTTTGTAGTCCAAAGCAACGTTTTAGTTATTACCTCTAGGTAAAATATTGTTTCTATAGTTTTTTAATTAGTTTTGACATTTGTAATTATCTACACTTTCTGTGTCTCTTTCTGTCCTTGATTGCTTTTACTTTCATATATCACATTGTCTGTTATTTCTTCCTTTACTGTTTGATGGGGTAGATTCTGAGCTACGTCCTCTAGCGTATTTATGCTAGCCAGTGATGTAAAAACGCTGTTTTGTATGTACTGCGCACGCGCACGTCAGATGTTATGCCACGTAACTCTGAAAGTATGTACTAGCCTCGTATAAACAGCGTAACTACGAACGAAGGGACTTGACAACCTTACGGCACCCATAATTATGCTTTGGAGGCAGGGTGAGGCATTTAAATCGTACACTATGGGCGTGCTTAGGCACTTACGTACGTTAAGCCTTTACGTACATCAGCACTTACTCTTTGAAAAGTTAAGTTGGGTTTGGCAAGCGTAAAACAGCCAAAGTACGTACTGCTGAGGGGAGTTACTAGTAAATATGCTAGCATAAATATGCTACGCCTGGAAATGTAGGTCTGAATCCAGCCCTATGTCATTATTACTTTGCAATACTTACCTTAATGTATAATATAATATGATGATGTATTTTTCCATTGTTGTACTCTCAGCATTTCTCCTTTCTTTATTTCAGCTGGCACAACATACATATTTGGAAAAGGAGGAGCTCTCATAACATACACCTGGCCTCCCAATGATCGTCCAAGTACAAGAGCAGACCGACTTGCAGTTGGCTTTACTACACAGCAGAAGGATGCAGTTTTACTTCGAGTTGACAGTGCTTCTGGTTTAGGAGACTACTTACAGCTTCACATAGTAAGAAAATGTCCTTATATATTTACTATTGCTTACACCAATAGATTTTTATTAAGCTATAAAATATAGCTATGCACACATATTAACATTCTAAATATAGACAGTTTGGGCAAGATTCAGAATTCAGAATTTCAGTGAATCCGATCATGATTAATAGATTTAGCTAGATACAATAGAACAGGACTGCACTATCCTGACATTTTCATTACAAACACTGTAAACCCACAGCCAATCTTCTAACAGTCAGGGCCTACCTTAAGAACTGAAGAGCATGTAAATAAGCAAAAGTATGGACTTCTAAATTTGTATGAGCATGAAGAAGAACCTTTTCTGTAAACAGACCAAGAAGGATCACCCAATTGCAATCTCAACACAGCTTCTCTGTGTAAAGTATGTAAGGAAATATTTGTACCCAAGACAACGCTGTGTAAACAAAACTGAGGCTATATGGCTAAAATTTTCGGTGTAAATATGAAATATTCCAGGAGAGACCACAAAAGATGTCCGTCAGGTGAGGATGCTGGGCTGTAGTAAGTTTGTGTTTCGAAGAAGGGCTAAATAAATAAATGATAGCGCAGAAGCCCACAGTTACTAAGAAATTTGGATAAACTGCGGTGGCTGAATGAAATAGCAACAACGCTGATAGATGAGAATTTGAAATTAAATAAAATAATAAAAAATAATGTATTGCACATATAAAATGTGAATCAATTACAGGAATAACATTTAAAAGGCTAGAGACTAAAGTGAGCTGGATGAAGTAGTATATGCAATACTTATCAGTTTATGGATAGGCACGGACACACGGATAGCATCCCTAACTAGTCCTTGGTAAAATGCCTTTTCACTTTCTCCAAAGTATCAGGTGGCCAGCCTGACACTCTTGAATGCCTTGGTATAAGTAGAATAACTTCTAAGGCGGCTGTGGCAAGATGTAACATATATTACATAATTATATGTGGCTACCCTACTACCTCAAAATATAGTAATCCACTTTCATATAGTTATTTTTTCAAATATGAAAACTTATAATTTAAACAATACATTAATGCCTCACTTTTGTGATATTTTAAATGAAATAAAAATTATTATTAAGTTATGATTTTAATAATTGATTATTTACTACTTTATTGTGCTGTTTCTCATTACCTCATTAGACTCTCATATCAATTAAAATGAATTAAAATGGAATCCCTTACAGGATCAATCGAAAAATTAAATTCACAGGAGAATTTGTACATTTAGATTTAAACCAGAAAGGCAGAGAAACTATAATCCTCATTCAACCCCTTAGGTGTCAAAGAGCCCAGTGTGAAGATCCACTCTGTCTCCTTCTGAAGTAATTTATTGGTGACATCCCCACCACGAATTAAAATGTAAACTTCCATCTCTGATATCATATAAGTGAAAATGTTAGGCTTAACAGACCTATTACAGACTATTTGTCAAAATACATAAACAAACAAACAAACACACACACACACACACACACACACACACACACAAATGGATGGTGTGCAAAGGTATTTGAGTGGAAAATAAAGACTTGGGTATAATTGATAAATGTAGTCTAATCAAGCCTGTCCAATTGACCTGATGTGAATGCTAACCTAAATAAAATTAATGGAAATCCCAAGTCAAGTTATTTGTATAGCGTATAGAAACACTGCGTTGTATCAACAAATTTGCTGATGCTGTGGTTGAAGCTCCGGCTGCAGTGGCAGTGGAGTTTCAATATTGGATCGCCACGGTCCAAATTCCCATGCCTAATTCCCAATAACATATTATTATGTTAATATTTTGTTAAATAATTTTAAATAATTTGCAAATAGTGTTATATATAGTTTATTAATTATGTCATATTTACTGTTAATGTCAACACATTATATATCATTTCAAATATTGTTAATAGTACAGAAGACAATTCTGTATCTAGTCTGTTAACTGTCAATTATACCACAAATTATTTTGTTTGGGAACATTTCAATAAACCCACAAACAAGCACCACATCTCCTCCTTACATGTGTGGTTAATATAGTGTTTACAAACCTATTTTATTAAGAGTTAAATAGAGAGGAATATGTAAAATGACAATTAAAGCATGTTATTGACAATGAGGAAACCCAAAGCTGTTTAATTCTCCCAGCACATAGCGGACCTGATTCAGAGCTGCGCTTCCGTCTATTTTTCAGACGGAAGCGCAGAGAAAATGGCCACTGCGCATGCCCAGATCGGGAACGTGCACAGCATCCGACTGTGTGCGCCTCCAACCGGGCTGCGCCTGTGGAGGAATATTTAAATGAGAAAAGAGTAGCTTTTCTCATTTAAATATAGTTTCCACCACGGTCCGCTGGCTGTTTAATTAGCCTTACACTTGCACCATCTCAAGAGATAGTGCAAGTGTAGACACAGCTCAGCAGAGCTGGAAAAAAAACACAAAGTTAATTAAAGAATAAAAAGCTTTTTGTAAAAATTAACCCCTTCCCCCGCCTACCACGCAGCCGCCGAAGTATATGAAATAAATAATGAACGTCCCGCCCGGGCATCTTGCCGCTAGTAGAACTACTGGTGCAAACATGCCCATAAATGACAAGGCATGCTTGCTCTAGTAGCACTACTATAGGCAGCATGCCTTGCCCCCAGAAAAACGCCACAAGTGTCCCCATATAATAATACATTTTTAAAGAATGTAAAGGCCCCGTCCTTAGTCCCTATCATTAAAAAAATTACAGTGCCCACATAGGAAAATAAAAAAACCCCACATGTGCCCCATAAAAAAATACAAATGTAAAAAAACATTGTCCCCTTCTCTAAAAAAAAAAAAAAAGTGCCCACATAGTTGAAATGTAAAAAAAACTGCACCATGTGCCCGTTAAAAAATAAATAAAAAAATGCCCAAAAAATGCCCACATAAATTAAGAATAAACATACTTACCTATGCCCACATAAATTAAGAATAAACATACTTACCTGCTCTGATGGGGGTCCAGTGTTAATCCGTGGGTGGTCTTGGCAAAATAAAAAACCCCAATACAGACGACCTGCACGCCGGACATCCCGGCTCTAATGACAGGTCTACTGTCATTGGGGGGTATTTATACCCTTTGGGCACTGTAAGAATTATCGAGAGAACGAGAACTCTGACACTGAATTCTCGTTCATTACGGCCGTTCTCAGAGCCTTATGGCAATGTAAGAAGGTTGTGCGCATGCACACAACCTTCAAATCTGGGAAATTACGTACAAACGGTACGTAATTCCTCTCTCGGCCATAACAGAGGATTCGGGCACATATCAGTAGTAGTAGATTAAAATTCCTATGCACCAGAGACTGGTACCCTATTTACTGTAGGTGCTCAGATTATATACTAGTGCAGTTCAGTCTATATTTAAATAAATGCAGCTGATTTTTAGATCCCATAGATTTATACATTTTTATGTTTCAGTTACAAATGTTTTCTCTTTATTATATGAACCTATTTATACTTTCATTTAGAGGTGAGAGTCAACCCCCGTGTTTTGTTTTTGTTTTTATTATTTATTATTTCTAATTCTTTGTCTTGTTTTGCATTTGTCAAAACCACCCTGTGTTGCTTTTGGTTTTGATTTTGGACTTTTTTTTTTTTTTTATTGATCAAATCAGCTAAAATCATGTAGTGTGTATGTATTTTTGCTCCTACAGTATTATTAACATAAATAACATCGGTTTCCAGTCATTTCAAGTCACAATGGATCCACTCACAATATTGTTTTTACCAGTAAAAGACTGCAGTGGATAAACTAATCGACAGAGCAGCAGCACAAATAAAAGACAGTGTAATAGAATAGATCACATCTTTGAAACATAGTATGGCACAGCAGTGGTAAGCAGAGTGGCAGTGTAATAAGCTATAAGACCCTATTTTAAATTGCTTTAAAAAGCAAAAGACTAGTACAAAATGTGGAAGTAAGTGAGTTAATTTAGTGTAAAAGGTCTATCCATTGAATAAGAAAATGGAAAAACTTATTGTGGACCCTTGTCTAAATTATATATTTTTTAAATTAGATTAGAAGAAATGATGATCAACCTGGGAGTGATCTTCTGTGGTCTTTAGTAGATCATGGCTTAAAGCTATGTCTAGCGGCTGCCCTGCAAAAATTTACAATGTGAATCATGTGCTTTTAGAGAAGATTGTGATCTATCGGAACAGAATGTCTGATGGCCAGTGGGGTGCTGTGATGGATTATGAAATCCCACAGCTTCAAGACCTGTTTCAACACATTTGCTAATTTTTTACTAGAATTACAAGGCTGCTCCCAGTCTAACTGGGTTCTGGCTTTCTTTAGAGCCCCTGATGGTGGGGCTAGGCTTTTGCAGAGGATCACCAGGATAACTAATGAATGACCAACAGCCTGCTCAGAGAAAGGAAGTCCTATATAAACAGACTGACCGGGTGCTGAATAATTAATAAATAACAAGGAAAGACCAACAGTGTCCCCCAGAGGCAGGTCAGGATAATGTCCACAATTTAGAGGTACACAAATGTCCAAGATTGCCCCTAGGGGCAGATCTGGTATAATTATCCACCATACGGCCCTTTTTCAGAATAAACTTCTTTTTATAGGTATTTTGTGAAAACAGCTAAAAGGTGAGTGTGACTATTGTGGAAAGCTGCTGATTAGCATTTTTCATACCAAACTACGGTAGCGGACATTGTTGTTTTCTTTTCATGTAATAATTATTGTCTGACTTGGAAGGAGAGGAGCGTTGATGTCACAAAATACCTAAAAGGAGAAGTTTATTCTGAAGAAGGGCTGTATGGTGGATAGTTTTAAGAGACATATAAATTTAAAGAAAGACCACTGGAGACATCATAATGTTTATTTTATTTTATTTAACAATCCGTATGAGTAAGAAGAAATTTCACTTAACTGAAAGGTATAATTGAAAAATTTGGTGCTTTGATCTTATGGAACATTCTTTCTTTTCTTGAACTGTATGACAAGCTTTTCTTCCTTTAACTAAGGGGGGTTTTTTTACATGACCACCTCTACTAAATATATTTTATATATGTTTATACTGTTGTTTGTTGTTATTCAACAAGGTGGGCAAAGCCCATACTGAAAAGTGGTGCAATATTGTTTTTGGGACATTCCACCTACCCTTACGTTGGACATGCAGTTTAACAAGCCAGGCACTTCAGCGACGTGGACTGATACTTATGTGGCTGAAGTTTTTGGTTTATTCAAAATAAAAAAAAATAATAATAATAATCGATAAATAAAAATAAAAACTGATAGATTTTGTGTTATTTGTCTATAGCATTAGGCTTAAGGTTAACACTGGTAATCCTCAAATCCTCAATGTTTAGGTCATCGACAATTGTAATTTAAACAGTGAGTCTTTCTGATTCCCAGTTATGAATGAACATTCACCCCCAGCAGCACAGGGAAAGACGCCATGACAACTTTAGCAGCATTTGGATAATAATATTTCCATACAGAGGAGGTGTATTTCTTGCTTCTTTGCCATAGCAGGACAATGCGCTTATTTCTGGTACAAACTGTTGGCAATAGTGTATGACTTTCTTTGACAAAAACCCCATCATCCTCCACATTATCAACTTGTAGTTCTACAACACCATCATCATCATCATCATTGTTAGTCTCAAAGATCTTACTCAACTTGTTGCACATTTCCAAATTCCACAGCGACATCCTCTATTTCTATGTCTACACCACCATTATCATTATTTTTATTACTGCTCTTCCTCACATTTCAAGAGGGCTCAGAAATGGGGGAATAATTATCGTCTAGAAGTACAGTGTCCAAATCAGAAATGCCTGAGTTACACACAGTATTTAATGACACCCTTTCACTCTCTTAATTTATCTCTGAAGTTTATGAACCCACAATTTCTCCTTGCGACTTAGTATTTATTTAGTGTTTGCCTGCTGTAGAGGTGACACACCCAGCTTCAAAACAACAAGGTGATGCAGAAGATAAATACCTGTGTTTGTCAATGGCTTTTGCACTGGGGATTCTTGTGCATGTAACAGCACACGCAAATATAGGCCTTGGTCTGAGTCTTCCCCTGCCACTGCATGTGGTGCATGGAATTTTGAGTTGATTTGTCCAAAATAACTTTTTCACTCATAGTTTATGCTGAGGTTTTAGAACAGGTGGATATTAACTTTTTGTTTATGGGATGCTCTTTCTTACTTCTTCTTCTTGTCCCTGGACTACTGTTTATGACTACCAGTACCAGCACTAGTATTGAGAAGCTCCTGTTCTGTATATTGCTCTGTTATGGATTTCATTATTTTACACACAAAAATGAGAAAACATTAGAACCCTATGCAGATTGCTACAGACTAGTGTGTGTAAGAAAACATGACACTATTAGTAATTGTTCAGGAAAAATTCTGCTTTTAAAAACAATTTAATAGAATGATGGTTTGTTGCATTTTTTTGGTAACTTTTTTTGTTTTGTTTTCCTGTTACAGCTAGTGGGTGTGGTGATTAGACTTTCTGATACAGCTGCTAGTAAGAGCTCTATTTAAACAGGAGCTGGGAAGCGATTGCATTTTTACTTTAAGTGCAGTTTTTTTTGGAAGTGAGTTAAAACCAGGAAGGAGTTTAAACAAGACAGAAGTTTAAAGCAGGATCGGGCTAGCTAAGGTTAGTAGTTTCAAATACACTGTAGGTCAAGGGGGGATAAGTTATACATAATAAGATGAGTGGGAGCAGGATAGAAAATCTCACTCAATGCATGTCTTGTCATATGTATGCACACTTGGAGCAAGTCTTCCAAGGTACATTCCTCTGTGAGAAATGTGAGCACTTGGTCTCTTTGGAAGTCCAGGTAACTGATCTAAAGCAGACCATTGCAACATTGAGGGAGATTGCAAATCTTGAGCAGAGTCTACAGCTCACTGTTGATGCTTGAGCCGGGTGTAGCGGAAACAGAAGAGGATGCACAGGTAGGCAGCTGGGTAACAGTTAGAAGGGGTGGCAGGGGAAGGAAGAGGCAGGCCAGTTCTTAGCTGAGCAATCCCAGTAGAGTCACCAGATTGGATGAAGATACTGTGGATGGCTGTTCAGTAGTGGCAGGGCTGAGTGAGACTGCTTCCTCTAGCAGCCAAGGGAACAGTCTCTCAGACTTAGAGGGGATCAATAGTAATCAGAGACCTAGGGAGATTGTGGTAGTAGGGGATTCAATTATTAGGAATGTAAATCTGTTACAGGGACCGTGCATGCTGGACAGTGAGCTGTCTTCCTGGTGTTTGAGTTCAACATATCGGTGATCATGTGGACAGATTGTTGGGAGCGGCTGGGAATGATTCAGCGGTCTTGGTTCATGTTGGTACCAATGACCAGGTTAGAGGGAGATGGGGTGTCCTTAAGAATGATTTCAGGGACCTGGGCCTCAAACTTAAGGCAAGGACATCCAAGGTCGTATTTTTAGAAAAACTACCTGTGCCACGCGCTAGTCCAGAGAGGCAGAGGGCAATTAGTGAAGTTAATGCATGGCTAAGAGATTGGTGCAGGAAGGAGGGTTTTGGGTTTTTAGAGCACTGGGCTGTTTTCTCATTTAGATGCCATCTTTATTGCTGTGATAGGTTGCACCTGAATGAGGAAGGGGCTGCTGTGCTAGGGGAGAGAATGGTTAGAAGGTTGGAGAAGATTTTAAACTAGGTTTTGGGGGGGAGGGGCAAGAAAATATTTTTGGGATAGACATCGAGTGCAGTAAGGGGGAATATAATAAGAATCAAGGGGGGTGGAGAGGCAGGAAGGGGAAGCACAGCTGTTAAGAAGGTGCCCTTGTTAAAACCAGTAAAAAACAGCCTTAGCAAAGGAAAAACGAATAACAATGGTATCGCGCATAGAAAATCCGAATTTCAAAAATTGTAATTTCTAAATTTCTATTGCGAATGCGAATTTTCTCCGAAATGCTAAAATTCGAAAAATGCATACACCTACATGTTTCTATTTATACTAGTCTGAAATTATAACCATTCTAATTCGAAAGTCTGTATTTCGAATACAACTTTATTTAGAATAGTGTACATTTCGATACAGAGCAAACTAGAATAAGCTTCAATTTCGAAAATCTGAATTTTGAAAATTTTCTAGTAGAATGCGATTTTCTGCAAAATTTTTGCAAACGGCAGACGCAATGCATTAACTTTTGATTGTTGACAGGGATTGACTATACTTCCATATGAAGGGAGGGAGTGAGTGCTTTCAGCTTTAATTAGAGCTTTTTGCTTTCAGCTTTAATTTCATTTTATTTTATTTCAATTAATTTAATTTAATTTTCTTTAATGTAATTTACCTTTAATTTGAGTGTATTTACTTCTAAATCAGGTGACCAGTGTAGTAATTACACAATGATTTCTATATGTGCCTCCCACTTTTTAAGTGACCAATAGTAAAAGTACAATTGATTCTAAAGCTATTTCATGGACATGTGTGGTCCATTCCCTTGTTATTTCATCATCTATTATGCAGGTAAAAGGTCTGGTCAATTAAGCAGGTAAAAGGTCTGGAGTTGATTCTACCTTTGCATTTTGGAAACTAAAATTTAAACCCAAAACTTAGCACCTTTTTAAGTTAAGCATGGTGGTGGTAGTGTCATGGCGTGGTCATGTATGGCTGGCAATGGAACTGGTTCCCTTCTATTTATTGATGATGTGATAGCAGCAGCAGGATGAATTCTGAAGTGTTTCGGGCAATATTATCTGTTTATATTCAGTGAAATGCTTCTGAATTAATTGGACGGTGCTTCACAGTGCAGATGACAATGACCCGAAGCATACTGCAAAAGCAACCAAAGATTTTTTTAAGGCTAAAAAAGTGAATGTTAGGCAATGGCCAAGTAAATCACCTGCCCTGAATCCAATTGAGCATGCATTTCACTTGATGAAGACAAAACTGAAGGGATAATGCCCCAAGAAGAACCATGAACCGAAGACATTTGCAGTAGAGGCCTGGCAGAGCATCACCAGGGATGAAACCCAGCGTCTGGTTGTTACACAACGTAAGAGTTTAACTAGCAGGGTGTAATCAGGCCAGATTGTATGTGTCCACTTTCCCCCAGCTGCTAGGTAATCATCTCTGGAGGTGTGTCAGGCTTTCACTGTTGATTGGGGGAGTGCCTCTTAAATAGCCTCTGCTTAGTGAAATAGGTATCGATTATAGCGTCTGGTTTCCTGATTGTGCCTTCTAACTGAATGTGGGCTGCTTGTTGATGTTTGC
>WWET01001364.1:383810-394445 GCA_011038615.1 Limnodynastes dumerilii | reverse complement strand
CGTCCTCTCCAGCGTCCCTACAGTGCTGCTACGGACGCCCGATCCACGATCGGGCGCTGCCGTAGCGACGCCGGGCAACATCTGTCCTAGCGATGGCGGGCGTTGTTCTGGATCAGGCCCCATGTGTCCAGCACTATATAACCCTCATAGGCTTCTTCTCCATGTGTCCAGCACTATATAACCCTCACAGGTCTCTTCTCCATGTCTCCAGCACTATATAACCCTCGCGGGTATCTTCTCCATGTGTCCAGCACTATATACCCATCACAGGTCTCTCTCCATGTGTCCAGCACTATATATCCCTCACGGGTCTCTCTATGGATACGGGATGGATACGGGTTATATGATCGCATTAGTGCTGTCTGCTTGTTTCTTGGGCCGGGCGTTTTAGTGAATGGCACTGAGGGGTGATTTACATCGGTGGATTTTGATTGGAGGCAGTTACGGCACGTAGAGCACGGAGACACTGCCGCTATGCGGAATGCAGTGTAACGCTGTCTGTAAATGGAGGATCTGGGTAACGCGACGCCCCCGGTTGATGGGAACAGTCACAATACAGCGGCCGCCATTTCTCACCCTGTGTAATGCGCTCCCAGCGTCACGTCCTATCACAGGGGTGTGAAACAGATCCGGGAAGGTCCCCCCTGGACTGACACGACCTGGGGCTGGTGCCAATGTTTTGATGTAATCAGCCCTTTGTTACGTCTGTGATCAGCTCTGGATTGGGCTTGGTCACCCCTCCCTTCCCGCAACTCGCCCCTCAGAATGCAAACCGCCGCCGCTCGAGTGGCGCTCAGATCTGAGCCGCGAGCATTCGCAGTGCAATAGACATTCGTCCAGCTGCCATAGATACAGTTTGAAGCGAACATCACACACAAATTGCGTAAACACGCCTCAATGCCGTGTAACTCCCTGCGCAGGTCTATTTTTGGAGCAGCGTTAAATGAAGACGACCCCCGTCCTGGCCTCCATGCTGCGACCAGTGTCTCAAAGCAGGCGCTCGCAACCCTTCGGCACAGAAAGAGTTACACCAGGCTCCACACTCACTGAACAATGAACAAAGCGGAGAGATGGTGGAATTAGGGGTGTGACAGGCGAGCGAGCGGAGCTTGGCGTCTGAGAGCAGGGGTGTGGCATCGGGAGCTCCCTCTGAAGGAATGCGCCGGGCTGAACCCTGGATGTGTAAGGTGCAAGGGACTCTAGGGAAATGTGTCCACCAGATAAAGATCTGTGCGCTCTGTTATAACATGCAGCCTGTGACTGCACATGGAAGGGATTGTTATATTACATTATATATCAGTGCTGTGCACACTGACTGCAGGGAGGTCATTATATGCTACATGACAGAGCGACCACCTGCAAGCTCCCGGTCCCCTCTCTGTCACAGTGCAGGTCACCGGTCTCCTCTCCCTGTCACAGTGCAGATCATCGGTCTTCTCTCCCTGTCTCTCCTCCCTGTCACTCTGAAGATCACCGGTCCCCTCTCTGTCACAGTGCAGGTTACTGGCCCCCTCTCTGTCACTCTGCAGGTCACCGGTCTCCTCTGCCTGTCTCTCCTCCCTGTCACTCTGCAGATCACCGGTCTCCTCTCTGTCACAGTGCAGGTCACCGGTCTCCTCTCTCTGTCACTCTGCAGTTCACCAGTCTCCTCTCCCTGTCTCTCCTCCCTGTCACTCTGCAGATCACCAGTCTCCTCTCCCTGTCTCTCCTCCCTGTCACTCTGCAGATCACCAGTCTCCTCTTTGTCACAATGCAGGTCACCAGTCTCCTCTGCCTTTCTCTCCTCCCTGTCACAGTGCAGGTCACTGGTCTCCTCTCCCTGTCTCCCCTCCCTGTCTCTCCTCCCTGTCACTCTGCAGGTCAATGGTCTCCTCTCCCTGTCTCTTCTCCCTGTCACTCTGCGGGTCACCGGTCTCCTCCTACTGTCACACTGCCGGTCACTGGTCTCCACTGCCTGTCTCTCCTCCCTGTCACAGTGCAGGTCACAGGTCTCCTCTCCCCGTCTCTCCTCTCCCTGTCACAGTGCAGGTCACCAATCTCCTCTCCCTGTCACAGTGCAGGTCACCGGTCTCCTCTCTCTGTCTCTCTTTCCTGTCACACTGCAGGTCACCGGTCTCCTCTCCCTGTCTCTCCTCCCTGTCACAGTGCAGGTCACCGGTCTCCTCTCCCTGTCACAGTGCCGGTCACCGGTCTCCTCTCCGTGTCACACTGCAGGTCACCGTTCGCCTCTCTCTGTTACAGTGCAGTTCATCGGTCTCCTCTCCCTGTCTCTCCTCTCCCTGTCACAGTGCAGGTCACCAATCTCCTCTCCCTGTCACAGTGCAGGTCACCGGTCTCCTCTCTCTGTCACAGTACAGGTCACTGGTCTCCTCTCCCTGTCTCTCCTCTTTCTGTCACAGTACAGGTCACTGGTCTCCTCTCCCTGTCACAGTGCAGGTCACCGGTCTCCTCTCCCTGTCACAGTGCAGGTCACTGGTCTCCTCTCCCTGTCACCGTATAGGTCACTGGTCTCTCCTCCCTGTCACTGCAGGTGACCAGTCTTCTTTATAGGGTACAGCACCCTGTAACATAGCACACAGTTTCTATATTCTATTACTAGCACATGAACGTGGACGTGGCAGATGGCAGAGGGCTTCAGTCTTCCAGTGCCCGGGTACATGACAGTGCTCAGGGTTATCTGGACTGTGTAACGTTTCCTGAACATTATCCTCAGGCTGCAGATGTCCGCAGCTCATCCCCTGACAGACCCCGGACACCCTAAATAGGATCAAGTATTGTGACAGGCAGAATCCTGGGACTTACAGCCCAAATCCTCTCTAAACCTCATTATCAGGTGCCCCTGGGAGAGATCAGGCTGGCTGCTTAATGGCTTCACATAATGTGGCTCTGCAAGGACACATCACAGCAGAGCAGGGGCATAACAGTCCATATGGACTACAACTCCCATCATGCATCTTTACAGCATGTAATTGTAACAGATTTTAGCATTTTAGAGACCCGGTTTCGATAATTATTAAATTATAATGTTTATAGAGAAGGGCTTGGATAGGCTGTACTCTCATTGATGTCAATGATTCCTAGTGACTGGATAGGCTGCAATCTCAGTGATGTCACTGATTCCTAGTGACTGGATAGGCTGCAAACTCAGTGGTCACTGGCTCCTAGTGACTGAATAGGCTGCACTCTCAGTGATGTCACTGGTTCCTAGTGACTGGATAGGCTGCACTCTCAGTGATGTCACTGGAACCTAGTGACTGGATAGGCTGCACTCTTAGTGAGGTCACTGGCTCCTAGTAACTGGATAGACTGCACTCTCAGTGATGTCACTGGCTCCTAGTGACCGGATAGGCTGCACTCTCAGTGATGTCACTGGCTCCTAATGACTGGATAGGCTGCACTCTCAGTGAGGTCACTGGCTCCTAGTGACTGGATAGGCTGCATTCTCAGTGATGTCACTGGCTCCTAGTGACCGGATAGGCTGCACTCTCAGTGATGTCACTGGCTCCTAGTGACTGGATAGGCTGCACTCTTAGTGATGTAAAGTAGAAAGTTTCAGGTTGCGCTGTCTAGATGTAAATAAACATAGACAAGCTGCTGAAAGTACAAAAAGGGGGGAAACTATTCAGTATTCCTCCAAAAGAACCGCAAAGGTTCATAGAATCCTGGAAATGATATCAATGTACCCAGCACCACATAAAATACACAAACTTTAATCAAACAATATAAGGATGCAATGCACATTAAAAAGAGAAACTTCAGTCACACGTGCCCTTATAGCAATTTTGCACATGGGGTAAAGTTACTGTATGAAATGAGGCCTCAAATTCAAACATAAATCAAATCATAAACCAATTTGGTACCGAAATGATGCGGTTATAACTCCAACAGTAGAGTGATGTCCGATATCCACCATGTGGAGAAAACAAGTGTCCGTTCCAGTCTGTAAGCTTTTCTTTATTGATACTTTGGCATCTTCTTTCCACTGCTTTGGCTCTCCTTCCATCTCACAGCTTAGTAATTGTCAGACTTTCTCTCCGCTGCCTTTAGCGCTTACTCTCCTGTCCTCTGCCTTTAGCGCTCACTCTCCGGCCCTCTGCCTTTAGCGCCCACTCTCCGGCCCTCTGCCTTTAGCGCTCACACTCCGGCCCTCTGCCTTTAGCGCTCACTCTCCGGCCCTCTGCCTTTAGCGCTCACTCTCCGGTCCTCTGCCTTTAGCGCTCACTCTCCGGTCCTCTGCCTTTAGCGCTCACTCTCTGGTCCTCAGTCACTAGCACTCACTCTCTGGTCCTCAGTCACTAGCACTCACTCTCTGGTCCTCAGTCACTAGCATTCACTCTCCGGTCTTCAGTCACTAGCATTCACTCTCCGGTCTTCAGTCACTAGCACTTACTCTCCGGTCCTCAGTCACTAGCACACTCCTTACTCTCTCTCTCTTTTGGTTGGTTAAAGACTTTTAGGACGCCTGGAGAGTCCAGAGCAACTTGTTTGATTACATTGGTACAACCAGTTTTCATTTTGCACCGCACTAAAAGTGTATCTTTGTGACTGCAGCCTTTTAACAGACTGGAACGGACACTTGATTTCTCCACATGGTGGATATCGGACATCACTCTACTGTTGGAGTTATAACCGCATCATTTTGGTACCAAATTGGTTTATGATTTGATTTATGTTTGAATTTGAGGCCTAATTTCATACAGTAACTTTACCCCATGTGCAAAATTGCTATAAGGGCAAGTGTGACTGAAGTCTCTTTTTTTAATGTGCATTGCATCTTTATATTGTTTGATTAAAGTTTGTGTATTTTATGTGATGCTGGGTACATTGATATCAGTTTCAGGATTCTCAGTGATGTCACTGGCTCCTAGTGACCTTATAGGCTGCATGCTCAGGGATGTCACTGTTTCCTAGTATCTGGATAGGCTGCATTCTCAGTGATGTCACTGTTTCCTAGTATCTGGATAGGCTGCATTCTCAGTGATGTCACTGTTTCCTAGTATCTGGATAGGCTGCATGCTCAGTGATGTCACTGTTTCCTAGTATCTGGATAGGCTGCATTCTCAGTGATGTCACTGTTTCCTAGTATCTGGCTAGGCTGCATTCTCAGTGATGTCACTGTTTCCTAGTATCTGGATAGGCTGCATTCTCAGTGATGTCACTGTTTCCTAGTATCTGGATAGGCTGCATGCTCAGTGATGTCACTGTTTTCTAGTATCTGGATAGGCTGCATGCTCAGTGATGTCACTGTTTCCTAGTGTCTGGATAGGGTGCAGTCTAGTGACCGGTACATATCGGTATTTGGAAGCACTGGTTTGACTTTCTGCAGATTCTCTATGTGCTTCTGTGGCATCCCTGCGGTGCCTTAGTAATATGGTGTGAAATTTAGTAAATGCACAGTCAATTACTAAGGTTTAACTTTTGCACCCGAGAAGGGGAAAATAGACAAACAAGGCGCGTGGGTTGTTGCCTAGTAACGGCTGGTTGATCGCGGTGCGGTGTGAGGAGCGAGGGCTTTCTGGAAGGATCAAGCAGTTATTAAGGTGCAAGGAGGTTCGGTTAAAAAGTAGCAGTAGGTGTAGGACGGGGCAGTTGGTGGTGAGAGAGGTTTTAGAAAGGAGAGAGGAGTAGGATATAGCGATTCATGGTGGCGAATAGTACCAATTTTATTAGAAAGAGTGCTCAAAACTTAGTAGACACAGCTGCTATTAAAGAGTAGACTGAAAAGTGAGAGAATAGAGCTGAAAGAGAAAAAGGGCTCAGTGAGAAGCTGAGAGATAGAGAGGGAAAGCCAGGGGCGTAGCTAAAGGTTCATGGGCCCAGGTGCAAAAGATCAGCTTGGGCCCCCTCCACCTACAACAAAAGTAAAATTTCAATCTATTTACTATATATATACTCATAGACATGCTATGGTATATCTTGTTACTGTATATATAATATATATAATAATGTGCTTACTGATATGTCATATATATAATAATGTGCTTACTGTCTGTACTCTTAACTTTTGGCCGTGTAACCGCTGTCGTCTGCACACGTACGGATGGGCAACACAGATTTATGCAGCTAAGCACGCCCATACTGTACACTTTACATGAAAACCCCCGCCTACATTGCGTATTTTAGACGTAGTTTTGCCACGCGTAAAATTGGCACGCCCACAAGTTTGAATTTACGCAACAAATACGTGAATGACCCATACGCTCAGAGTTCCGTTCTGTAATGTAGCGTATTCTCTGTCGAGCGCATGCGCAGTACATGCAAAAAAGAGATTTTACGTGTCCGCCAGGCGTAAATTCGCACACAAGCATGGTTCTGGATCTGGGCCAATGTCTGTAAGGTATGTGTCCCTAAGATATATGGTCTGTATTGTGTTGCAGTTTTTAGGATGAAATGGGAATTGTATAATGGAGACTAGAATACTGCCTGTATTGTATAATGGAGACTAGAATGCTGCCTGTATTGTATAATGGAGACTAGAATGCTGCCTGTATTGTATAATGGAGACTAGAATGCTGCCTGTATTGTATAATGGAGACTAGAATGCTGCCTGTATTGTATAATGGAGACTAGAATGCTGCCTGTATTGTATAATGGAGACTAGAATGCTGCCTGTATTGTATAATGGAGACTAGAATGCTGCCTGTATTGTATAATGGAGACTAGAATGCTGCCTGTATTGTATAATGGAGACTAGAATGCTGCCTGTATTGTATAATGGAGACTAGAATGCTGCCTGTATTGTATAATGGAGACTAGAATGCTGCCTGTATTGTATAATGGAGACTAGAATGCTGCCTGTATTGTATAATGGAGACTAGAATGCTGCCTGTATTGTATAATGGAGACTAGAATGCTGCCTGTATTGTATAATGGAGACTAGAATGCTGCCTGTATTGTATAATGGAGACTAGAATGCTGCCTGTATTGTATAATGGAGACTAGAATGCTGCCTGTATTCTCTCTCTCCCATTCTCTCTCTAACCCCTCTTTCTCTCCCTCTCCCTCTCTCTCTCTCTCTCTCTCTCTCTCTCTCTCTCTCTCTCTCTCTCTCTCTCTCTCTCTCTCTCTCTCTCTCTCTCTCTCTCTCTCTCTCTCTCTCTCTCTCTCTCTCTCTCTCTCTCTCTCTCTCTCTCTCTCTCTCTCTCTCTCTCTCTCTCTCTCTCTCTCTCTCTCTACTCTCTCTCTACCCCCTCTCTCTCTCTCTCTCTCTCTCTCTCTCTCTCTCTCTCTCTCTCAATAAAGGCAGCCTCATTATAAATGTTAACCGTCTTATCCCATGATGTGGTTGGGGTAATTTGTCTAGATCCTGTGTAAATAGGCCAAAGGGAATATATCCATCACACTATAGTATCAAATGGTTCAACATTACATTATAAACTCCTAGGGGCAGATTCACTATGCTGCGTGTAAGGAAAAATGGAGATGTTGCCCATAGCAACCAATCCGATTTTAGATCTCACTTTCCTATTACCAGACCCTCCAACATGACCCCCTCCATTCGGTACATAATACTCTGCTCCTGCTCTTCCTTCCTAATCTCTGATTGCAGTCACCTGTGTTACACACCTTTCTATTCAAATAACTAGTATAACACAGGTGACTGCAATCAGAGATTAGGAAGGAAGAGCAGGAGCAGAGTATTATGTACCGAATGGAGAGGGTCATGTTGGAGGGTCTGCAGACACCCTTGTTGGACAGAACAGTCCCCTTGAGAGACAGGGCTCACAAAGCCACGGTGCACAGTCAAAGTGTGGAGCAGACAATGTGTAAGGTTACATCTGCCCTCTACTGGCCACAGGCTGGAACTATTTCCACCTAAATTAGTGCTGAGGACAGAGAGTCATTGTTCATGTTCAATGGTAATAAAGGGACATTTATCCGATGAAAGTCAAGTTCTTTATGGACTCCGAGTTAACCCTCTCCTGCCCATGTAGTATTGCAGACAGGAAATGCCAGCTACACAATGCCATTTATTACAATGGCTCGTCTATCTACCTCTGCCCGTCCCCCTGTCCTGCCATCAATGTATTTCATCCAATGCCTGCTTCTTCTGTCTCCTGGGCATTACGTTGGCATTTCTCTCTTGTATTTTCTGCTGGGCACTGTCCACACACCTACCCCGGTCCCTGCCCAGACATCCACCATGGCAGGCAGAGAACCAGACTCATACATAACGGGTGGCATTTCATTTTGTGGGCTTTATGACCACCCCCATAGGTGCTGACATGCCTAGACCTGGGCGTCTCGTGTGTTGCCGAGCAGGAAATTCCAGGTAGAATATTTGCAATTCCGCTGCTGGAGATAGTAACGCATGAGCGCCCCGGGATTGGTAAATAGGGGCGTAATTCACCACTCCGATGATATGTCTTTCAACACGACAGAAGCCATCATTCCCGCGACCGCAGTGTCTCCGAAGAGTGCAGCAGTGACAAGTAAATGCTTTCATCCTAACCGTCCCCTTCCCCCAGCCTCACCTTAACCCTCCCCTTACCATAACCCCTAACCCTAATTCCTAACACCTAACCCTAACCCCTAACCCTAACCTTAAACCTCCCCTTACCATAACCCCTAACCCTAACCCTCCCCTTACCATAACCCCTAACCCTAATTCCTAACACCTAACCATAACCCCTAACCCTAACACCTAACCCTAACCTTAAACCTCCCCTTACCATAACCCCTAACCCTAAGCCTAACCCTAACCTTAACCCTCCCCTTACCATAACCCCTAACCCTAATAACAGCATCCTAAACCTAGCATTAAAATTAACATTAAGGGCTAGATTTACTAAGCTGCGGGTTTGGAAAATTAGAGATGTTGCCAATAGCAACAAGTCAGATTCTAGCTGACATTCTGTAGCATGTAATAGAAAAGTGGGAATTAGAATCTGATTGGTTGCTATGGGCAACATCTCCACTTTTCCAAACCATCAGCTTAGTAAATCTGGCCCTAAGTATAATACTGACCCGTCCATATTGCGGAACCGTCGAGCAGGTGCTCCTGACAGTTGCGGATTCGTTGATCCGGTGAATAAGTGATTTGCTTGGTTCATATATTGTGGGCATAGGTAATATGAGGGAAGTGCATCACTGTTCCAATGACTTACTGAAGAAGTGACCATCAAGGAGACAATTTGATGGGGCCCACAGTGATGTCCCCTTATTATCTGGCCCAGCTAATAATGTGACATCCTTAGATCCGTTTATTTTTAATCAAAAGTGGCTCTATGTTATAAAAAGGAACGTCATCAATAATCGAGGTTGTGTGACTAGGTTTTGAATACACAAAGGGCCTGATCCAGACCTACGCTCGCACGCGAGCTACCGCTGATCGTAAGCGTGAAAACGGCAGAAAAAACGCACTGCGTATGTGCATAGTGACAACTTCCGGTCGTACCAAACACCTTTTCGTAGCGGCGATTCTGGAGTCCGTATTATTTGCGGTTTTTCCGACGACGGGGTGTATTTATAGTACGGACGCTGGAGTTAAGGAATGTAGGCGGGGGGAGCCATTTAAATTGTACAATATGGGTGTGCTTAGCCCGCTACAAACAGCGCGTCGCTACGAAAATACGTAGGAACACAGGGAAAAGTTAGGGTAGGGTTCGGCGGGCGTAATGAAAAGAAGGTAAGGGGAGTGTCGTGGGAGTGAAAGTTTTTACGCTCCAGCGGTAATTCGCTCCGCTCTCATTCGTAGGTCTGGATCAAGCCCAAAATGACTTACATATACTGTAATATGAATATATGTGAAATGGTGACAAAAGGTTAGTTATTTGGAACACAAGAGAAAGCTAAATCTTAATGTAGCTTTATATCATAATGGCATTGGACGATATAAGGTCCCAGCAGCGCTGCTATGGGGCCTGGAGGAGGGGGGGGGGTCGTGGCAACTGCCCCCTCTGCACTGTAAGCAATATGTCAGAGGCTGACAGCTTAAAACAGTGCTCGGCACTCCATGTATGAGTGTATGTATGTATAGCTCCAGGTATCAGTGTATGTATGTTTAGCTCCATGTATGAGTGTATGTATGTATAGCTCCAGGTATCAGTGTATGTATGTTTAGCTCCATGTATGAGTGTATGTATGTATAGCTCCAGGTATCAGTGTATGTATGTTTAGCTCCATGTATGAGTGTATGTATGTATAGCTCCAGGTATCAGTGTATGTATGTTTAGCTCCATGTATGAGTGTATGTATGTATAGCTCCAGGTATCAGTGTATGTATGTTTAGCTCCATGTATGAGTGTATGTATGTATAGCTCCAGGTATCAGTGTATGTATGTTTAGCTCCATGTATGAGTGTATGTATGTATAGCTCCAGGTATCAGTGTATGTATGTTTAGCTCCATGTATGAGTGTATGTATGTATAGCTCCAGGTATCAGTGTATGTATGTTTAGCTCCATGTATGAGTGTATGTATGTATAGCTCCAGGTATCAGTGTATGTATGTTTAGCTCCATGTATGAGTGTATGTATGTATAGCTCCAGGTATCAGTGTATGTATGTTTAGCTCCATGTATGAGTGTATGTATGTATAGCTCCAGGTATCAGTGTATGTATGTTTAGCTCCATGTATGAGTGTATGTATGTATAGCTCCATGTATGACTGTATGTATGTATAGCTCCATGTATGA
>WWET01001364.1:369509-382253 GCA_011038615.1 Limnodynastes dumerilii | reverse complement strand
ATACTTTTGTTAATTCAAGATCTGGTACATAGTGATACACAGACTTCTACTGTCCTTTGTATGGGCAATCTTTTGCCAGAACTCCCTAGTGAAGGCTATTGCCTTCAACCCAAAATAGAGTGGAGATTCCCATTCTCACCAGGTACTGGGTTTATCAACCAATGAAAATTTATTATCAATGTGTATAATAGCATTAAAATCACAATAAAAGCAAAAAAAAAGGAGAAAAATATCAATGTATATGTATTTTCATCCCTCCAAATACTTGGGAGGCAATCATACCTTCCTTTTCAAGATAACCATTATAGATAGATATTTATGTGAACAACACGTAATGGAGAATGGAAAGGTATAGCTTTATAGCAGTCTGTTCTTAACTGAATGGATAATATGGACATTTAAACAAATTGGTGCCCTTTAAACTGGGTAAAGACCTATTCAATTATCAGGCCAAACATGATTTATAATTTGTCTGATAGAATAAGTCACATTTGTTGATTTGGGATTATAAACTTTATAAAAATCACAAACACTGATGATACGTTGTCAGAAAATCATGGGTGAAATGTATGCAAATGTAATCATCTATCCAACTTTTAAGTATTCTGTACAGCATAGGCAGATATCTGTACTGCATTGTGCAATGGGTGACATTTTTTTCAGCAGATAGTTAGGAGAGTTGATGATCTAAGACATGGTTGCCAACTCTCCCTGAATATCAGGGAGTCTCCCTGAAGAGTGGGCGATCTTCCCGATGCTGATTCAGTTATAGAAGTCATTGTGGTATGACGACAAAATTTAGAAATGGTGTCCTATTTCCTTGCATTAAGGCCTATGGAGGTGGCAGATGAAGAAGTCATTGATCTCCTATACAGAGTATGCACAATAAATACTGAAAATATTTATTCCGTGACATTTTAACTATCAATAAATAGTGATGCTGCTATCCTTATTGAGAAAGAGTTTGCCTGGTAGTGCTAGACACATCCATGGGTGGAGCTATTCATAGGACACACTCCATTGACACTACATGACGCATCACTTTGATACTACAGGACACACCCCTTTGATACTACAGGACACACCCCTTTGGTGCGGCCTTGATAGTGCTATCACAATCTCCTTGATATTCATTTGCAAAACAGTAGCAGGAGAAATGGCTGCGCTTCTATCCAAAAAATGTAATATGTGCAAGTGTATATAAAAATATAGGGGTGCAGCCAAGGAACCTGATTGTCCACTCCAGTGTTTCCAGACGGTGTACGGTGTCCGTTAACAATGGCTGCAGGAGACGTCCTGGCCAGGCTGATTAAGAGACTCACGTTCCTCCGCTATTTCATCCACTTGCTGGGTGGACAATACCTGGAACTATATGGAAATGACACTTAGAGAAAAGGATTCTACATTATTTATCACAACAAAACTGACTGTTTAAAGATCTTTTTCTCTATATGCCGCTATGTATCTATAATCATTTCAATTGTTCATTGTTTATTTATTCATTTAATTTTACTTTATCATTATTGCATCATATCTACCAGCGCTTTCCCTATCCATACCATTGTTTTTGTTGTCTGTATTTTAGGAAAGTTAAGGGCTCTTTCCTTTGGTTTAGAACTGCTGCAGGTCATTTAACGCTTTAAAGTGGTACACCCCCTTTTTGTACTAGTGAGAGTTATATAGTGGAAGGAGCAGGGTCACAGCAGCACAGAGTATATCAGGAGATTAGTGATGTGTTATATAGTGGGAGGAGCAGGGTCACAGCAGCACAGAGTATATAAGGAGATGAGTGAGAGGTATATAGTGGAAGGAGCAGAGTCACAGCAGCACAGAGTATATCAGGAGATGAGTGAGAGCTATATAGTGGAAGGAGCAGGGTCATAGCAGCACAGAGTATATCAGGAGATGAGTGAGAGTTATATAGAGGGAGGAGCAGAGTCACAGCAACACAGAGTATATCAGGAGATGAGTGAGAGTTATATAGAGGAAGGAGCAGGGTCACAGCAGCACAGAGTATATCAGGAGATGAGTGAGAGTTATAGAGTGGAGGGAGCAGGGTCACAGCAGCACAGAGTATATCAGGAGATTAGTGAGAGTTATAGAGTGGAAAGAGCAGAGACACAGCAGCACAGAGTATATCAGGAGATAGGTGAGAGTTATATAGCGGAAGGAGCAGGGTCACAGCAGCACAGAGTATATCAGGAGATGAGTGAGCGTTATATAGTGGAAGGAGCAGAGTTACAGCAGCACAGAGTATATCAGGAGATTAGTGGGAGTTATATAGTGGAAGGATTAGGGTCACAGCAGCACAGAGTATCTCAGGAGATGAGTGACAGTATATAGCGGAAGGAGCAGGGTCACAGCAGCACAGAGTAAGTCAGGAGATGAGTGAGAGGTATATAGGGGAAGGAGCAGGGTCACAGCAGCACAGAGTATATCAGGAGATGAAAAAAGTGTTATATAGTGGAAGGAGCAGGGTCACAGCAGCACAGAGTATATCAGGAGATGAGTGAGAGGTATATAGGATGGAGCAGGGTCACAGCAGTACAGAGTATATCAGGAGATGAGTGAGAGGTATATAGTGGAATGAGCAGGCTCCAAGCAGCACAGAGTATATCAGGAGATGAATGAAAATTATATAGAGGAAGGAGCAGGGTCACAGCACCACAGAGTATATCAGGAGATGAGTGAGAGTTATAGAGTGGAAGGAGCAAGGTTACAGCAGCACAGAGTATATCAGGAGATGTGAGATGTGTTATATAGTGGAAGGAGTAGGCTCACAGCAGCACAGAGTATATCAGGAGATGAGTGAGAGTTTTATAGTGGAAGGAGCAGGGTCACAGCAGCACAGAGTATATCAGGAGATGAGTGAGAGTTTTATAGTGGAAGGAGCAGGGACACAGCAGCACAGAGTATATCAGGAGATGAGTGAGAGGTATACAGTGGAAGGAGAAGGGTCACAGCACAGAGTATATCAGGAGATGAGTGAGAGGTATATAGTGGAAGGAGCAGGGTCCCAGCAGCACAGAGCATATCAGGAGATGAGTGAGAGGTATATAGTGGAAGGAGCAGGGTCCCAGCAGCACGATAACGATTTGGACAGTTTGAAAGAATAGCATTTTGACAAATTATTAAATAAGGAAAACGAGTTTGTTTATAAGAAATAATCATTTATAATAATAATTCCTCTTATAACATAAGCACTGAGTATTTACGGTGATGAATCTCCACATCCAACACACAGAAAGGGGAGGGAGAATTATTGGCATGGAACCCCTCTGTGTAGCTGGTTTACAAGGCAGCATATAGAATGATAGCCCTATAAATGACACAGTTTGATCCGTCATTAATCTGCACGGTGATATGCTCAATAACACAATAAGACTCGGGTTGAAGATCGAAGATCCAACGATCCAGGTTGGTGTGATGTGAAAGGTCCCGGGAAATGGACCCGGGTAGGGGTGCAGTGTGAAATGTGAAATTTATATTTCAGTTCTTGGTTTTGCCAGCACCCCTCTAAGCTTTTTTTTTTGTATCTTAGCATGTAATCCACCCTGCCCCATTGATTTTGTCCACTTTCAGTTACATATTTATCTTTAATACCCCCTTTAATTGGGAGGTTGGTATGGGGGTCATAGATGATAACACATTACTCTTTTAAAACGTTTAAAAAAAAAAATAAATAAATACTTGACACGAATCTTCTATAGTGTTTCTCATTACACAAGACACCCAAACGCCGTTATATTCACCACGAGCTATAAAACCTTGTGTCCACATAACAACCCGTATTCATTGGATCACCGCAGCTGTGCTGAAATTATCTCATTACACCGCGGGGCAGCTCCATATTACGCAAGTCTTCCATTCTATACCATGTGTAGTGTTTCCAAGGCAGCTGATGAAATATACATATAGATAAGGTGTAGGCATATAAATAAACATAAGACAGAGAAAACCTGTTTTGTAGACATCACTGTGACACAGTAATAAGAGACCATTCCAGGTAATTAAACCAGTGCTCTGAGCATGTTGAGATTCGCCCTCTTATGTACACGGAATACAGACTGTCCATGGCGTGGATTACGGCTCCAATTTAATACTGTACATGAGAAAATACAAAAGATGCGCACCGCCAAGCAGGCGGAGAAGGGTAAGGGAGATGCAGAGGAAGGGGAGTATTTACAGATCAGTTTAATATATACAGAGTCCGACACCGGCCCGAGACCCTCGCAAGCCGGAGATGTCAGGTGACGTCACGTAACATTCAGGGCTGGCTGCACGTTCCATACACATTCTCTATGGGCCGGCCATTGGGTACAATCAGTCCTCATGGTCGGAGCAGCATGGATGTAATATGCGGCTTATCAGCAGCTAATGGGGCGCAATACAGAAACCCCTGTCAGAACTGTCACATGGAGCGCGTCAGACCAATATAGGGAATATTAACAAGGCGTCTCCTGCTACCATGTGTATAAGTCATCGCAGACTCGGTCTTAACGCTTTAGTCCCACTATCGGTGACACATCCTCTGCCCGTAACATCGCTCCTTTGTCCTCCAGAGGGAGGGATGCAACACTCCTATAGATAAACTGAGGTCTTGCGCGCCATTGTTACGGAGCCATATAAACCCTTAGGAAGGCAGCGTCGCGAGACCCGTCGGGTCACAGCGTGCTTTCCAGCGTGTTGTAATTGTCCTTAAAACTCTTCAGCTCCAGGAAGTGTTTGGGCCTCTTTGTCTTCTGATTGGACGGCAGGTAAGTCACCTGGATGGTGGGGGAGCCCGAGGTGTCTGGGGAAGCGGTCAGGTCTCTAGCCGCGGACTGGCGCTGCCTATGGCTTCCGGCCTCTCTGGTCTTCACACTGGGGGTGGGGGAGAGAGAACAGATTACTGACCATCCAGGAATCAGGACCGGCACCGGGTGACAAGCACACAATGACGACAACTTACAAGGCGGACAGCTCCTGCAGCGCCTCCATAAACTTCTCATGCTCTGTCTTCCCATACACCTGGGTCACAAAAACATTTATATACCCCATTATTAAAATGTAGATACACTGACAATTAAAACACAGTGTTCTATGTTAAAGCTCAATATCTGCAGTTATATCATAGGAACAATGGCCCAGAACCAGAACTACGCTTCCGTGTGAATTTACGCCTGGCAGACACGTAAAATCGTGATTTTGTATGTACTGCCCATGCGCACGACCGATTATACGCTACGTAACATATTAGCGTATGGGCCATTTACGTATTAGTTGCATAAATTAGCTGCGTGAGTCTGTGTTGCCCATCCGTATGTGTGCAAGCGGCAGCGCTTACGCGGCCAAGAGTTAAGGTAGGGTTTGGAAAGCGGAAATCGGACAAAATACGTACATTCAAGGGGGAGAGTATAGAAGGTAAATAAGCTACACTAATAAACGGATTGCAAGCGGAGTTCTGGATCTACCCCAGTGGTACTCAAAATCTAATTGCTTATTGTCCACAGCTATCATAAATACATATCATTGATTACATAGAATACTCTACTGTAATACATATTGTTTCACAGAATACAAAGAAAGAATAAATGGCTATAACTTTTTTTTTTTCTTTCTTTATAAAGGAGATCTTTTATTATGGGAACTTTCATGGAAGCTTTTTACCCCAAGGACTGTACACAGGACACGAGGTCACACACTAAGGTGAGGGGAGAAAACGTTTCACAACCAACAAAGGGAAGGGTTCTTTACAGTAAGGGCAGTCAGGATGTGGAGTCACTGCCAGGGAAGGGCTCTTCACAGTAAGGGCAGTCAGGATGCGGAGTCACTGCCAGGGAAGGTTGTGACGGCAGATTCATTGGATATGTGTAAAAAAAGGTTAAGACAAATGTTTAGCAGGAAAGGGCATCCAGGGTTACCAGGACCGCTAGTTAAAATAAAGGATAGTAGTGGATCTGGAGAGAAATAGGACAGTCATCATGGGTCAGGAAGGATTTTTCCAGACGGAAATAGATTGGAGGTTGCTACATCTGGATCGATTTGAAGATAGGGATTATAAGGTAGGGATCACAGGGGATAAATAATTGGTTGAAATTGATGGACTTTATTCAAAGAAGGATGAAGACACAGGAGTGAAGCAGGCAGGCCCGGGTTCTGACCCGCTCTGAGCAGTATGAGGAATCACAGACGAACGCACGCTCTCACCCCTGTGCCACAACGGGCGAAGTCATAGCAGTCCAGCAGGGTGTCCAGTAACGTCTTGCGAACGCTCCGGAAGGGTGAGCCGGCGTTCCTCATCTCCAGGAGGTAGGCACGGAAGTTCTTCCCCACCAAAGATTTGGGGTATTTCCTTACACCCGCAACAGTCGGCCCTTTACCCCCGACCTATTACACCCGCAACAGTCGGCCCTTTACCCCCGACCTATTACACCCGCAACAGTCGGCCCTTTACCCCCGACCTATTACACCCGCAACAGTCGGCCCTTTACCCCCGACCTATTACACCCGCAACAGTCGGCCCTTTACCCCCGACCTATTACACCCGCAACAGTCGGCCCTTTACCCCCGACCTATTACACCCGCAACAGTCGGCCCTTTACCCCCGACCTATTACACCCGCAACAGTCGGCCCTTTACCCCCGACCTATTACACCCGCAACAGTCGGCCCTTTACCCCCGACCTATTACACCCGCAACAGTCGGCCCTTTACCCCCGACCTATTACACCCGCAACAGTCGGCCCTTTACCCCCGACCTATTACACCCGCAACAGTCGGCCCTTTACCCCCGACCTATTACACCCGCAACAGTCGGCCCTTTACCCCCGACCTATTACACCCGCAACAGTCGGCCCTTTACCCCCGACCTATTACACCCGCAACAGTCGGCCCTTTACCCCCGACCTATTACACCCGCAACAGTCGGCCCTTTACCCCCGACCTATTACACCCGCAACAGTCGGCCCTTTACCCCCGACCTATTACACCCGCAACAGTCGGCCCTTTACCCCCGACCTATTACACCCGCAACAGTCGGCCCTTTACCCCCGACCTATTACACCCGCAACAGTCGGCCCTTTACCCCCGACCTATTACACCCGCAACAGTCGGCCCTTTACCCCCGACCTATTACACCCGCAACAGTCGGCCCTTTACCCCCGACCTATTACACCCGCAACAGTCGGCCCTTTACCCCCGACCTATTACACCCGCAACAGTCGGCCCTTTACCCCCGACCTATTACACCCGCAACAGTCGGCCCTTTACCCCCGACCTATTACACCCGCAACAGTCGGCCCTTTACCCCCGACCTATTACACCCGCAACAGTCGGCCCTTTACCCCCGACCTATTACACCCGCAACAGTCGGCCCTTTACCCCCGACCTATTACACCCGCAACAGTCGGCCCTTTACCCCCGACCTATTACACCCGCAACAGTCGGCCCTTTACCCCCGACCTATTACACCCGCAACAGTCGGCCCTTTACCCCCGACCTATTACACCCGCAACAGTCGGCCCTTTACCCCCGACCTATTACACCCGCAACAGTCGGCCCTTTACCCCCGACCTATTACACCCGCAACAGTCGGCCCTTTACCCCCGACCTATTACACCCGCAACAGTCGGCCCTTTACCCCCGACCTATTACACCCGCAACAGTCGGCCCTTTACCCCCGACCTATTACACCCGCAACAGTCGGCCCTTTACCCCCGACCTATTACACCCGCAACAGTCGGCCCTTTACCCCCGACCTATTACACCCGCAACAGTCGGCCCTTTACCCCCGACCTATTACACCCGCAACAGTCGGCCCTTTACCCCCGACCTATTACACCCGCAACAGTCGGCCCTTTACCCCCGACCTATTACACCCGCAACAGTCGGCCCTTTACCCCCGACCTATTACACCCGCAACAGTCGGCCCTTTACCCCCGACCTATTACACCCGCAACAGTCGGCCCTTTACCCCCGACCTATTACACCCGCAACAGTCGGCCCTTTACCCCCGACCTATTACACCCGCAACAGTCGGCCCTTTACCCCCGACCTATTACACCCGCAACAGTCGGCCCTTTACCCCCGACCTATTACACCCGCAACAGTCGGCCCTTTACCCCCGACCTATTACACCCGCAACAGTCGGCCCTTTACCCCCGACCTATTACACCCGCAACAGTCGGCCCTTTACCCCCGACCTATTACACCCGCAACAGTCGGCCCTTTACCCCCGACCTATTACACCCGCAACAGTCGGCCCTTTACCCCCGACCTATTACACCCGCAACAGTCGGCCCTTTACCCCCGACCTATTACACCCGCAACAGTCGGCCCTTTACCCCCGACCTATTACACCCGCAACAGTCGGCCCTTTACCCCCGACCTATTACACCCGCAACAGTCGGCCCTTTACCCCCGACCTATTACACCCGCAACAGTCGGCCCTTTACCCCCGACCTATTACACCCGCAACAGTCGGCCCTTTACCCCCGACCTATTACACCCGCAACAGTCGGCCCTTTACCCCCGACCTATTACACCCGCAACAGTCGGCCCTTTACCCCCGACCTATTACACCCGCAACAGTCGGCCCTTTACCCCCGACCTATTACACCCGCAACAGTCGGCCCTTTACCCCCGACCTATTACACCCGCAACAGTCGGCCCTTTACCCCCGACCTATTACACCCGCAACAGTCGGCCCTTTACCCCCGACCTATTACACCCGCAACAGTCGGCCCTTTACCCCCGACCTATTACACCCGCAACAGTCGGCCCTTTACCCCCGACCTATTACACCCGCAACAGTCGGCCCTTTACCCCCGACCTATTACACCCGCAACAGTCGGCCCTTTACCCCCGACCTATTACACCCGCAACAGTCGGCCCTTTACCCCCGACCTATTACACCCGCAACAGTCGGCCCTTTACCCCCGACCTATTACACCCGCAACAGTCGGCCCTTTACCCCCGACCTATTACACCCGCAACAGTCGGCCCTTTACCCCCGACCTATTACACCCGCAACAGTCGGCCCTTTACCCCCGACCTATTACACCCGCAACAGTCGGCCCTTTACCCCCGACCTATTACACCCGCAACAGTCGGCCCTTTACCCCCGACCTATTACACCCGCAACAGTCGGCCCTTTACCCCCGACCTATTACACCCGCAACAGTCGGCCCTTTACCCCCGACCTATTACACCCGCAACAGTCGGCCCTTTACCCCCGACCTATTACACCCGCAACAGTCGGCCCTTTACCCCCGACCTATTACACCCGCAACAGTCGGCCCTTTACCCCCGACCTATTACACCCGCAACAGTCGGCCCTTTACCCCCGACCTATTACACCCGCAACAGTCGGCCCTTTACCCCCGACCTATTACACCCACAATAGCTGGCCCCCTTACCCCCACCCCATTACACCCACAATAGCCGGCCCCTTACCCCCAGAACTGCCAGCCGGCATACCTTGGGGGCATTATGTCCCACTGGAACATGGGGTCCTCTGCGAGACTTCATGGCAAAACGCATGATCTGTCTCTTCACAAAGATGAACAGGAGAACAAACACCTGAAACGGGAGAAAGACACAAGATGTCAGTCCCAGGCCTGGCAACAGGGAGAGACAAGCCAAAAGGTTTAGGGGGGACTCCTTCAATGCCCTGCTGAGAACACTATTGAAGAGAAATGATGGCCCCAAAAACAGGAGTATACCAGGCCCCAAAATTTATGTTGCAGGCCCTGCTCAGCCCTATAGTCCCGGGGTGCACCACGAGACCTAAAAATATATATGTATAACTCTTTATAGGGACACCGCATCTAATCATTGGCCCTTGCATATAGTGTACAGAGGGCACATCACCCATGAGAGTGAGTGTGACAGCATAGCAAATGACTGGAGCCTGTGTATAGGATATTGGGGCCCCTGGGACCTTCCTCACCAGGCTTCCATAGGCCATGATCAGCACCACATTGACCCCGGACAGCCAGTTGCTCTTATTAATGTTCTGAGCCGCCATGTTGCCCGCTCCCCAACGGCGCTTCCGTGTTCCTCGGGTCAGCTGAGCTGCCAATGTTATAGCCCCGACCATTCCTCCTTCAGCCAATCGGCGGTCGGGCACGGGGTGGAACGCAGCCACTGTGAAGCGCACCAGAGCGCTCTGACGTCGTCGGCTTGAGTGTGTACGTGAGAGGGGCGGAGCGGAAGGGAAGTCACGTGGTGCCAGAGCGGAGGGGCCGCAGGTAAGGACAGAGCTCGGCTGTTGCACGGTGGGAGGGGGTAGAAACCGGGAGAGGGGGGGAGAACGGGCGGGAATAGGGCTCAGAGACAATGAGAGGAGCCGGGGGGGACCGGAGAGGGGCTCCGCGGGGCTTCCAGCTCCCCAACCGCATTGCGGCCTGGTGGACCGGCCGAAGCCTCGGGCTCGATTAGGGAGGCTTGCCGGGCACCGCGACCTTTGGCAGGCCTGAGGTCCCGGGCTGTGGATTACGCTTATAGTAGGTCTGGTAGCCTGATCCCGGCCAGATGGGTGCGGGGAGGCGGCGATCACCCTCTCTCTTCCCAGGTCACCCCTCACAGCTTCCCTGGGGCTCTTTACCGGGATCCCCAGGGGCCCTTTACTTCCCCATCAACCCCTATACCTCCCAGCTCTCATGTGGCTTATTCCAGTCATTCCCTCTGCCTCCATTGCTATCCCAGGAGTGTCTGCTCGAAATATTTTCTATACTACAACTCCTGGGGAACTACTCCCAGCCTGCTCCACTGCAATGCTGGAGGTTGTAGTTCCACCATCTCCTGTCTATTATTAGTTTCCACTAAAGCAGACCATGGAAGCTTGTGTCTCCCCTGCTATAGCGAAACTACAAGCCCCAGCATGGCATGTCTGAGCATTGGGTGTGCTGGGATATGTAGTTCCACCAGTTGTATAGCATGTCGGGAGCCATAGTTCACCTTACAGTGTCTCATAAACATGGGAGTAAATGAGCAGACTTTGATGTACCTTACATCTCCAGGAAAGATATAAATATCCTAGTAACAGAAAGTGAAGTTCTGCACAATTTTAACACATGACACTAGACTATTTGATCTTAATTTTTTTTTGACCGTTGCTTTTATATTCTGCCCTAATAAATATACAGTTTTGCTAATGTAATCATAGAAATGTATGCAAATATGCAATCTGTACTGTAGATGTGGTCTGAAATCTATAGGCTACTTATGGAGAGGGGTGGGAGAAGGAGCCAGATTATATCCTTAAATAGCCTACACTGAACACAAGGCACTTCCTGCCCCACTTGTGAATTGCTTTTCCCTGGTTGACTGAGCAGCTGTCAGGAGGGGTCATTTTAGGAGCACCATCGGTAGGATGTAGGGAGTGGAGGTCTGCTCACATTTTATTCCTGGTTACTCAAGACCCGTTTGTATGTAATTTAGGCTTTTTCGCGTCTTGTACTTCTATATAAAATGCAATTATTAGACATTTCTGTCATTAGGCAACAGGTGATTGAATAACAAAGATACTTCAGTGGAGTCTGTCCATTTAGTGCTGTTTGGGTATAGCTCATCTGGGGTTCCCTGTTACCTTATCTTATGGTGGGTACACACTACACTTTTGTTTCAGACGATGCGAATAAATGATTGATTTAAACAACATGCACTCACTATTGAGCTGTACACACAACGATAATACGTCAGATTTCTGCATTATAGTTGATGCATATACAGTGTAGTGTTTTTCACACGATATAGTTAGATTGTACAAATTAAACCATCTATAAAATCTATTTAAAGGATCATATAAGTGATTACATGAAATCGTTTGATTGTGCATGCGTACACACTTCAACGATATAGTGTGAATCGGCCGTGTAATCGTTTGATTGGAAAGATTATCATGTGAACAAAGTGTATTGTTCCATGATCATTGCCCAGTGATTCTGTCCTGCACTGAGTAAAGCAGCATGTGGTGCCTAAGGTGTGTACTTTCCATTGAAGGAGACGGCTGAATTCCTGGGCTCTGTATCCACTAAGATCACTCCTTCTGTTCCCCAAGGTTGCATAGAACAGACAGAGGTGACTAAGTGACTAGGCCAGGCATAGGCAGCGTTTGACCCTCAAGGTTTTGTGAAACTACGATTCTCATCGTGCACCAGGCCTGTAGATAACACCTGCCAAAGCTGGATAGGACGCAATGCCTTATGTCTGAGTTAGTCTTAGTTGCCGATGTGTATGTGGAGTCCATATAAAGTGTGCCAGTATCTTCACAATGACATGCAGTCGTGGCACAGTCACAAGTGTGAAAATAGGAGGAAATCAGGTGGAAAGTTACACCTGGGTAATACATGATAAATGTCAGGGGAGTGAGAGTAATGTTGCTCTTTGCATGCAGGAAGCATTTTTTTGTTGCACACAGACACTGACCAGCTTTACATTTACTGTTGTTTAGAGTTAGATGGGGAAACGTCACCTCTTAACTCTAATACTGTCTGCAACAGATCATGGTTTTCCTCATTACTTTCACTCTCTGGATCTGATCTTCTGTCTGTGTATTATGTACTTTTGTTAATTCCACACCAGTAACCTTCATCTCTATTTCCTTCCTCTGCAGAGTTGTAATTTGTAAATACTGTTATTTGTATATACTGTAAATGATGACTTCGCTGGCGTCAAACCGGTCCCGGAACCACTTGGAACAGACACAAAACCAGACACAGCACAAGCAGAAGCCACAGGTATGGGGCTCCCAGGGGCCTAG
>WWET01001364.1:325967-347275 GCA_011038615.1 Limnodynastes dumerilii | reverse complement strand
ATGGAGTGATCGCCTTCTCTATCCACCTCGCCATCCTTCTGCATCCTCTCAGCCCCTGTAGTGGGACATTTCTCTCCATAATGGCACCTCTGTGACAGGTCTCCCCTCCCTTCCCCAGACCTATGCCCTTCTCTGAACCCTCAATAGCACGGCCTCTGTACCCACTAACCTAGATTGCTCTGTGATACCATTGGCCCTTCTTGTGACCCTCTCTCCAGCGCGATTTGTACCGACCTTTATAGAGGGATCTTTCCGGAGGGGTCTTCATCATAATAAAAAAACAACGTCCCATCAGGACTTTATCATCCTAAAGCTGATATACAAAGAGACAGTGTGCCTGATAAATTAATATTTACCCTAGGACACAGTGCCCCTGTTGCACTCTGTTATTGTATGTATCGCGTTGGACATCTCTGTATATCATGTGGTCTGTTCCTGGCAGCGTGTGGGAGAGGGTCCGTCTGTGCTCTGGGAGCCTTAGCACCTGGTTGCAAGGCCCTGTATGTCAGATATTATACGGCGTATAATGTAATATTGTGTGATAGGTCACAGCAGCGTGTGAAAAGAAAATGGCTTATTCGGTGACTTCATGGACTGACGTTCAGTGATTATTATAATTATTATCGTGTGTATGTTTTCTAGCCAAACAATACATCACTTCTGTATAAATAGCGAGCTCTTGTCTGTTTCCAGGGATCCGTTCTTTGGGTTTGTAACGCAGGAAGATGACAACGATGATTATGAGGACGACGGAGAGGAGGGCGCCTTCTTCCACCACCCCGGCCATGGCTTCCAGACACCCTTTGGGCACAGGAACCCCCCCTTTGACAGCCCTTTTGGCATTGACACCTTTTTCAGGGATTTCAATGAACTTTTTGCGGATTTCGGGTCGATGATTCGGGACGTCCCCGGTGAGGTGGTTTCCTGTGTTGCAGAGAATTTTCTGTTCCACGACTCAGAAATGATTTAGGGATTTTCCAGATGTTTCCAAACCCCTTTAACCGTTTACTCTGTGCAATCATCTGATTATGACAGGGGGCCCCCATATTGATTGAATCAGGGGGCCAGGAGGTGCCAACAGTAACCAAGTGTGGGGGGGGCGAATAAATATACGGAGGCATTACTTAATCTGTGTGGCCCCCTGAGGGAGGAGCTTGTAAGATAAAGCACCCAAGCTCTAAACACTAAATCCGATTATTAAGTAGTGGGGTCTGTAAGTGCCTGGATGCCTGTCGATACACAGTCGCAACTAAAAGCTCTTCTTGTACGAATGATCTTCTTGTACCCATAGCCTACGGAAGTTTCCGGACGCCTGTGAACGTAAAAGGATGTTGGCGCAGAAGTCCGCACTGCGTCAATGTAGTACATCATAATATCGAATCACGCCAACATGCCAATACATCGCAGCCCCTTAGTCGCCAATTGTCAGAAGTATCATTGTACTTTAATATAGATGGTGTGTTATGCACCCTGACTGTGTACAACAGATGTGCACAGAACGCAAAACTTTACCTAACCCAATCCTAAAGCACGGAAATGAAAACTTGCGCAAGTGGAAAGGAAACCTCTGCGAGGTATAGAGTTATGGCAGCGCAGGTACACGGTCAGATTTCAAGAGATGTTAATCACAATAGAAGCGATTGAGTGAATGGTAGCTTTACAGTCCTCTAATCACAATATAGTGTGGCAGGGCTCATCCACCACGTGGAATATCACTATGATAGTGAAAGAGTGCAAGCCGATAGAACCCAATAAAATATTTCTAACGCGTTTTGCCTTTCTCTAGACTCTCCCTCTTGCATTTGTATTCTTGAGTTGGTGGTGTACAGGTAAAGGATGCAGAGGTGGAGCTCTGGACGTATCACCTAAGCCCCGACCCTGATCGCTTGCCTCTGTACCCAGGCTGTGGGTGGTCCCTGATTCCACGCTGTGACTACTGTGATTGGTGGATGCAGCTTTCATCTAGAGGCCTCTAGTCCTCTGTCAGGAGGTTTGGTTGCGCCGTTGATGTATATTATATCTTTTGATTTTTCTGTGTTTCCTCTTTGTAGCTCTACCAGGGATCGAGCCCCCAGCTCAGAACCCAGGAGGATCCAGGAGCCGTTCCCTGCGAGACTTCATGTTAAAGTATCCAGATTCCCACCTTCCCCCAGACCAGACCCTGCACGACCAAGGCCCCAGCATCCAGGAAGGACCCCGGCCCCCCAGATGGCCATGGAGAAGTAACCGATGGGTGTGTGGCAGGTTTTATAGGAATATGCCCCATGTCCCAATGACCCGGCCTCTAACACCCTGGTGCTGGGGATAAATTCTGACATTGTGATTTGTCACTTTCTCACCTGTTGGGGGCGCCCTAGAGCAATACTCCCCCTTATTCCCCCTGTATTGTCTATAGGTGTCTCTTACACTCTCTCTTTACAGCAGGAAGAGGGACCAGTCATCGTCCCACCGGGAGACGAGAAGCAGGACAGAAGTAGGTTCTCCGCCTAGGACGGCTCAATAAAACTTCCCACCATGTAATTCGAGAGGAAGGTTTATTTTTCCGGGGTGTGTAGTATATTGATTTGTATGAAAGACAAGCATTAAGGCTGCACTAAAAACCCCACCCCCTGGTAATACCGCTTATCAAACTGCCCTTATAAGGTGAATATACCCCTGGGGCTCCATGGTGATAGCAGAGGAGTTGTCTGCAGAGCAGTAACCGATATTCAGGATTGTTACTGGTTCAGATACAGAGTGTGCGATTAAGAGGAAAACAGGTGGAAAGTTACACTTGGGCATAGAATTGCAGGGAGATCATTTCTTCTGTTAGAGATGAGAGGCGATGTTTCCCAGCACAAGTCTACATAAAATAACACTGGTCAGTATTTGTGTAATAATATAATAGTATTAGAGATGAGAGGTGATAAATAACAGTAATAGTAACGCCGGTCAGTATCTGTGTAATAATAATATAATAGTATTAGAGATAGGTGATAAATAACAGTGTGATAGTAACGCCGGTCAGTATCTCTGTAATAATAAAACAATAATATAATAGTATGAGAGGTGATAAATAACAGTTTAATAGTAATGCTGGTTAGTCTCTGTATAATATAATAATAATATAAAAGTATTAGGGATGAGAGGTGATAAATAACAGTGTAATAGTAACGCTGGTCAGTATCTGTATGATAATAATATAATAGTATTTGAGATGAGAGATAATAAATAACAGTGTGATAGTAATGCTGGTCAGTATCTGTGTAATAATATAATAGGATTAGAGATAAGAGATGATAAATAACAGTGTAATAGTAACGCCCTCTGACATTTACACCTGGACACTGCTTCTCCCCTCTCTGTGCCGTCACACCTGTCTCTCTCTCTCTCTCTCTCTCTCTTCTCTAGTCCTGGACTCGGAGGTGTCTTCTCACGGACTGGACTCCATTCTGAGACCACGGAGGTCGGCCTCTTCATCGTATTTCCAGAGTGTCTCCGTATCCAAAGTGACCAGACCTGACGGGGTGAGTGGGCCGCTGTCGTCTTATAACATGCTACGGGGCAGTGCACAGGCGGCAGGTAGTAATGTTTGTCGTGTAATGATAGTATTGTGTGGCAGAGCCAATATTCCTCACATTGTTTCCTTCATTGCGGTTTATAAAGTGGTCGCCACATTTTCTGCTAATGATAGAAGCAAAAGAATTTACTTTCCTTTATTATTATTATTATTATTATTATTATTCATACGCTTACTGCAGTGACAAGAGTAAGGTTATTAAATAAAGAAAAGAGCAAACATATTCCCTATCTTGTTCTTTGTCAATTCCCTGCACAGCAATTACGTACAGGTGAGTGAGTTTGTCTACCACACCATTGTGTCACTCTCCACGCGTTGTGTCAGCCATCTTGTCTGTCTACCACACCATTGTCACTCTACACACTTTGTGTCAGCCATCTTGTCTGTCTACCACACCATTGTCACTCTCTACATGTTGCGTCAGCCATCTTGTCTACCACACCATTGTCATCTGTCTACCACACCATTGTGTCAGCCATCTTGTCTGACTAGTACACTCCCCACACGTTACGTTAGCCATCTGGTTTGTCTACACTCCCTGAGTAGTGTCGGCCATCTTGTTGGTCTACCACACCAGTGTGTCACTCTCCATGAGTTGACAGCCATCTTGTTTGTCTGATTCTTATATGTTGATTCTTTTTTTTCTGCTCTCAGACTGTCGAGGAGAGGAGAACCGTGCAAGATGGACAGGGTAACACAACGACCACCGTGACGGTGATGAGGGACGGTCAGGTGATCAGCAGCCAGACAATCGACCCTTCTCGGTGAGTCGGTAAAAGTGACACCGAGTGTAACAAAATGGCGGTTGCTCCAGTCTGTTTAGTTTATTATGTCTGTTTAGAGTGTGAATGGCTGGGCTGCTTGTTACAGAAACTATTTTCCTGTTGTAACTGCAATGTTAAGTTTATTTTCTCACCTGTATTTCCTTTCCCAGATGACCACAAGGGGGCAGACCATCCTCCAATATCGCAGGATTCCTTGTGAAGCCGCTTGTTACCGACAACAGAATTTATTTTTATGTATATTAAAATATTATATTTATAAGTCAAAGCCTGACCAGTGACGAGCAGGATCCGCTCTATCATCGGATTGTTCTCTCATGAAATAAAACACTCAAATTGGGAGATTTTTGTATATAAATAAAATAAAACGCTATGTATAGAGTGACTGATGAATCCCATCTTGCACAGTCCGGGTCTGATTCAGACTTAAGAAGGAGCTTGAAATTAAGAGAGGAAAGTTACACCTGGGATAAGCCATGTTGACTTCAGGGGTAGTCAAGTTAATTGTATGCTTTGCATGCAGGGATATGTCTTTACTGCACACGGATACTGACCAGCGTTATTATTACACTGTTATTTATCACCTCTCATCTCTCATCTCTAATACTATTATATTATTACACAGACACTGACCAGCTTTACTATCACACTGTTATTTCCATTTCCTCCTCCATGGCAGCCATTAGCATTGGGTTTATCCCAGATACTGACCAGTCAGGACAGGAACTAAGAAGACCCAGACTACATAAGGACCTCCCCTTCCTCCCATCTGGGTCTTCTTTTTTCCTGTTCAGGTTAGTCAGGATTAGGATTGATATTTTTGAGAGAGCGGCGTCCCCGCTTGTTGAGCGGTAGCTCATCTCCTCGGTCCAGTCCTTAGGGTCTGGCGGGGGAACGCAGGGTGGTGTGGCCAGCCCGTTTCTTGCTCTCCGGCACTGTGTCGGAGCTGTTATCTCGCCGCCGCACGTTACAGAAGCTCCTGTAGACGCCAATTGGCGCGTCAGACTGTACGACGCTTCCGTTGGACGCACAGGAAGTGACGTCCAGCAACATGGAGACCGCCTTAACTCGCGCCAAAACATTTTTTTTTTAAATAAGGTCCCAGCTGACTAGTGTGTCTGCGTGTATCTGGACAAACTGTTGCAGGCAAAATGATGCAGGCTGTAGCAACCTCAGAGGAGAAGCGGCCACAGACCAGAAGGTCATCCGGGTAAGCTCAGAGTAGTTTTTTGTATAATTAGGTAGTTAGGTTAGTGTAGGTTAGCTAAGTAGTTGGTTAGTTAGATTTGTTTTTTGTATTTTTATTTTTTAGGTCTGATGCTAGTAAGGTTAAAGGCTCTGGAGATTTGCATAAGAAGCAGAATCAAAAGTCTGTTAATTGTGTGCAATGTGATCAAAGTCTCAGTAGTGATTATGTTGGTTCCACCTATCAATCTTGCATGCTGGATAAGCAACAACTTCCGTCTCAAAACATGACCGAATTTATTCAACTAATTAAGACAGCGTTAACTGACGTGTTTGTTACTAAGGACAACCTCTCTAAATTATCTTCTAAGAGGTCAAGGTCACTTATTTCTGAAATTTCTGATTCAGAGCCAGAGGAAGGAATGTGTCTGTCCGTAGGGTCGGGGGAATCTGTAGAATCAATAGCTTCCCGGGAAGAGCTCCCGTTTAGTCAGGAAGTAGTTGAATCTTTATTAAAGCGTATATATAAGGTGTTGAATTTGCAGGATGTCTACTGTAGCCAGGCGGGCTTTATGGTGAAGACCCTGGTTAGCTGATGGCCAATCTAAGTCTAGACTGGTGTCTCTCCTCTTTAGTGGAGATTTTCTTTTTGGAGATAAATTAGATGACATAATCTCAAGCTTTTGGGGGTAAATCCAACTCTTTACCGCAAGACAGGCAGGTTCAAAGATCATACGCCTTTAGACAATTTAAACAGCCACCCCAAGAATTTAAAGAGGCCAAATTGTATGGACCTGGTAGGGCCTAAATGCGCAGATTTCAACCTGGTATCTCGAGGTCTAAATTTAGGGTGTTACGGGGACGAGACCGCAGGCCTCCGTCAGTTCTCGCAACAACGCCAGGACCAACCTTCACCTTCAAACATCAAGGTCGGAAGAAAGACTGTGTCACTTCTTTTCGCAGTGGAACACCTCTACATCTGATAGGTGGGTGTTAGATATAATACAACATGGATATGTATTAGAATTCCTTAATAAGCAGTTTGAATATTTTTTTCCATGATTCACCCTCACCCGTGGTAGAGGATGAGTACGAGGCCCTTCAACAGAGTATAAGAGAACTTCTTGCCCAAGGGGTTATAGTTGAAGTTCCTGCCCATCAAAGATTTAAGGGTTGCTATTCCAGATTATTTATTATTAAGAAACTTTCTGGAGGCTTCAGAACTATCTTAGATCTCCGTAATCTAAATAAGCATCTTTTGGTTAAAAAATTAAAAATGGAAATGCTAAGATCCATAGTATCAGCACTTCAGGTGGGCATGTATATGTCATCTATAGATTTAAAAGATGCTTATCTTCATGTACACCTTACAGCCACCAAAGATTCCTGAGATTTCAAGTGTTTGGTTGGCACTACCAGTTTGCGGCCTTACCATTTGGCCTTTCGACGTCACCCAGGACCTTCACTAAGGTACTAGCTCCCATAATAGCCTTGCTGAGACAGGAAGGGATTTACCTCTGGCCGTACTTAGATGATATTCTCATTGCGGGTTTCTCTAGAACAGAAGCTAGCACAGAACAAGTCATATTGGTCCTACAAGGACACGGTTGGGTCATAAATCTACAAAAGAGTCAGTACCTAGCCAATAGTTAAAGTATCTAGGATTTAATATAGACACCCAGTTAGGGAAAGGGACCCTTCCCCAAGAGAAGATAGTTAAGATAGTTACTCAAGTCAACCAACTGAGAACGTTGTTCTGGGTCAATGCAGAACAATGCATGCAGGTGCTAGGACTAATGTCTTCAGCTATTGAAGCACTTACGTGGGCAAGGTTTCATATGAGAGGTTTCCAACATTGTTTCCTCAGGCAATGGAACAAGGACCCTTGGGATCAAGGTCAGGAAATCCAACTATCCACAGAAGCAAGAAAGGATCTTTGGTGGTGGTCCCAACCAAACAATTTAAGGTCAGGGAAGGTCTTCAACCAGGGCCTTCCAGTCATAATCACGACAGACGCAAGTGGTACAGGATGGGGTGCGACCTGCGAAGGCAAGTGGACCCAAGGGACATGGGGGACCAACCTAGCGTCAAAACCATCCAATATATTGGAAATGAAGGCCGTAATACAAGCAGTAAAATACTTTCAAAACGTACTGCAGGACAAGCATATTCTCATACAATCTGACAACAAGGCCGTAGTTTTATACCTCAATCACCAGGGGGGTACAAGAAGTGTAGCTTTTATGGAAGAAAGAAACTACTTCAGTGGGCTGAAGGGATAGCGTTAAGCCTGTCCGCAACGTATATTACAGGAGTAGAGAATCTAACGGCAGATTACCTTAGCAGGAACCAAATAGATCCCTGCAAGTGGGAATTAGATCAGGACTTATTTAATCAACTAGTGCTAAGGTGGGGAAGACCACAGTTGGATCTCATGGCCACAAGTCATAACGCAAATATAGGAAGGTACATTTCCAGGTACAGGGATCCACAAGCTCAGGCAATAGACGCACTTACAGCACCATGGAAAGCGAAACTAGCGTATGTCTTCCCGCCGTTTCCTATCATTCTGCAGACGTTACTGAGGATCATGAGGGAGGACATTGTAATTATAGCGATTCTTCCATTCTGGCCACGTCGACCGTGGTTTCCAATATTGCTGCAGTTAGCAGCCAACAACCCTTGGAGATTGCCAGTAAGACCTAAGATGCTAACTCAAGGGAGCATAGTGCATCCCTGCCCAGAAGAACTCAGGTTGACGGCCTGGTTGCTGAAAGGGCCAGTTTGACACGTCAAGGGTTCTCAAGTACAGTTATTACTCTATTAAGAGCCCGCAAACCGTCAACATCTAAGGTATACTACAAGGTTTGGAATACTTTCTGTGGATGGTGCCACGCATATTCCATTTCTCTTTACGAGGCTTCCATTGGGAAAATATTAGACTTTCTACAACAGGGCCTTGAGAAAAATCTGTCAGTACGCTCCATCAAGGTTCAGATCTCCACACTGAGTGCGATCCTGGATAAGGATTTAGCACGTGACAGACACGATAAAAGATTTGTTCAGGCTGCCATTAGAATAAAACCTCCATTTAAGCGTCCAGTGGTGAAGTGGAATCTTGAATTAGTGTTGCAAACTTTAACCAGTTTTCCCTTTGAACCCTTGCAGGACGTTCATTCAGGAAATTAGTTTGCATTCTATTGACCTTGTTAGAGCTCTAAGCATTTATTTAGAGAGGACTGCGGCAATTAGATCCTCTAAACAACTCTTGCCAGGTGGATTAAAGCTTGTATATCAAAGGCCTATACATTGCAAAGATGACCAATCCCAGAAGGAATTAAAGCACATTCGACAAGGGCAGTAGCCACGTCTTATGCAGAAGATAAGGTGGTGTCTATACAAGACTTATGTAAAGCGGCCGGATGGGCCTCTAACCACACGTTCTATAAACATTATAAGTTGGATCTTCTGGAATCTTCAGATGCGGACTTTGGAAGAAAGGTTTTAAGTGCATGAAAAAAAGAAAAAATTGAAATTGAAAAAAAATAATAATAATTTGAACGTCTACTGGCAGGCTAGTATGGTATCCCTCCCCTCAAAATTGTACTGCTTTGGTCTTACCCAATGCTAATGGCTGCCATGGAGGAGGAAATGGAAACGGTAGATTATTACCTGATAATATCGTTTCCATGGCAGCATCTCCCGCCACATAACTAACTATGATTTTTCTATTTCCTACATTTTAGTCTTTGGGAATTGAAAGACCCAGATGGGAGGAAGGGGAGGTCCTTATGTAGTCCGGGTCTTCTTAATTCCTGTCTTGACTGGTCAGTATCCGGGATAAACCCAATGCTAATGGCTTCCATGGAGGAGTCATGGAAACTACATTATCAGGCAATAATCTACCGTTTATCACCTCTCATCTCTAATACTGTTATATTATTACACAGATACTGACCAGCGTTACTATTACACTGTTATTTATCACCTCTCATCTCTAATACTATTATATCATTATTATATTACACAGACACTGGCCAGCGTTACTATTACATTGTTATTTAGACTTGGGATAGGAAACATCACCTCAACTCTAATACTGTTTGCAATAGATGAAATATGACTCCCCTGAAATCAGCATGGTTTAGCCCAGGAGTAACTTTCTTCTCTTAAGCTCCTTTTTAAGTCTGAATCAAGGTCAGAATTTGTGATATAAAATCTGTGTTCCATTTTTGCCATCAAACATCTGGTTTTTTTTTGTTTTTTTGAACCGCAAATAAATTTATTTTGTTACTATTTGATTGTGTGTTTTGTGATAATAATTCTCTGGGGTGGAGGTTTTACCAAATTATTTAAGGGGGTTGAAAACTTTTAGATTTGATTGAACAAAACAAACGAGAAATACAATTGCACAAACCGACAGTCGCATATGGTTAATTATGTTTTTTTTTTTAATGTTTACACTTTCCTGTTTAAATCCCGATATAAATAAAAAAGGGGTGCAACTATGCGGTTTAAGGGCAGTATCCAAACTTAAGTAAGTGCTTGAAATTAGTTACTCCTGGGCTTAACCGTGTTGATTGCAGGGGGAGTCAACGAGTTTGAAATGCTTACTGCACAGAGATACTGACCAGCTTTACTATCACACTGTTATTTAGACTTGGGTTAGGAAACATCACCTCTCAACTCTAATACTGTTTGCAACAGATGAAATATGACTCCCCTGCAATCAACATGGTTTAGCCCAGGAGTAACTAATTTCAAGCACTTAAGTCTAGATCCAGCCCTAGGACAGTAAAAGGAATGTTCTTGGTTTGGGCAGTAAATGCTGCTGGCCACAAGGCGGCGATGCTGCTAATGTGCTTATAACATGGTCATCATCATTATTAGGATATAATATAATTGTAGTATTTAATGCTTGTGAGAAGATGTTTAACATCTGCTGTTTGCATCGCTTGACAGAGGCAGCGTCATTCTGTAAACAACTTTCATGCCTTGTAGTGACCTATGTGGGAGTGTGAAAGGGCGATTATTCCCAAATCCTATGAAACGGCAGGAAATACACATGTATGGACTAATGCTGTGAAACGCGTCGCACTCCTTCCACTTCAATTATCATGATTTGAATCTTAAGTATGATTTTTTTTTTTTAAATCAAACTTTAATTGGGATTAACGTAAGACAACAAGTGCATTACAATACAGGAAAAACATTTGTGATCCGCTATAACACTTTGGGGCCGGTTTCTCACTTAAGAATGTCAATTCCTTAAGAGTGCAGGTCTCAGAATAGAGCTACTACGCATGCGTAGTAACTCCCTTACGCTATCTACATACCATTTCGCTACGCAGATTGCGAACACGTGGCCTTTTAAAGGTTAATTCGGGATTGCTATTGTAAATTGTTAGGATTCCCATATAAACTTAATTATTCATGTAAAACTCTTTAAACGGATGGCGTCTCAGCCGGATTGTGGGCCTGGGGCAGGCCACAGCACTCTCCTCTGTGGCGTCATGGGAGAAGTCACATCGGTGGCGGGTGTTGACCGGCAGTTTTGATTCACAGAGCTGGCAGATGTACGAGGAAGTTTTACCATGCGCATCTATCTGCCCATTAATGTACAGCTTAGGTGAGTATTGTCAGGACCCCTCTCTGTCCAGGCCTGGGCATTCTCCACCCTGATGGCGGACCTGTCAGCGAGGCAACGTGGATTTCAGCATCCGCATGTATACCCTGAAGCCTCCACTCGCAGCCGATCCGCTGCATGATGAGGATTGCCTGTGATAGCACTCACAGAAAGACAAAGTTCCCAGTCTGGAACCGGAGGAGACCAGCAGAATGGGGGCAGGGCAGGTGACATGGGGTCAGTGTAAGTAAGCCCAGAGTTCCTTTGATGAGATTCCAAATTCGTAATCTTTCTTAGTCCTTCAAAACTTCAAATTCAAAATATGGACATAGGGCCTGATCCTGAACTACGCCGATGCGCTGTGCTTAATAAAGCACAGCGTATCGGCGTTCACTTACCCCGACACTCCCCCTGTGCGGGCGTATGGCCCCTTCCTTACGCCGGCTGAAGGCTACCCTAACTTCAGCTGGCTGGCACAGGAGCATATGGCCGCCTAGCCCGCCCACCCACCGTCATTAAACTACCACCCACCTACACTAACCTGAACATACGGCTTTGCTACGGACGCCCGGTCTGAAAAGCCGATCTAACGCTTACGCCCGCCGTCCTAGCGACGGCAGGCGTAGTTCAGGATCAGGCCCATAGAGCTTAAAGAGGTATTCCAAAGCCTCTCTGTTCACCTTATCATGTGACTGTGGCCGCATGATACGTCAGAATCCTAAATCCATCCAGGGGACATGGTATAAAGCAGAGCTCCTATATCCAGACCCAGTGATGAAACACAGTATTGGATGGGTGGGGGGGAGCCAAATGACAGGCGACTAACGCTTGTATTATATTACGGCGCTGTGGATACCGCGTGGCACCTTATAAATAAACGTTAATAATATTAATAATAATAATAATAATATGTAAGTGGGTTATCTTTCATCATTCTGGAAACAGTCCTTGGTGTCTAACCCCTCTGGCTCTTATTAGCACCCATGATGTTTACAGATGACATTGGCGCGTAATTTAGATGACCCTGGTCGCTGCAGACCCTGGACATGGGCTACAGTTAGGTTACTTTTTGTTATCGGCTGACGCGGCGGCATCTTTTTCATATTAGAGTAAATAAGAACATAATCTGGTTGGGAGTGTGTGATAAGCTCTGCCACAGACAGTTTATTAGCAGCTCTGATATGAAGTAATTAATGTCAGTCACGTGATCACCCGGGAACAGTTGCTTCAAAGGTTCTGCGGAATGACACAGATTCTTTCCTTTGTTTCCTAAATCTAAGGAGATTATTAGAGATCTGGAATTACAACTCACCGGATTATGTCAGGGGATCCCCAGGGGTCCAGCTTCTATGTCTGAGCATGTTTTATTGCAGGGGTTTGTGTTAGCGTTAGGGGTAGGTATTGGAGTTGGGGGTCAGTCTTAGGGTTTGGGGTTAGTTTTGGAATTAGCAGCTTGTTTTAAAGTTAGGGGTTAGTGTAGGGGTTGGGGTTGCTGTTGCGGGTTATCGTTGGGGTTTGAGATTTGTGTTGGAGTTAGTAGTTAGTGTTGGGGTTAGTTAGGAGGTTGGTATAGAGGTTTCAGGTTAGTGTTGGAATTAGTAGTTAGTGTTGGGGTTAGTTAGGAGGTTGGTATTGAGGTTTCAGGTTAGTGTTGGAATTAGTAGTTAGTGTTGGGTTTAGTGTGAGTTAGTGTTGGGTTTAGTGTGAGTTAGTGTTGGAGTTAGTAAATAGTATTGGGCTTAGAGGTTAGTGTTGGAGGTTGGCTTTAGAGGTATGAAGCACCTATGAGCTAGTATTGGTGTTTGAGGTAGGTGTTGGTGTTAGGGGCTAGTGTTGAGGTTGGTGTTAGAGCCTAGTGTTGGTTTTGGTGTTAGAGGCTAGTGTTGAGGTTGGTGTTAGGGGCTAGTGTTGGTGCTATTGGTTACTACCATTATTGCCAGAGTGTCATTGTTGTGCAGCATATATCTAGTCCTGTCTGGTATGGTGCATTTAGTACTCAATCTCTCAGTATTTGGCACTGTGTATCCAGCCTTTAGAGTGCATAGCATTCTAACCCAGTCTTGTTTAAACCCAGTCTTGTTGAGAGTGCATAGCATTTTAAACCCAGTCTTGTTGTTAGTGCATAGCACTTATACCCAGTCTTGTGTAACCAGTCATTTCTTTGCTTAGTGTTCCCACCATTGATTATTTTGTCTGGTGGCACTTGCCTATTCACATCTCACTCTATTTCATATCCTCTTTGACTGTAACTCCATCTGCATCCACACTCGGGATCATCCACATAACCCACATGGTCTGTGCCCATCTAGTACAGCTTCATTATCATCATCACTGGTAGTTATCCCAGGGGTCAGGTGGAAACCATAAAATGTCTCTCTATGAAACATTTATGGTCCAGCCAGCACCATTATACAGGGAATTCACGTTTTCAGTTTAGATTTATATCCTTAATCTCTCTTTATTCATCTCCTCATTTTTTTTGTCACAGTCATTTTATTTTCACCTCTGACAGATGATAAAACTTACTCCAAGAAACCCCTAGAAATTCTCTAAACATTTAGCAGTCTCCTTTCTAGATCAATACATCATGTAAATAAGGTTTAGACTGATGTCAATGTTTTCTGTATGAGTTGCTGTTATTTAGATATTTCTTCTACTATTTTTAGTATATAAATTTGGGAAGAAGGGGGCGCACACTGTTCCCATCGCCGTCCCTGGAAGTGCTCCAAGACTTTAAAGAATCATGTGAGAAAAGCAACATAATCACAATGCACCAGACACAGAGTTTCACTGGAGTTGATTTTGTTTTAGTAAAAAGCTCATCTTGATAAATCTTTGCCCCAGTAAGTGGCCCCTCAGTTAGCCAGGATAGGGGGCCACTTCAGAGTTCCTCTTAACATTGAATAAGGATGGTTCTAATCACCTTGTTCTTGTCTGCAGATTTTCCTGGTTCTGTATTTTGCAGACTCAACTGATATTGTGTTAATCGGGGTGATAACTTTCTCAGTAAGTTCATTAGATACAGGAGGTCATTTATATCAATATTGGTGTTAGATAAGAGATAACCAGACCTTTGAATCAAAGTCGGCATGGAAAGAAGTGTTATTAATCCGTGTTTATCATCATATAGTCCATCAACTTTTGCGATTGATCTGGGTTTCTCTTGGAATAATATATCAATTTTCCACCCTTTTATAAACACAGTAAAACATTTGTTTAGATCTCCAATTTGTTGCTGGGATAGATACCGGTCTCTGCTTGTGTCGGGAGATGTGTTGGATCCAGTTAATAAAATGTCAAAGTATTAATGAGATGGACAAAGAAGATCAACAATTCCAGGAGACTTAAACTGAGTCGTTTATGTTCCTATTGACAAGATTTAATTGGTTAGTTAGTGGTTAGTTTTGCCATTATTACACTATGATATATCTGAGGGGCATTTCATAACTTTGAAAAAACAAAGATAAGCAATTGAGAAGCTCATAGCACAAATAGTTTTATCAGGGGTCTGATGGAGTCCCACCAGAAACGTTTACAACCCTAAGGGAGCCCCTGAGATCATCCCTCGGACTGTGGAGTATTCCCCAGAGATATCACACCTTCACAAAGACATTTTCTAGAACTTAGGTAAGTGAAAAATATGTTATTGTTTCTCTTAAGCTTTTACATCTCAAGAGCTTATAGTCTTTCTGCAAGTATTGAAGAGTCAAGTTTGATCATATTTGAAATGTTGACTACTGATCTGTCCCTCCGTGGTTGACCAACAGTCCATTTCTTCATGGCTGACAACTGATTCATTCCTCCTCTATTGACCATTAATCCATTTCTTCATGGTTAACCACCAATATATTCCTTTATGGATGGCCATAACTCCATGTCTTCCTTGATGACCTCTGAAACATTTCTATGTGGTTAACCATGATCTGTTCCTCTGTGGGTGACCACGCATTTATTCATCAATAGTTGATCACTAATTCACTTATTTCTCAATTCCTCCTCTGGTTACCACCAATTGATTTCTCCTTGGTTGACCACCAATCTACTCCTCAGTAGGTCACCATAGATATGTTGAGCCACGATTGACCAGTGATCCATTTTACCATGTATAACCACCAATCCAGTCCTTCACTGGTGACCATAAATCTATGACAAGGTTATTCCTCATGGTTCTTCATTCCACTCTAGATAGACCTAACAGAGGGTCTTCGCACTTCCAACTGTGATCTATATGGTTAATTCTGAAGTGTTATCCATAAATGGCTCAAGTTCAAACACCTGGCATTGTGAATACTCAGCAGATAAGTTTATTACATGTGGTCGGGTGAGCCTCTTATCTTTATCTTGGATTGGAGTCTTTATAAGGAGACCTTATCTCATATTTAACCTTATTTTCTGCTAAAATTACTCCATGGCACAATGGAGCGTTCTACAGAGGGTACAGGGTGGTCTACGGCTGAAGAGTCCCATCCTACGGGAATGTCTGGCAGAATTTCTTGGGGTATTTGTGCTGCTTGTAAGTATCTAATGAATTATAAAGACACAATGGATGTGGAAAGTTTCTACCGAGTTCTGTCTCTCTCATCTATGTAATAAGCACTCTGTCTCTCTCTCATCTATGTAATAAGTACCCTGTCTCTCTCTCATCTTTGTAATAAGTACTCTGTCTCTCTCATCTATGTAATAAGTACTCTGTCTCTCTCTCCTCTTTGTAATAAGTACTCTTCTGCCTCTATCATCTATGTAATAAGTACTCTGTCTCTCTCTCATCTATGTAATAAGTACTCTGTGTCTCTCATCTATGTAATAAATACTCTGCCTCTCTCATCTATGTAATAAATACTCTGCCTCTCTCATCTATGTAATAAGTACTCTGTCTCTTTCATCTATGTAATAAGTGCTCTGCCTCTCACATCTATGTAATAAGTGCTCTGCCTCTCTCATCTATGTAATAAGTACTCTGCCTCTCTTATATATGTAATAAGTACTCTGCCTCTCTCTCATCTATGTAATAAGTACTCTACCTCTCTCTCATCTATGTAATAAGTACTCTGCCTCTCTTATCTATGTAATAAGTACTCTACCTCTCTCTCATCTATGTAATAAGTACTCTCTCTCTTATCTATGTAATAAGTACTCTGCCTCTCTCTCATCTATGTAATAAGTACTCTACCTCTCTCTCATCTATGTAATAAGTACTCTGCCTCTCTTATCTATGTAATAAGTACTCTACCTCTCTCTCATCTATGTAATAAGTACTCTCTCTCTTATCTATGTAATAAGTACTCTGCCTCTCTCTCATCTATGTAATAAGTACTCTGTCTCTCTCATCTATGCAATAAGTACTCTGCCTCTCTATTTGCTGTGTAATAAGTACTCTGCCTCTCTATTAACTGTGGTAATAGGTACTCTGCCTCTCTATTTGCTGTGTAATAAGTACTCTGCCTCTCTATTAACTGTGGTAATAGGTACTCTGCCTCTCTATTTGCTGTGTAATAAGTACTCTGCCTCTCTATTAACTGTGGTAATAGGTACTCTGCCTCTCTATTTGCTGTGTAATAAGTACTCTGCCTCTCTATTAACTGTGGTAATAGGTACTCTGCCTCTCTATTTGCTGTGTAATAAGTACTCTGCCTCTCTATTAACTGTGGTAATAGGTACTCTGCCTCTCTATTTGCTGTGTAATAAGTACTCTGCCTCTCTATTAACTGTGGTAATAGGTACTCTGCCTCTCTATTTGCTGTGTAATAAGTACTCTGCCTCTCTATTAACTGTGGTAATAGGTACTCTGCCTCTCTATTTGCTGTGTAATAAGTACTCTGCCTCTCTATTAACTGTGGTAATAGGTACTCTGCCTCTCTATTTGCTGTGTAATAAGTACTCTGCCTCTCTATTAACTGTGGTAATAGGTACTCTGCCTCTCTATTTGCTGTGTAATAAGTACTCTGCCTCTCTATTAACTGTGGTAATAGGTACTCTGCCTCTCTATTTGCTGTGTAATAAGTACTCTGCCTCTCTATTAACTGTGGTAATAGGTACTCTGCCTCTCTATTTGCTGTGTAATAAGTACTCTGCCTCTCTATTAACTGTGGTAATAGGTACTCTGCCTCTCTATTTGCTGTGTAATAAGTACTCTGCCTCTCTATTAACTGTGGTAATAGGTACTCTGCCTCTCTATTTGCTGTGTAATAAGTACTCTGCCTCTCTATTAACTGTGGTAATAGGTACTCTGCCTCTCTATTTGCTGTGTAATAAGTACTCTGCCTCTCTATTAACTGTGGTAATAGGTACTCTGCCTCTCTATTTGCTGTGTAATAAGTACTCTGCCTCTCTATTAACTGTGGTAATAGGTACTCTGCCTCTCTATTTGCTGTGTAATAAGTACTCTGCCTCTCTATTAACTGTGGTAATAGGTACTCTGCCTCTCTATTTGCTGTGTAATAAGTACTCTGCCTCTCTATTAACTGTGGTAATAGGTACTCTGCCTCTCTATTTGCTGTGTAATAAGTACTCTGCCTCTCTATTAACTGTGGTAATAGGTACTCTGCCTCTCTATTTGCTGTGTAATAAGTACTCTGCCTCTCTATTAACTGTGGTAATAGGTACTCTGCCTCTCTATTTGCTGTGTAATAAGTACTCTGCCTCTCTATTAACTGTGGTAATAGGTACTCTGCCTCTCTATTTGCTGTGTAATAAGTACTCTGCCTCTCTATTAACTGTGGTAATAGGTACTCTGCCTCTCTATTTGCTGTGTAATAAGTACTCTGCCTCTCTATTAACTGTGGTAATAGGTACTCTGCCTCTCTATTTGCTGTGTAATAAGTACTCTGCCTCTCTATTAACTGTGGTAATAGGTACTCTGCCTCTCTATTTGCTGTGTAATAAGTACTCTGCCTCTCTATTAACTGTGGTAATAGGTACTCTGCCTCTCTATTTGCTGTGTAATATGCCTCTCTTATCTATGTAATAAGTACTCTGCCTCTCTTATCTATGTAATAAGTACTCTGCCTCTCTTATCTATGTAATAAGTACTCTGCCTCTCTTATCTATGTAATAAGTACTCTGCCTCTCTTATCTATGTAATAAGTACTCTGTCTCTCTTATCTATGTAATAAGTACTCTGTCTCTCTTATCTATGTAATAAGTACTCTGTCTCTCTTATCTATGTAATAAGTACTCTGTCTCTCTTATCTATGTAATAAGTACTCTGTCTCTCTTATCTATGTAATAAGTACTCTGTCTCTCTTATCTATGTAATAAGTACTCTGCCTCTCTCTCATCTATGTAATAAGTACTCTACTTCTCTCATCTATGTAAAAAGTACTCTGCCTCTCTCTCCTCTATGTAATAAGTACTCTGCCTTTCTCATCTATGTAATAAGTACTCTGCCTCTCTATTAGCTGTGTAATAGGTACTCTGCCTCTCTATTAGCTGTGTAATAAGTACTCTGGCTCTCTCATCTATGCAATAAGTACTCTGCCTCTCTATTTGCTGTGTAATAAGTACTCTGCCTCTCTATTAGCTGTGTAATAAGTACTCTGGCTCTCTCATCTATGCAATAAGTACTCTGCCTCTCTATTTGCTGTGTAATAAGTACTCTGCCTCTCTATTAGCTGTGTAATAAGTACTCTGGCTCTCTCATCTATGCAATAAGTACTCTGCCTCTCTATTTGCTGTGTAATAAGTACTCTGCCTCTCTATTAACTGTGGTAATAGGTACTCTGCCTCTCTATTAGCTGTGTAATAAGTACTCTGGCCTATTAACTGTGGTAATAGGTACTCTGCCTCTCTATTTGCTGTGTAATAAGTACTCTGCCTCTCTATTAGCTGTGTAATAGGTACTCTGCCTCTCTATAAGCTGTGTAATAGGTACTCTGCCTCTCTATTAGCTGTGTAATAAGTACTCTGGCTCTCTCATCTATGCAATAAGTACTCTGCCTCTCTATTTGCTGTGTAATAAGTACTCTGCCTCTCTATTAGCTGTGTAATAAGTACTCTGGCTCTCTCATCTATGCAATAAGTACTCTGCCTCTCTATTTGCTGTGTAATAAGTACTCTGCCTCTCTATTAGCTGTGTAATAAGTACTCTGGCTCTCTCATCTATGCAATAAGTACTCTGCCTCTCTATTTGCTGTGTAATAAGTACTCTGCCTCTCTATTAACTGTGGTAATAGGTACTCTGCCTCTCTATTAGCTGTGTAATAAGTACTCTGGCTCTCTCATCTATGCACTAAGTACTCTGCCTCTCTATTTGCTGTGTAATAAGTACTCTGCCTCTCTATTAACTGTGGTAATAGGTACTCTGCCTCTCTATTTGCTGTGTAATAAGTACTCTGCCTCTCTATTAGCTGTGTAATAGGTACTCTGCCTCTCTATTTGCTGTGTAATAAGTACTCTGGCTCTCTCAGCTATGTAATAAGTACTATATGAAATAAATCAGTGACTTTGAAATGTTCGTGTTTCTTGAAAAGATCAGTTCAGGATGTAAACAATGGGACAGGTACTAGTAATCAGTTGCCTGTAGTGATTGCGTTTCTCTGTTTTTTGGGTGAACCAGGAACGTTCCAACCTCAAACTTTCAAATCCTGTTTTATTAAACTTGTGTAATTCTCAATTCCTGAAAAAAATTTCCCAAATGCCTGAGTTACCTCGAAAGATTGTCTGCTGCCCGAGGATATACTGTACACGAACCGGGTGTATACTGTACACAGACTAGGGATATACTGTACACGAACTGGGTGTATACTGTACAATGACCGGGTATATACTGTACACAGACTAGGGATATACTGTACACGAACTGGGTGTATACTGTACAATGACCGTGTGTATACTGTACACAGACTAGGGATATACTGTACAATGACCGGGAGTATACTGTACACAGACTAGGGAGATACTGTACACAGGCCAGGGAGATACTGTACACAGGCCGGGGATATACTGTACACAGACCGGGGATATACTGTACACAGATTGGGGATATACTGTACACAGACCGGGGATATACTGTACAGTGTTTGGGGATATACTGTACAATGACCGGGGATATACTGTACAATGACCAGGTGTATACTGTACACAGACCGGGGATATACTGTACATAGGCCAGATATATACTGTGCATATATCTTCTGTTGTCCCATTTATCGTAGTATTATCTGTTGTCTTCACCTATTGGGTCTCTCGGTTACTGTTCGTGTCCGTTCTCTGATTGTCTCTCAGCTGATCACCGTTGGAGCCACCGCTCAGGGAGTCACCAGCTCCAACACCAAAGGAAACTTCTTCTGTATGTACCTGGGTGGAGCCATTGCCGTCACCATAGCCATCTACGTGTCAGGAGGCATCTCCGGTGGGTCCATCGCTCTCTTCCTCCTCCTCCCTTATTGGACTCACTCTCTACGAGGCCCCACAAAGTCATAGGGCAAACAAGTCAAACATTTGGGGGTTGTTTGGTAAAATTTGATGAATCTGCCATCTTAGGCTTGTGATGCATTAAATGCATTAATGTACACGACACACAAAACATATGGGGCAAAACTCTAAACACGCTCATTTAATCCGTTTATTTTTGCCACAGGAGGGCACCTGAATCCGGCATACTCCCTCAGCCTGTGCGTCCTGGGCCGGTTCCCCTGGAGGAAGCTTCCTCTCTACTTCCTCATCCAGTTGGTCGGCTCATTCGCCGGCTCCGCCGCCGTGTTTGCTTTATATTATGGTAATATTCTGTACTCGTTGTGGTCTAATCCGGTATGAGACCCTACTCATGAATTTATGTGTCTAAGGGCCAGATTTACTAAGCTACGGGTTTGGAAAAGTAAAGATGTTGCCCATAGCAACCAATCAGATTCTAGCTGACATTCTCTAGTATGTAATAGGAAAGTGAGAGCTAGAATCTTAGTAAATCTGGCCCTAACGCTCTGATTGGCTGCTGGTTGGATCAAACCCCTTCCCTTTGTGATCTTGGGCCTGATCCAGAGCTATGAAATTGTCCGATTTCGAGCGAGCGTACGACCGTTTTTTGCGTATTTTCGTACGAAAATTCGCACTGCGCATGCCCAGTATGACAGCTTCCGGTCGGCTGGACGACATGAGCGTATAGCGGTCGTATGGTGTGCGAATTTTTCGCTCGAGGGGCGTGCGTTCAGTACGACGGTCG
>WWET01001364.1:287210-299270 GCA_011038615.1 Limnodynastes dumerilii | reverse complement strand
CTCCCCTTACAGTAACCCTCCACTCTCTGCAGCCCAACCCTCCCCTAACACTAACCCTCCACTCTCCGCAGCCTAACCCTCCCCTAACACTTACTCTCCGCTGCCTAACCCTCCCCTAACACTAACCCTTCACTCTCCAGAGCCCAACCCTAGCCCTCTCCGTGCCGCAGCTTAATCCTAACCAGAACGGGTACTTTGTCATGAACGGGCCATTCAACACGCAGAGGTCGGGGCCAGTCATGAGGTTTCATGTTACGGGACTGAATGCTCTCTGCACAGGACTGAAGCCAGGTTTTGCCGCTGGGTTAATAGGTTAAAGTAACGGAGGTCTCCCTGGTAAACGATTCATCTGAGCATAACAGGGATACACTACACTGACCGTTCCCAGGATCCGGACACACATGGGAGACTATCACTCACACCCAGGGAAGCCTTCCCAGAATCAGCGTCACCACATGCAACAGTTACCAGCATAGAAAGTCCCCTTGGATATGGCACAACACTGCTCTAAATGCTAAATGGGATATAGATTTAATGATAATGCAGCTCTGTGCTGTGTCCAAGGGCAACTGATAGAAACCACAAAAGTAAGAAGACAGCAGAGCACTAAAGATATATCCAAATGACCAATAATAAACGAACAGCACGCAGCAAGGCGTAAAAGCCTCATTCCGATGGCGCAAGCGTTGAACTTGGACGGTTAAACTGCTATCGCTACGGTTTGATCACATGTGAAGCACTGACCGTCAGCAGCTCCCTGGCACCCTCCCTGCGGCTGGTACCGATGTGTTACCGTAAACGCTGCGTACTTACGTATGCATTAGGGGGGTGATTCAGAGATGCGATTGCGAAAAGATCGCAAATATACGCACCTTAGTTAAGATCTTACCAGGTTACAGCCCACTGCATAAACAGCCACTCCCCTTGCAAACAGTGGCAGATCTTAAAGTTAGTCCACCATTGAGCAACCCTAACTCTGCGCTGTCATTTGAGATCTTAAGTGATGTAGTAGCGTTTATTTGCGATCCTAAGTGTCTGCCCGCGCCCACTTTCCCTCATCTCCCTGCCTCCCCCCGCCCATTTCCATGCAAATCCTTCAGATCTTAAACTTTCGCAGCACTTAAGATCTTAAATGCTTGCGATCCATTAAAAGTTACGCTCTTAGCGAATTTACGCTCCTAACCTCTACGTAGACGGCGTTGCACTATTACTACGCATGCGCAGTAATGTGAATTTTCTAAGATCCTAAATATACACTCCTAAGTGCAGTGGAAATCGTATCTCTGAATGAGCCCCTATGAGCGCACATTTACTATACCATTGCCTACGCCTATCAACCCCTCCCTCCTAGGCATCGGCCCTTGGAATGCAGACGGAGGCTGCACTACATTACACTCGTGTCTTATCGGCATAACTGTGTGCGCACATGGAGGGCCAGTCACACCTAAGAAGCTCTGGCTGCTTAGGTGCCTAGATTTAAGAAATGACCTACTACGCACGCGTGGCAGGTCGGTAACGCAATCTACGTACCGGTTAGGTATGTAGATTGCCTCTGTGCGGTTAAAGACCGCACAGAGTAGTTTAGCTAGATAGAGGCGGTGTAACGCCGCCACGGGAAGTGATTAGGTAGAAATGGGAGGGGGGAGGAATTTAGATTAGCCGGGGAGGTCGGAGGAGAGGCAATGTCCGTGCGTATTTTCCTTCTACGCACGGTAAGATAAGATACTCGTAAGTGCCATAAGGTACCTAAAAAAGGGGGCGGGGGAGGGGGCGGTCGCTGGATTAGGAGCAGGACAGAGGAGTTGGGTGCGGACCTAAGTCAATCTTAGGTGTGAATATGGCACGGAGAGAGGAAATCCTCTTTCAAACCATCGTAATCTAAATAAAATGATACGTTCATCTAAAGAATGTGTCATTATTTCCTAGTTGTCCTCCTTCCAATCAGTACCTCCTTTTCAAAATCTCTCTGGTTGGGAAAACAAGTCGCATGGCTATACCATTCTGCACAGCGGCTTGATACCTGTACCTCCGTATACTAGATCTGTAAGGAGAAAAAATAGTGTCAAATTCAAAGCACCCTCTGACGCCAGTAACTGAGAACCACGTACAAAACATTACCTGGAACACACAGAATGACAGAACGCAATGTATGGATTGGTAAATGTACAGACGTTTATTCAGCTAGTATACACTTATAATACAAGCAAATACATTCCTGTGGGCTGTGCAGGGAGAGCATAAGTGAAATACAACGGCTCCAGCACCACCTACTGGTGGCTGGAGAGAACTGTGGCGTACTTTCATCTTGTGGGTAAACTTAATGGATCACAAAATAAATGGACTGTTTTGGGATTGAATGAAAAAAAAAATCATTTTCCAAGATGCTAATTTTTACATTAGGAAACCACCAAAGTATAAGCGAAAGGACTGGACTTTATTCGCTCTTTACGATACACATACGAAACGCGAAAATGTCTCATAACCGTCCCAGCGTCAGTCATTCACCTCCTGAAACTCTCTCTAACGTGAACCTACCTTTCTCTCTAACATGAACCTACCTATCTTTCACCTCATTCAATCAAATGTTTAGGGGTATAGATATTGCTGTTCAATAGGGCAATGTCTGTGGCTCATGAGCTGGTGGCTATTTTGTACTGTGGAGCACGGCAGCCATTTTGTCCCAGCAGGGAGTAGAAGGAGATGCTTCAGATTTGTGGGTATTTTTGAGGGGTCGGTCTGGTTTCCTGGGACAGGAAGGAAGGGAATGGAGGCGGTATATGAGAGGTCAATGGCAGCAGCAGGGGCGCTGGTCTTAGTGGATCCTGGGCACAGGGTAGAGTAAGCTCATGTGTTCGGCTCCCTTGAAGGGCAGCTTTTGGTTGGAGTAGTAATGGACGACCTCCGGGATGCTGCAGAAGACGCCGCCAGTCTGGTTCAGGGTGAATTTGCTGTCTTTGGTTTGTGCCACGATAATGTGTACACAGCCCTGGCTTGTCCTAGTGGAGGGAAGGAGGAGGGGTCAGGGTGTGTTGTCCAAAAATGTCACACTCCCCCCCGCCCCCATATGGCATAAATAGAAATCTAACATAACTCACACAGGACACCCCATAGAGCTCAATCCCAGACCCATCACATCTCCAACAGGACAACCCCACAGTGCTCCATCCCAGACCCATCATATCACCCACAGGACACCCACCCCACAGAGCTTCATAACAGACCCATCACATCTCCTACAGGACAACCCCACAGAGCTCCATCCCAGACCCATCATATCTCCCACAGGACACCCCACAGAGTTCCATCCCAGACCCATCTTCACATCACCCACAGGACACCCCACAGAGCTCCATCCCAGACCCATCACATCTCCTACAAGACAACCCCACAGAGTTCCATCCCAGACCCATCATCACATCACCCACAGGACACCCCACAGAGCTTCATAACAGACCCATCACATCTCCTACAGGACAACCCCACAGAGCTCCATCCCAGACCCATCACACCACCCACAGGACAACCCCACAGAGCTCCATCCCAGACCCATCACATCACCCACAGGACAACCCCTCCCCACAGAAACATAAGGCGTCCTCTCCTCATCTTACTCACTTTAGGGCAATGGAGTACTTGCTGTTCCCGGACTCGCTGTTGCGCAGGAGGTAACTGGCCTCTCGACATGACTGCAATCTACTCTCTGCCTCAGCACGGGTCACCGATCCGTGATACCAACTGTGGCCAGGAGAGGAAGACAATAAATGGCAACCCACACACATGCCACATAACAAACCCTGAACCCCAGAGGTCTAATCAATGAGAACGTCACAGGGTTCATTAAACCAATGACATTCCCCCGAAATTCTGGAAGTCGCACCTTTGCTTCTCCAGGGGGATGGAAGGATCCACCTTCTCACAATGCTCCGGTGGACTCTGCTTCAAGACCTTGGCCGTCCAACTTTTCTGCCGCTGGTGCAGTCGGGCCCCTTCCTCTTTCAAAGGGGTCCGCTCGCTGCTCTCAAACTGGACTGTAGGTGACAGGAACATGTGAGCCGTGATCTAGGTGCAACCTCACAAGCAGAAGACCCCACCTCAAAGCTTTTATCCCATGCTGGGGCACACCACGTGATAAGACGACAGACACAATGCTCCTTCCAATGAAACGACCCAAAGGTCACGTGATTTGCAGCATGAGGCATAGCAACCGATCCCTGGAACACCGAACACGGTGCTTCGAAAGGTGAGTTTCCCCCATCCCGCTCCCTAACCCAAACCCTAAGTGCCTCCCCACACAGCCTAACCTTAAGTACCCCCCCCACAGCCTAACCCTAAGTCCCCCACCACACAGCCTAACCCTAAGTCCCTCCCGCAGCCTAACCCTAAGTCCCCCTCCACGCAGCCTAAACCTAAGTCCCCCTCCACGCAGCCTAACCCTAAGTCCCCGGCAGCGCCGTTTGCGAAAGTGAATGGGTGTATATGGGAATAGCATACTCACCCATTCATTAAAAAAAAAAAAATTCTGATAGGACTCGCATTCGAAATAGGAACAACCGAAAAAAAGCTTTCGGCTGTCCCTATTCGCAATGCGAGCCTTCGCAGCGGGGATTTGCAACGAGTACTAACCATGGGGAAAAAAATCACTGGTATTATGCTTCTGCTACAAGGTTTCCAGTTTAGGATAGAGGGCCTGATTCAGAGGCTGAAAATAAGAACTTAAAGTTACACCTGGGCAAAACCATGTTGATTTCAGGGGGAGTCAAGTTAATTTTATTCTATGCATGCAGGGAGAATGCTTTGCTTTTACTTATTGCACACAGATACCTGATCAGCATCACTTTTAAACTGCTAATTAGACTTGAGCTGGGAAACATCACCTTTTAACTATAATACTGTTGCAACAAATGAAATTTGACTCCCCTGAAATCAACATGGTTTAGCCCAGGTGTAACTTTAAGTTCTTATCTTCAGCCTCTGAATCAGGCCCCCCATCACCAGTGGTTATTTTTGAAAATGTCAATTGTTTCCTGGCAGAAGCATTGCTTGGAGAAGGTGAAACAAGAGATGTGTTGGGCAACGTGAACTGACAAGTTGCTCACAAGTAGCTCTTTACATCTCTTATGATCTGTTTCATTTGGGAAAATTACAGGACATATAACTTAAACCAAGGATCAAGCAGAGTTGTTAAAATGTAGTAATCCGATTCCAAGATATTGCTGACACTTGTGTTCTGATTAAGTGAATAAATAAATTGATCTACAAGTCCAACATATTTAACTCATTCTCTTACTTTCATCTCCTTCTTCAGCATCTCCAGCTTCTTCTCCATAAGCTTAATTAAGGGGATGATCTGACTTCAGCTGGCAGCATCTGAGCTAATTTTATGGGTCACAATTTAAAAGTGTTTTTACATCTTGCATAATACCAAGATTATTCTCCAGCGTGCTGCAGTAAGGTAACATCCCCCTCTCTCTATTTTATGGCATCTCCAGCACAGACAAGTCAGTATAAAAAAAAAATGCTGCACCACTAGATTTATTGTGTGTGTAAAACATGGTGGACTAGATTCAGAGATTGAAAATGAGAGAGAAAACTTACTCCTGGGCAAAACCATGTTAATTTAAGGGGATGTCAATTTAATTGTATTCTTTGCATGCAGGGATATATCTTTGTATTGCTTACTGCACATAGATAGTAACTAGCTTTACTTTTACACTGTTATTTAAACTTGGGCTCAGAGCTATCACCTTTCAACTCTAATAGTGGTTGCAACAGATAAAATATGACTTCCCTAAAATCAACATGGGTTTGCCCAGGAGTAACTTCCCTCTCTTATTTTTAATCTCTGAATCTGGTCCGGTATATGCATTACTGCTTGTCTACATATCTGTAGTCACATTGATATTTGGCATAATGAGGTATAATGTAGGTGCTTAGATGTTTAATGTCCTTGCCTCCACTTTTTTTGGCACCACATAGGGCACAGATGCCTTGACAACTGGGTTTGGGTAAATGTATTTCCACAGAGAGGAGGTAGATTTCTTGGTCCTTTGTCCAAGTATGACAATGGTCACTGGTAAAAATTGTTGCCAATTGTACAGGAATATCCTTAATAATAATAATTATAATAATAATAATAATTCTCAATAATAGTAATAATAATAATAATAATAATAATAACAATAATAATAATCCTCAGGAATAATAATAATAATAATCCTCAAGAATAGTAATAATAAAAATAATAATAATAATCATTCTTAATAATAATAATAATAATAATAATAATAATAATAATAATAATAGTAATAATAATTCTTGCTGTGTAGAATGATGCGGCAGCGGCACAGTAATGCATCACGTCCTAACAGTCTGGTCTGATATAGGTCCCGGGAGGTCACTCCCTGGGCTTAGACATGACCTGGTGGAGCTGGACCGTATTCAAACCTAAGAAGCCTCTGCTTGCGCAGTAGTACATTTACGCACGTAATGAAATGATGCGACAGCGGCACAGTAATGCATCACGTCCTAACACAAGGGTCTGATATAGGTCCCGGGAGGTCACTCCCTGGGCTTAGACATGACCTGGTGGAGCTGGACCGTATTCAAACCTAAGAAGCCTCTGCTTGCGCAGTAGTACATTTACGCAATCTACGTAATGAAACGCTACGTGGATGGTGTAAAAAAGTTTCCATGCATGGGTAGTATCTCGGCGCGGATATCTAGGCACGCAAGCATAACATTTGTTGCTGTGAATCCGGTACGCAATGTCTTCTTAAGAAGGAAACTACTCGTAAGCGCCATAAGGTACCTAAAAACGGAGGGTGGGTGCGGATCTGTCTTAGGTGTGAATACGGCCAATGTTGGGTTGTCCTTTGCGACATAGGACCGGATTCGCAGTTTTTACGCACGCACGTAGCACGGTAACACCCATAACACTCTCCTCTGGTGACTTCCACCTTCATAGGGCACCCTTAAGTCTATGAGTGTAGTTACTTACGTATGTGCGTGCGTATTTATCTAACCGCACCCTCAAATGCCCATTTAAATGCTTCCTCCGCCCACTTTCACCATCCAGATAAAAACCACCCCCCTCCAGTACGTATTTCCCTAAGTGCGATTCACAAGTCCGCGCTGAAAGTACTTACGTGCGTAAATGCTACGTAATGTGCGTGGAAAAAGTTACTACACGTGCACATATTAATTCACTCACTAATTAAACCATATGTGTGAATACCGTCCATAATTATTACACGGGAGGATTTTATGGCAAATAAATGAATTCGTGCAGCACGTTTGAAGCAGAGGAAGCCGTGAAGCATTGTCAGATGGCTTGGGAACAGGCGCTGCGTCACATAATACGGCCCGTGTTTATTTTCATAGTAACATTTTGTACCAAAACAAGCCTGTAACATTGGCAAGCATGGCTGCGCTGGGAAAGGCGACACGGCGATTCCTGGACACAGCTAGATAAAACAGGGACACAAATCTAACCCCCCCCCTGTCCTGACCAGGGCCACAGCCCGGACTGCTGGCTCTCCCATTATCCTGACGCCATGGCAACGGGCACTTCCGGTTAGCCGCCATGGCTTCCTGTCAGTGCATTAAGCAGGTTCGGGAGAGGAAGCCATGCCGAGAGGCAGGAAGCAGACAGGGGAAGTCACACCCAGGCTCACAGAAAGGGGGACGACGGTTTGGAAACTGCAGAATATGTACCCGTTAATGTAGTTTCCTTTACTTGGTGTATGTACATTATTCCGTATAGATTTCCCTGCTGGCCGCACGCACTCGGCCATTAAAGGTATTTTCCTTTGCCTCCTCCTCCGCAGCCCACCATGGGGTTAACCTTCCATGTCTGGAGTCCTCTTACTGTCTGCTACTTCTTCCAGCTAAAACATAAACACAGTTACAGCAAAACAACAATATAACACTGGGGAAGAGAAGTGTGTGCTGCTTCGGAGGAGTAAAGGAAACCACATTAACAGGGACATAACCTGTAGTTTCCTTTGCCTCCTCCTCCATAGCACACCATGGGTATCTACCCTAGCAGTTTCATCACTGGGCGGGATCAATACAACTAATAATAAACAGAAATCAACTTTATCTTTAGAATTTTACTGTCTTAACCTAAACAACTGCAGAAAGAACTTTCCTGCTGTATTTTGCCTCTACTGAAGACAATACATCAACTCTGTATTGCTTCGCAAAAGTATGCAAGGAGCTTTAAGTCTATTTGGGGGTTGCACCCCCTTACAGTGGTATGCTTGCTCGATGCATGTTTTAAGCCACCTGGCAATTGACGGCTTGGATGCTGCTTGGCCCTTTCTTGGTCCATAGAATAAAGCAAATCATTGCTTTGCAATCCCAAACGATGCCGTCCTATGCAGATAGATCTTGAGGTTTCTCAACAGGTCCAATTCTGCAATTCTGAGACCCTGCTGGCAGACATGATTGCCACTAAGAAGACTATTTAATAGTCAGAAATTTTAAGTCCACTTCTTGCAGGGGTTCAAACGGAGGACCAGTAAGAGCATTTAGGACCAGGTTTAAGTTCCACTACGCTACTGGCTCTTTGAATAATGGCCTTATCCTATTTGCCGCTTGGACGAACCTTGCCACATACTCGTTTCCTGCCACATCCATGCCTAGTACCGCACCTATGTTGGAAATTTGCACTTTAATAGAGCTTGCCACTAGGTCTTTGTCAAGGCCATTCTGCAAAAACTCCAGTATTGCTGGGATACTTGATGTCTGCCGATGATTTTCCAGACACCAGCAGGCAAATTTCTTCCAGATTCTGTGATAGGTCAAATTGGTCGTGTCTCTCCTGGATTTTAGTAGAGTACCTACTACTTTACTTGAGAATCCTTCTGCTCTCAATGTTTTGGCGTCAAGAGCCAGGCCGTCAGTGATAGTGCCTGTGGTGCTGGGTGACCTTGCGTTAGCAAGTGTCCTGTCACTGGTAACCTCCAAGGTGCTTGTAGTAGCATGCTGACGGCCCTCGTGAACCATGGCCTCCGCGGCCAGAATGGCATTATTGCTATCACTGTAACCTGTTCCTGCTGCAATTTGCTCAGGAACCTCATGATGATAGGCAGCGGAGGAAAAGCATACCCCAGGCTGAAGTCCCAGGGGCTGGACAACGCGTGTTTCTGTGTGACACGAACAGATCCACTTGAGATGATGACCCCCATTTCCATACGATCTGCTGAAAGACTGAGTTCTTCAGTTCCCATTCGCCTGGATGCCATTCGTGCCTGCTTAAGTAATCTGCCTGCACGTTTTCTTTGCCTGTAATATAAATCGCGGATATGCTCAATGTATGATTTTCTGCCCAATGCAGGACTTTCCTGGCCTTCTCCATCATCTGCCAACTTCTAGTGCCCCTTGTTTGTTGATATGGGCCACCACTGAGCTGTTGTCCGACTTTATCAGTACTTGCTGACCTTCCAGAAGATGCTGAAAATTCTTGAATGCTCGAAGGACTGCCACACACTCCCTGATGTTTGAATGGGCGCTCCTTACACTTGTAAGCCAGATTCCTTGAGCCAGATAAGAGCCACAGACTGCCACCCAACCAGATGTGCTGGCATCTGTAGTTACTACTACTACTTGGTGATGGGCAAATGATCTGCCTTTCTCCAACACTAGTGGTTGTGACCACCACTCGAGATCCAATTTGGCTTTCGTTGTGAGGATGATTATTTGCTTAAGTTCTTTCTGATCTTTGTTCCACTGACGAAGAAACGCCCACTGGAAATACCTCATATGGAATCTTGCCCACTCCACCGTGTCGATGGCAGAGGACATGAGTCCCAAAATCTTCAGACAGTCCCCTGTCGACAGCCAAGTCCTGCTTTTTGCCAGCGCGCATTGCCTTAATATTTTCATTTTCCTGTCTTGTGACAGGAAAATGATCTGCATATCCCTTGTATTTATCACTACCCCCAAGTACTGCATGTTCTGACATGGGTCCAGTTGGCTCTTCTCTTTGTTTACCAGCCAGCCGTGCCGGGATAGAAACTGTACTGCGGTTTCCGTATGACGAAGAGCCAGTTGGCGGGTTGGTGCCACTACGATAATACTGTCCAGATAGGAATAGCGATATGGGCCTATCTTCCTCAGCTCTGCTATTAGGACCACCCTATCTTCCTCAGCTCCGCTGTTAGGACCACCAAGATCTTTGTAAATGTTGTGGGCGATGTTACTAGCCCGAATGGAAGAGTCCTGAATTGGAAGTGCCTTCCGAATACTTAAAACCTCAAAAACCTTTGGTGAGTCTCCAGGATTGGCACATGCAGGTATGTGTCCTTCAAATCTATTTTTGTTAAAAAATATCCTTGCACAATACCTGCCACTATGGACTTCACTGACTCCATTTTGAAAGGACGCACATTGATGAAAGCGTTCAACCTTCTTAGGTCGAGAATGGCCTTGAATCCTCCCATGGCTTTGGGGATTACAAAAAATCTTGAGTAAAAGCCCTGGCATCGTTCCTGCATAAGCACTTCCACTACTACCTTCTGCTGAATCATCAGCAATAGACTTGAGCTTAAGGCTGACCGCTCCTCTTTGCTTACCGGAGTAGGTGACTGGCTGTAGTGATTTAAAGGGATCTTCACAAACTCGATTTTGTATCCGTGTGATATGATGTCTTTTACCCATATGTCCGAGGTTACTGTTGACCATTGCTCCATAAATCCTGACAGTCTGCCCCCGACTGCAGTGTCTGGATTGCCACTTCTGGCGTCACTGGGCCATTTGTTTAAGAGTGGCTTTGACAACTTTGCCCCTTTGGGGACGAAAATTCGCCCTGGGCGGATTATATTTCCCTCTCCTGTAGCTCCTTCCTGGTCTGTATGACCTTGCCTCTTTAAAGTCACTTGATCCTGACCTGAAGGCTTTGGTGGCGAAATTTCTTCTCGCAGTCTTGTCCTGGGGTAGCCACTGTGACTTGCCTCCCGACGATTTGGCTATTATTTCATCCAGTCGTTTTCCAAACAGCAGCTCCCCCTGGAAAGGAATGGTAAGTAGTTTCGACTTGGACTGGGCATCTGCTGCCCAGGGCTTCAGCCAGAGGGCCCTTCTGGTCACTGCTGCATTAGCGTCTGTCCTTGCTGCCAATCTTCCGGAGTCCATAGTGGCCTCACACAGAAATTCCACTATCTGAATATCTTGAATGGACTTCACCAACTCTGCTCTCTTCACTCCATATAGGATGTTATTTTCCACTTCACTACACCAGCTGCGAACCACTCTCGCAGTAATAGACGTAGCGGTTGCTGGTTTCAAGGCAGCTCCAGCAATGGAGTGTTGTTTTTTGAGGCCCACTTCTTTCTTCTTCTCCATTGAATCTCTAAATATATTTACATCCTCCAATGGCAAAGTAGTTTTATGTGAAGGTCTTGCGATCGATCACCGCGTCCACGAGACGGGCTCTCCCATTTTTTCACTTCCTCCATATTAAAGGGATAAAGTTTAGACATCTTTAAAGATACCGGAAGTCTTTTGTCAGGACACTTCTACTCCTCCTCCACCACGTCCTTTAGGGCTTGAGACAGAGGAAATGTTCTGGCCTTTTTCTTTCTCTCCATAAATAAGGCCTCCTGTAATTGAAGCTGCTCTTGTGACTCTTCAATATTAAGGGACTTATGTATACGTTTGAGCAGATTGTTCACTAAATCCTGGTTAAAGTCCGCCTCTGCATTAGAATGTACTGAACCTGTCTGAAAACAGCGTGAGTACCTCTGGTTCTGAGTCCTGCGACTTTTCGCTCCTTGGGCCTGATCCAGACCTACGACCGCGATCGTAGCGTATGATCGCCCGGGCGTATAAACTTTCACGCCCATGACACTCCCATTGATTGTACCGACTTACGGCGGCTGAACCCTACCCTAACTTTTTCAAGCGTCCGTGCGAATTTTCGTACCGATACGCTGGTCGTACGGTGCTTAGCACGCCCATACTGTACAATTTAAATGGCTATCCCCGCCTCTGTGTAGTAACTCGAGCGTCCGGACTATCGTCGTATAAAACGCACGCCCCTTGGGCGAAAAATACGCT
>WWET01001364.1:255537-272214 GCA_011038615.1 Limnodynastes dumerilii | reverse complement strand
ATGCACCACAACCTAACCCTAACCCTCCATGCACCACAACCTAACCCTAACCCTCCATGCACCACAACCTAACCCTAACCCTCCATGCACCACAACCTAACCCTAACCCTCCATGCACCACAACCTAACCCTAACCCTCCATGCACCACAACCTAACCCTAACCCTCCATGCACCACAACCTAACCCTAACCCTCCATGCACCACAACCTAACCCTAACCCTCCATGCACCACAACCTAACCCTAACCCTCCATGCACCACAACCTTACCCTAACCTTATACCAGCCACAGCTGCTGCAGCCTAACCCTGATGTAGCTATAAATAGGTTCTTGTTTCTATTTGCAGATGTTTGGAGCAATGATACAGTCTCCATTCAGCTGGCGGATGCATTATTTAAAAAATTCGGAGCGCCAACTGCATCCCGTGACCACTATCCCCATCATCCCCATCATCCCCATCATGTCACTTATAGATCTGAATCCTAATCCTTTACAATAACCCTGGGAAGAGAGAGGACGGAATATTCATGAATAATCTGTATTCCTCGTCCAGCTGATTGGAAATAAGGACGAGGAAGGGAAAGCGTCTCCATATGACAGAGGAATGTGCTATTATACAGTGATAATATGTCACTATTTATCTGCCTATCACATGCACTGATGCTCAATGTCACAACAACATCTTTATACAGGCAATAAAATCAACCAATAAAGATGAACAGATATCCAGGGTCAGGATTCCTACGTTCTGGAGATTGTACCAGGATCTCTCTCTCTCTGTCTCTCTCTCTCTCTCTCTCTCTCTCTGTCTCCTGTGTGTCTCTCCTCTCTCATCTCTCTCTCCTGTCTCTCTCTCTCTCCTCTCTCTGTCTCTCTCTGTCTCTCTGTCTCTCTCTCTCTCCTCTCTTTGTCTCTCTCCTCTCTTTGTCTCTCTCCTCTCTTTGTCTCTCTCCTCTCTTTGTCTCTCTCCTCTCTTTGTCTCTCTCCTCTCTTTGTCTCTCTCCTCTCTTTGTCTCTCTCCTCTCTTTGTCTCTCTCCTCTCTTTGTCTCTCTCCTCTCTTTGTCTCTCTCCTCTCTTTGTCTCTCTCCTCTCTTTGTCTCTCTCCTCTCTTTGTCTCTCTCCTCTCTTTGTCTCTCTCCTCTCTCTCTCTCTCTCTCTCTCTCTCTCTCTCTGTCTCTGTCTCTCTCTCTCTGTCTCTCTCTCTCTGTCTCTCTCTCTCCTGTCTGTCTCTCTTTGTCTCTCATACTTTGGATTGGTTCCATCTCTGATGTTTCTGGCTATGAGATTGGATTCCCATCTGCAGAACTACAAGTCCCAGAATGGCATAATTCCTGGATAGCTTAGGTAGAGCGGGGGGGAAGGGGGTCCTCACCTTTCATCCCGTAGTAGGAGAATCTCTCGCAGAACTCGTTCACGATGATGAACATGATGCTCAGGGGGTAGTTGGTGCCACATATTTTCTGAAGGACAAAGACGAGATTTACTGACGTGTATAAAGTGCGTTATATTATAATATATGTGCTCCTCCATGTCAGCGAGAACCCCCCAAAACTCGCAGTGCCCCAATCTCAGACTATGCAAGGCATATGTGGGTACTGGAGACCCCCCTAATACTTCTGGTGCCCTATCCGAGTCTATGCATGGCATATGTGGGTACTGGAGACCCCCCAATACTTCTGGTGCCCTATCCGAGTCTATGCATGGTATATGTGGGTACTGGAGACCCCCCAATACTTCTGGTGCCCTATCCGAGTCTATGCATGGCATATGTGGGCGCTGGAGACCCCCCAATACTCCCGTGCCCTATCCCATGGCATATGTGGGTAGATTATCAGAGCCATTGGAATAGGGATCTGCTGTGATAGAGGTTTCCAGGTAATGACTCCTTGTCAGGTATAATAAAATGACAACTTACCGGAACTTTCTTTGTGGGCACAGCGTCTCTGCTGAAAAACTTCTTCACCCCAGACTTGTGCCCTGCGGGAGAGAAAAGATGAGGGTCAGCTGTGGAGTTCTCCATCCTTTGCTATCCCTAATTCCTCCCCATCACTGCTGCCTGTGCCGGGCTGACGCCTCCCCTGTGTACACAGAGCTGGTGAAACCGGATTGTCAGGTTCAGGAATTTATGTCAGCAACAGACTCCAGAACCTTAAGTACTACACTCAGGAGCTCCGGGGAATGCTGGAGATTCTCCAGCCGGGAGACCATTTGTCCTGCCTGTAACTGAGCATATCCCAGCAACATCACTCATTGTGTCAGGGCTCGTTATCGGTCATTATCTGGCGATGGTGGCAACATTGTATCACAGACCTCTGTTCTTTAAATCCATCTTGTGGAACATTCCGTTAAACATGTTCAATAGATAAAACCCAATGACTATGTCACACGCTGTCACCTGTCCCTCCATCTTGTGTTACAGAGTCGCCCTTGACGTGGTCTGCCCTGTGGGGCGGACTCATTGGTTATTGGTAGGTGATACATGATCAGGGAGCTGGATACAAGAATCCACTGAGTGCACCCAATATCTCTCTCTATCTGTGTTATGGCTGTAGACGCAGGGGGACATTATATGGAACAGACGTTATACACCACTATGGACAATGTATCTGATAAATTATGTAGAAGAGAATCACTCAGCGGAAAGAAGACTCATAAATATCGATAGTAAAACCGTTCCAGCATCGAGAATGAAACGTAAGCTCCGCCCAGGCTGCAGGCCACACCCCATCCCATCTGACGCCACTGATGTATATTGCCCCTGTATGTAATTAGGGTGTTATGGAAACATTGTATCATTAGATGATGGTTACAGCTGCTATACAGATTACATTCTACATTATCTCTGAATAGAACACTTATCAGACCATTAACTATATTATACACAAACAGAAACAAAGGAAAAGAATTCTGCAGCAACGCTGCCATTACCAGGAACATCCATAATACAGTGAAATATTAGTTACACACATTTGCAAATATAAGAAAAGCCTTGAGAGGGGCTGGTGGCTTATCATATACTTGCAGATGTGTAACTAATGCTTCTGCATGTTATATACAGAGATACCATCCATAAGAATGTAGATTGCCAATTATTATCCTGCTTATGTTATATATTAACACTGAAAATACCATTATAGAAAATGATTATTCTATTCCACCCATAAAAATCCATTATTCTAGCAGAAACAGACGTATATTACTGGAATTATGCATCTCGCTGGACGGTTTTATGTCCAGAGAAACACCCACAGCGACACGTGCGTCTATTATATCCCGGGCGTAGGACGAGCAATTATTTACGCTCATCTGTCCTCATACAAGTGTTTTATGGTGTGTGTTAATCTTCATCTTCTGCTATAAAGCAAATAAATAAATCCATCAGTCCGTCTCCATCCCAGGGAACCGTTCATCCTCCCTCTCCAGGATCTATAGAGATTCTGAGCCCGAGGACGATCCAGAATTTGTGAATAACAGGAGAATAAAAGTGCAAGTAACACATAGAGAGAGACGCGTTTCACATTTCAGAGGAGCTGGGAAACGGAACATTTATACTGCCATTCTGTTTGTACAATGTAATGATGTCCCCCTCGCAGTCCCACAGGGCTCTACTGAAATGCGCTGTTCCTCCCAACTCTAGACCAAGCTCTGTGTATAATGGGCCCGGTCAGTGTAACCCTCTCAGGCCAGGGGCATAACTACAGGGGGTGAAGAGGGTCTGGAGGAGAGGGTAAGCGTGTAAGCAATCTGGCAGAGGCTGACAGCTTAAACCAGTGCTCAGCACTCCATGTATGTATGTATAGTGCTCCATGTATGTATAATGCTCCATGTATGTATAGTGCTCCATGTATGTATAGTGCTCCATGTATGTATAGTGCTCCATGTATGTATGTATAGTGCTCCATGTATGTATAGTGCTCCATGTATGTATAGTGCTACATGTATGTATAGTGCTACATGTATGTATAGTGCTACATGTATGTATAGTGCTCCATGTATGTATAGTGCTCCATGTATGTATAGTGCTCCATGTATGTATAGTGCTCCATGTATGAGTGTATGTATGTATGTATGTATGTATGTACGTACGTATGAGTGTATGTATAGCTCCATGTATGAGTGTATGTATAGCTCCATGTATGAGTGAGTGTATGTATAGCTCCATGTATGAGTGAGTGTATGTATAGCTCCATGTATGAGTGAGTGTATGTATAGCTCCATGTATGAGTGAGTGTATGTATAGCTCCATGTATGAGTGAGTGTATGTATAGCTCCATGTATGAGTGAGTGTATGTATAGCTCCATGTATGAGTGAGTGTATGTATAGCTCCATGTATGAGTGAGTGTATGTATAGCTCCATGTATGAGTGAGTGTATGTATAGCTCCATGTAATAAGTGTATGTATAGCTCCATGTATGCGTGTATGTATAGTTCCATGTATGAGTGTATGTATAGCTCCATGTATGAGTGTATGTATAGCTCCATGTATGAGTGTATGTATAGCTCCATGTATGAGTGTATGTATAGCTCCATGTATGAGTGTATGTACAGAGTGTAAAATGTAAGTGAAGTACACTCATGACAATACTTTTAGTACATTGGTATAGTCACTGATGTATAACCTCCGTCTCCTCTATACATTACTGTACATGTGTTTGGATTGATGGTGAAAGGAAACACATCTGCATTGTGATTGGCTGCCGCCCCTGTCTCCAGGTTCAGAGCTGCGATGGTCACATCTGGTCCCCGTTTATTCCGCCCATTCTTTGTGTGTGGATCATTAGCACGACGTTTGTCACGGGGGGGATATTGTGTCATCTGACGATGAGCCCTGAAATTCTAGTCAGTCCTACACACGGACCACAATGATGGCAGCGATGAATGAGGAGGAACCTCGAGAGGATTCATTTAGTGAAGTGATTTGGTTTAATTAAATGTACGTTTTTCACAGTAAATAAAGAACAAACTATAAACTACAACTGTGCATTAAAGTATCAGGTGAACCTGCAGCGTTATATCTCAGTAATGTATGAAGCAGAATATCGTTATACGTCTGCAATGTGTGGGGTTCAGTGTGTTATAATGTCATGCAGGTCTCAGGGTGACATCTATCTATACATGTCCCTATCATTAGCTCTGCCAGGTCTCTCGGCCCCCAGCATCCCGTCTGATTGATCATCTGCAGCACACATGACAACAACCAGAGCCAGCACAATATACGGAAATAACCGCCAGGTGTCTCATCCGCTCAGTAACTGACGCAGAATATTCCAAGATCTAGAAAATGTGCAAATTCTGCAAAACTTTTCTTTACAGTTCTCATTTCTTCATCTCAGGAATCTCCCTGTACTTCAGATCCCTAAATCACCTGATTAATGAAGCATAATCCGCAAACAATGGTTCCTGCATTGCTGCCCGGTCATGCTGATTACATTGCCAGCTCTGTGGAGCAACCATACATGTAATAGATTGTAAGCTCTTTCAGTTAGGAAGTCTCTTATAACACCTGGGGCCAGGTTTACTAATCTGCGGATTTGGAAAAGTGGAGATGTTGCCCATAGCAACTAATCAGATTCTAGCTGACATTCTCTAGTAATAGAAAAGTGAGAACAAGAACCTGATTGGTTGTTATGGACAACATCTCCACATTCCCAAACCTGCAGCTTAGTAAATCTGGCCCCTGGACTGTTTGCACTATTGTATAAATGCACAAAGTGAACTGAATGTGAATATTTATGATGCATATAAGAAATATTGACAAATATGCAGGGTGAATATAATGGATTGTGTGGTCAGTGCACGTTACTACACCCAATCTGTATTCCTTATGCTTCTATAGATATTATAGCACAGTATTATATATATTATAGCACAGTAACACTACAGTATTATATATATTATAGCATAGCAACACTACTGTATTATATATATTATAGCATAGCAGCACTACAGTATTATATATATTATATTATAGTACAGTAACACTACAGTATTATATATATTATAGTACAGTAGCACTACAGTATTATAAATATATATTATAGTAAAGTAACACTACAGTATTATATATATATATATATTATAGTACAGTAACACTACAGTATTATATATATTATAGTACAGTAGCACTACAGTATTATAAATATATATTATAGTAAAGTAACACTACAGTATTATATATATATATATATTATAGTACAGTATCACTACAGTATTATATATATATATATATATATATATATATATATATATATATTATAGTAAAGTAACACTACAGTATTATATATATATATATATATATATATATATATATATATATATTATAGTAAAGTAACACTACAGTATTATATATATATATATATATATATATATATATATATATATATTATAGTAAAGTAACACTACAGTATTATATATATATATATATATATATATATATATATATATATATTATAGTAAAGTAACACTACAGTATTATATATATATATATATTATAGTACAGTAACACTACAGTATTATATATATATTATAGTACAGTAACACTACAGTATTATATATATATTATAGTACAGTAACACTACAGTATTATATATATATTATAGTACAGTAACACTACAGTATTATATATATATTATAGTACAGTAACACTACAGTATTATATATATATTATAGTACAGTAACACTACAGTATTATATATATATTATAGTACAGTAACACTACAGTATTATATATATATATTATAGTAAAGTAACACTACAGTATTATATATATATATTATAGTAAAGTAACACTACAGTATTATATATATATATTATAGTAAAGTAACACTACAGTATTATATATATATATTATAGTAAAGTAACACTACAGTATTATATATATATATTATAGTAAAGTAACACTACAGTATTATATATATATATTATAGTAAAGTAACACTACAGTATTATATATATTATAGCACAGTAACACTACAGTATTATATATATATTATAGTACAGTAACACTACAGTATTATATATATATTATAGTACAGTAACACTGTGGACCAATCAGTGCAGATTTAACAACCTGGAGTTGAATATTTACTTTGGAAAGTCAGTCATGAGAATAACATTTGTGTTGTTTCTGTTAGTTTGTGACATTGGGGCTGATCCGGAGCTATGCTGGGTCGCTGGGTGTAAGTACGGTCAGCGCAGCTCTGGAGCCCTCCCCCGACACTCCCCCCTGTGGCCAGCGTAATTACACACTGTTACGCTACGCTGGAGGCTACTTTAACTTCAGCCGGCGTAACAGTAGGTAATTATGCCGGCCATAGGGTCATAACTGCCCTAACCCGCCCTCCCTCTCTCATTTACTTACCTTCCCCCGCCTTCCTTCCGTAAAGGTTGCGTAGTTACGGCGAGAAACGCCCCCCTCGCCGTAACTATGCAACAGTTAGGAATGCCCGATCCTAAAGATCGGGTTTCCCTAACTACACCGGACAACATCTGCCCGGCGCATGCGCAGAACAGCAGAAATACCGCTTACGCATACGGCCGCCGTAACTATTGCGGCAGCTGTAGCTCTGGATCAGCCCCATTGACTCCATAACAAATGGCGAAATACTGAGATGAATATAATATTAGCTCCTGATTAAATAAAAGCCTGAGAGATATTTGTGTGAATCCTCTGGACTCGGAGACGCTGATTCCCGTTCACAAAACTGCAAATTGAAGTTGAAATTGCAACAAAAACCGTTCTGTAAAGTTAAGCTTAAAACAGAGAAAGTTTTGTTGGAAATGGTCCAGATCACACAGTATATAAAGACTATAGAATATATAGAGAATACAAGCGCAGTACACAGAGCATACAGGGTATAGACAGAGGGTTACGCTCTACCTGAGGGCTTGGATACATCGGTGCCTCCTTCTCCCATGGTTACCCCTCTGTGTCTTGTCTTCACACAGTGTCCTCTCTTCCTAGAGCATCTTACTTTTCCCCTTCTCCTAAACTCTGGTCAATGATTGATCAGCGGAGTCTTCCCCCTCCTCCGGCTGCCAATCAGAGCTCTCTGCATTTTGTTACTCCTCAGATGAGATTGAAGTGGTTCGTGTTGTTAACCTTTGGACCATCCCAAGCTCAGACATGTTCCTCTGAAGATGGAGTCAGGAGATGTGAGACTGTGGAGAGAAGGGATGATATGTTTATAGTACACAATGTTACAATCCAAGACAAATATTGGGAGAGCAGCGTGTGCCCTGGGCTGCAGGAGTCCTGCTCCGCGCTGGTTTAATCAGAACTTAGAGAACAATGAGAGTCAGCATTCAGTAGATGGGAGATCATGTGACCCTTTCCTGGCAGCTGACCTGGAGCAGGTGTATTCCCTGCTCCGGTGACGCTTAGAATCCGTGTTCCCTAATACACAGACACCGGAGGGTTAATTTATTCCAAACAATCATAAGCCAAACAAACCTCTGCTATTCCAATAGACAACACAAGCCCCATGCAGAGGAACACAAGAGCTAACGCTCTACACCCGGGGAACAGTGGGGATCCTAACATCCACAGAGGTGAAGGGAGGCCGCTCCCCTCATTCATATGACATTACAAGCACAGGACCCGCACGGCGCAGGGCGCATAAATCAGGATTGTACCCAGCCCATGCCGGTGTAAATCAGGGATATCCCGGAATATCAGGGAGACTCCCAAAACTGGGAAGTGCTCCCGGTATCCCAAGTAAGCCGGAAAGTCTCCCGCAAGTCCCGCCCCCTCCTATCATTACAGCAATTCCTAGTGTTACTAGAGATTGGGAGGGGCTTGATGACATCATTTTCATCAACAAGCCCCACCCATCCCCAGGAACACACACTTTACATAAAACTAGCATTAAGTCCCGCCCCCATACGGGCTCTATCTCTTCCCTCCGAGATCTTCCAGGGCGAGGGAATAAAAGCTGGCAATCCTGGGACTCTCAATGTTAGAGTTAGGACCACCATATACAGAAAGGCCTTGACGGTGGCTGGTGGCTTATCCCATATTTGATCAAATATGTGTAACGAACATTTCTGTGTTTTATTTTACAGATAGAACAGTATAGTGTGTTACTGGTTTATGGCAGTGTGCTGGGCTTTTCTTTCCTTTTGTTTCTGTGGCCAGCAGATTAACCCTCTGCCTTTCACGCACCTGTTTAACATATACCTGTAAATTGATTGAGCAACTTCCATTCTGTTTTTAATCCTGGTTTAAATCCCTGCCCCCATATACACTCGCAGTGCGCAATCCCGCCTACGGACAGGCTTCCAGCACGGGAGAGAGTGCGTGCGCGCTCCAGAAATGTGGCCGTATGCCACACGCAAAGAGCCCGGATCCGGTAGAGTGATAATAAACCTGCAGACAGAATTAAAGTTGATATTTCCCAGCTCAGGTGCTACAGCAAAGAGGCGGTGCCTGGGTCTGGATGGGTGGGACTACACGAAGTGTGGCGGGACTGGGGGCGGAGCTGAGTGGGGCCGCTGGCTGCCAGAAGCTGACAGCATAAAACAGTGCTGGGCGCTCCGTAAATGAGTGATATACAGATGTATTATGCTGTATACATGGAACGCCGAGCTAACAGCTTGCTTACAATGCAAGGAAAGCGGCTGCCACGGGCCCCCCTCTCCTCCGGGCCCCGCAGCAGCTGCACCGCTTGCACCCCCTGTAGTTACCCCCCTGCGTTGCCCGCTCACACTGCAGAACGGATTGTCCGGGTGCAGATTTACACCTGGCTTGTTCTTGTCCCTGGCTGAGGCTCTTTCTCATGCTCTGCTGACCTCCTGCCTCAGAGGAGAGACCTGGCCCTTATTAGACTAGACCAGGGTCTTCCATCCATAGATGCTACAATGGACCTGATTGAGAGTTCTGTGTGTGCGCGAGGCGGAATCGCGCAAGCTAATTTAAATACAGGCTATTCAAGGATGTGTATTTGTGAATGAATGAAAAGGCATGGTTGCGCTAGTAGAACTAATATCGTCTATCCAGGGCACTCTGCGACAAATAACGCGCCATGCCCATTACTGCCCGCATAAATAATACATTAAACATGCCCACATGTGCCCCCCCAAATAAGAAAGATACAAAATATGTACCACATCCCTGTGCCCTTCATAAAAAATACTGTGCCCACGTAATGCAATGATTAAACATGCCCACATGTGCCCCCAAATAAAATAAATAATATAAGTCCAAGATCCCTGCCCCTTTCAATAAAAAAAACAGTAACCAAACTGTGTGGCCGGCTTGACTATGTGTTTCGGGCTGCCCTGACTTTGAGAAAGGGTCATCATTACTCCTGAGGAAATCAACAGCATCTATCGGCTGAGGACTGTTTTTAGAGATTAGTTTTATCTGTTTACAGTCCTATTTATTACCTCATAGGTTGTAATTTATTCTGACACTTCCCCTATGGACCTCCATGCGCCTAGAGATTACCATGTTACATTTAATCTATTGTTTTTTGGGGACATTGGGACCCCCTGGTTTATTTTGGCTGTGTGCAGTAAAGGAGTGCTGAAGAACTCGTATCTTCTATTGCATAGATATAACTGATATTATTATTTTGTGTTGTTGGGTAACTTGCTATGATCAGGACGCTACACTTAGTGCAGATTTTGTGCCAGTAATAGAGAATAAACTGATTTCTGGATCATTTCTGTAAGAGAATCAGATTAAAGCAAAACTATGACTAGAAGCTTACAGAGGACCCGGCTCCGAGGGGGTGATTCCAGAGACCCCCTGGGCAGGAAGCTGGAGATCGGTGTCACTACATCATGGAGGCTCCGCGACACGGCCAGGACTGCTCCTCCTCTGCCACGTGTCGACCGCTGCTCTGTGGTAATTACAAGCGATTATGGGGCAATAAATATTTCTTACTTATACAACAAATGTCACATTCCTGATGTTCTGGAGTTTTCCTGTGGGATTGTTCATTTATGGTTATAACACACATAAAACAAATTGCTGACAGCTTAACTCCTTCAGAGCCGCATGGAATAAACATAATGGACCGGATCTTTCATTCCGCTGCCGCTGTGAGCATAGCGCCTCCACAGCAGAGATCCGAAAATGCGATCCTAATCTCCGCATGTACGAGGGGAGAGGACACGCCCATCACACGCCCATCACATTCCCTGCCCCTCACCTTCATATTTACGCATCAGCCCCCATGAGGAATATGCGCAGGAACGCAACAGGGACGAGAGCGTGAAAAATGGCGTCTGTGTAATTCTGGATCCGGCCAAGCAGATTTACGCTCTTTTCCGTGCATTCGGAATGGATTTTGGATGTTTTTGCACCCAGGTCTTTTCAGAGAGAACCCCTATAATGGAATATTAGAAGGACAACGTTTGTACAATAATCCTGACCCTAACCCTAATCCCACTCTGACCCCAAACCGGAAAGCGTTCATCAACTCTCTCTGAGCCGAATTACATTTTATCTAATCGCGACTCCTGTCTAAATGATATAACCGACATTAGGCTACCGCTGTATCACGATTGCCGGGACAGCAACTATTTACCGGGGTCAGCTAGTGGGCAAATCACACACACACTAAGATCTCACCAGCCTGGGATTCCTGCGCGATGATCCGATCGTATAAGATACAGGATAATCTGTCTGTTACCACCCAACGATTGCGACAATTGTAAAGCGTTCTGTAATGTGATGGCGCTATATAAAAACCTGTTATTTAATAAAATAATAAACAAGATAAATGAGTGTTTTACAGACATCGCAGCAGAGCTTCTCTTTCTCCTCTTTTTATAAATATAAAAAAGATTAAAATAATAAACAATTATTCTTCTGCACTCTGGAAAGTTTCATTAATTGAGACCTGGGGCTCCATTTACTAAGTCTGTTTATCTCCGATTTCATATAATAAGTATATCTCTGATTTCATATAATAAGCCTGTCTATCTCTGATTTCATATAATAAGTCTATCTCTGATTTCATATAATAAGTCTGTCTATCTCTGATTTCATATAATAAGTCTGTCTATCTCTGAATTCATATAATAAGTCTATCTCTGATTTCATATAATAAGTCTATCTCTGATTTCATATAATAAGTCTATCTCTGATTTCATATAATAAGTCTATCTCTGATTTCATATAATAAGTCTATCTCTGATTTCATATAATAAGTCTATCTCTGATTTCATATAATAAGTCTATCTCTGATTTCATATAATAAGTCTATCTCTGATTTCATATAATAAGTCTATCTCTGATTTCATATAATAAGTCTATCTCTGATTTCATATAATAAGTCTATCTCTGATTTCATATAATAAGTCTATCTCTGATTTCATATAATAAGTCTATCTCTGATTTCATATAATAAGTCTATCTCTGATTTCATATAATAAGTCTATCTCTGATTTCATATAATAAGTCTATCTCTGATTTCATATAATAAGTCTATCTCTGATTTCATATAATAAGTCTATCTCTGATTTCATATAATAAGTCTATCTCTGATTTCATATAATAAGTCTATCTCTGATTTCATATAATAAGTCTATCTCTGATTTCATATAATAAGTCTATCTCTGATTTCATATAATAAGTCTATCTCTGATTTCATATAATAAGTCTATCTCTGATTTCATATAACCACTGGACTGGACCACTGGACTGGACAACGAGACTGGACCACTGGACTGGACCACTGGACTGGACAACGAGACTGGACCACTGGACTGGACCACTGGACTGGACAACGAGACTGGACCACTGGACTGGACCACTGGACTGGACAACGAGACTGGACCACTGGACTGGACCACTGGACTGGACAACAAGACTGGATCACCGGACTGGACCACTGGACTGGACCACGAAGGCAGGACTGGACCAAGCAGACAGGAACTGGACCAAGCAGGCAGGACTGGACCAAGCAGGCAGGACTGGACCAAGCAGGCAGGACTGGACCAAGACGACAGGATAGACCAAGGAGTACCAGGCACATGGGAGACCTGATTGTTCTGGCAACGATGGAACAGTGCACAGGGTTTAAATAGTGCGCCCTGTGCACTGATTGGCTGGAGGACCGGAGACCACGGAGATCATTGGAGAAGCGTTGTCACATGATTCATCCAAGATGGCGGCGCCCATGGATCAGGACACAGCCACACTTGCCGCCAGAAACCCACGTGGAGGACGCCGCAGCAAGACTGGTGAGTATGAGCAGAGGCTGTCACTGTTTCAGTGACAGACTCCGACGAGCTGCAGCAGCCGCGCGCCGGGAGAGGGACGCCGTCAGGGAACCAGGGAGCAGGTAAGTGCGGCGTCTGCCGCGGCTTGTGATAGCATGGGCCATTCACGTATGTGTCACGTAAATACTTACGTGTGGGCGTGCCAATTTTACGTGAGTAAAAAATACGTCTGAAATACGTTATGTAGGTTTGTATTTAAAGTGTACAGTATGGGCGTGCTTATTTGCGTAAATACGTGTTGTTCATACATACGTGAGCGGATCACATCGGTTACGTTGCCAAAGGGTTTGGAAAGCGTATCTTGGTCGAAATATGTATATTCAAGGGGTGTGACAAGGGGAGTGTATAGAAGGTACGCAAGCGTAAATACGCTACGCGAGGAAACATATTGCAAGCGTAGTTCAGGATCTACCCCAATGTTTTGTTTACCTGTCTGATCACATGACTTTCCTCAGTTCTTGCACTTCCTGGTGTTCGCTTTCCACTGCAGGCATTATCCCACACAGGTGTGGCTCATTCCTTTTGCTGGACTCTCTACTCAGCTGCCTTATTTAAACCTCCCACTCTCTGCTGATTTGTCCTCGAGTTCGATCGTGTGTTCTGGCTCCCTGGTTCCAGGTCGTGTTTCACTTCTCGGTTCCAGAATCTATCGTGTCCAGTGTGCGCCATTGATAATCCTTGTTCCTGTCATTGTCATTGTTCAGCTACTGTGCTTCAGTATCCCTGGCTCCAGCTCTGCTGTGCCTCCGGTTCCTGCTGTTATATCCAGCTTCTGTAGGAGTGCCTCTGCTATCTGTAGCTACTACTACTATGCATCTCGGATCTTGTCACACCAGTTCAGCATCTGTGCACCCAGATCCATCCCCACCAACAAGGGCTCTGGTGAAAACCAGGCTTGTGGTTAGATTCCATGCCTCTGGATCGGCATGGTCCGTTTATGGACCAGCGTTGAGCCTAGATAGTAGCACATTGGGCCATATTCAGAGATCCGTTTCTAACGAAAGTTCTGTGCGTATTTTTAGGATCGGATCGATTTTGCATCAACTGCGCAGGCGTAGTAATAGTGATACGCCGTCTACGTAGAGGATAAGGTCGGAAATGGCTAAGGGACGGACTTGTGAATCGGGCGGGGAATAATGCGACCCGAAGTGCGGCGGAAATATACGGACCTAAGGATTTGCATAGATATGGGCGGGGGGAGGCATTGAGATGAGGGAAAGTGGGCGCGCTTACAGAGTTAGGGCTGGAAATAGCCGCAACTAATACACATAAGGCCGGAAGTGAGTGCGGCCAGATAGGGCAAGTCAATGCTGGTCTAAGTTTAGGTCCGGCCAGAGGATGCGAGAGTTGTTCTGCAGGTTTAAATATAACCAGGATTGGATAGCCTGGTCATATGATTTCAAAACTGGACACTGGTTGGCTGAGACATGTCAAGTGACTTGAAGCAACATGGTGGCGCCCATGCAGAGCTGTAGAGAGCCAAAACTTGTGCCAGATTCAGCATTTACACTGCACTACCAATGACCTGAACTCAGAACTGGAGGCTGCCACTACTGAGAGTGGCACCTACTAGAGCGGGCATGGTTGGAGAGTGCCACCGACAGGCGGCCTCTCACTTGGTAAGTGCCATGTAACGTGTCAGGGGGCATTTTACTTATTACTAATTAATTTAATTGTGCATTCTGTTCGGTTTGCACAGAATTTAAAGTTTGACTAAAAGCCAAGGAATTTCAGCCAGTCAGGATCTGGAGAATGAATAGTTTAGTGCCCATGCATACTACTAACTAGACAAAATTAATAAGATTATGACTTAAATTTAATAAAAGGCCAATTTATTTAAAAAAAAACATTTTATGGACTTGCATAAAGATTTAGTTTACATTGTCTGCCTAACAGTTTGGAACAAAAACAGCCAAAAGTCACACAAATAAAGTACGGTAATTAAATCATTTAATGTGACCAAAATAGTTTTATTTAAGCTTTTAAAATCTAAATGGTTAAGCTGATAATTTAAGAAAAAGTTCCCAAAAAAGAATCACACACTTTCCTTGGGAGTATAATGACCTATGACTCATTGAGTTATCTGCATCCGCTAAGTTCATGTCTGCAGTACATGAGAATTAAATCACAGGTTAAATTACTGGTGGCTTAGGTTGGTTAGAAAAGGGAGTGGAAATGCCTGAAGGCAAAGCAGCCTTTTTGTACAGTTCATAGCATGTGACTCAGATGTTCACTATAAAAAAAACCATGGTAACAAATAATACTTTTAAACACTGAGTAAAATATTTAACATCATGTTTAATACATTAAAAATACACATAGAAGGGGAAGGGTGCATTTTAAAGAACATACATACCTTATAGATGGATGTTTAGCCCATTTAATTTCAGGAATTTTAATATATCTCTTTTCATAGAGATCCACAGTGGTGGTCTTAATGTAGAGCAGGAGGGATTGTAAGGTACAAAAGAGACTTGCTAGAAAATGAATAGTTTACGATATGGGACGCTGGCACATTGCAGTTCTGAATCTTCCCCAGTTAAAATACCAGATATAATCTGCATCTACTATTTTTCCTTTAAACCCATTGAAGTAATAAAAATGTTGTCAATATTTTTTTCCGTGTATAATTACAGGCCAAACTACTGCCAGCTGCTGGCACTTGGATGTCTAGTCTTCTGGTTGCAGACTGTCCTGTTATACCCAGGAGACTCTTGAAATTCATGCAGTTCTCCTGGTTTTCTGAAAGTGCCTGATTAACCAGCGTATCGGCAATCACCGCTTCCAGTAGGGTTAGGAGTTCCTGGTGCATTTTTAACGAGTTCTCTGTTTGGTGGAAGTAAAGCTTAAGCAGGCATACATACAGAATGAGAGGCACGGAAGTCCAGAGAATCAACGGTAAACAGACAAGCCACAAGGGGCTAATGAAGACTCTTGATACCGCGTGTGAAAATGCCTCTGACGGAGCAACACACTTTATGTTATTAATTATTGGTGTATCATTTTTATTCTCATAATTTATATATTTTTTATGGTTTGTTTATGTATTAAATAATTCTATTACTGTACAAGTGCCTGTACATTTATTTATTTTTGGTTCTTTTTAAGTGGTGATACAAATTGTGTGACCCTTAGTACAGCACTTTATATTTTTTTTTACAGATAATAAAAGGTCTGAGATATAATAGGGGCAGACATGGAGGTTAAACAAATTATAAAGAGGCAGACATGGAGGCTGAACAAAAAATAAAGGGGCAGACATATGGAGGCTAGAGAAATAATAAAAGGGGCAGACATATGGAGGCTGGACATATAATAAGGGGCAGACATATGGAGGCTGGACAAATAACAAAAGGGGTAGACACATGGGGCCTGATCCAGAGCTACGAAATTGGCCGATTTCGAGCGAGCGTACGACCGTTTTTTGCGTATTTTCGTACGA
>WWET01001364.1:235070-246015 GCA_011038615.1 Limnodynastes dumerilii | reverse complement strand
GGGGTGGGGTAATGTGAGGTTATAGCATGCGGGGTGGGGGTAATGTGAAGTTATAGCATGCGGGGTGGGGGTAATGTGTGATTATAGCATGTGGGGGCTGAGTGTAATGGTAATATTATGTGGGCACAGTGGGGGTGTAATGTGTGGGTAGAGTATATGTACTGTATCTGTAGGACTGCATATATGTAGATGCAAAGTAAAAAAAAAAAAAAAGAATAAAACAGTAAAAATGTCATTTCCAAGGTTTTTCACAGGGGAGGGGGGGGTCTGTGTCTGTGAATTTCTCGTTGAAAAAATGGTAACCCTAGAATTCACCTCTCCTTAAAACTGCTTTGCGTATGCGCCGGCGGTGTAGGGACCGCCCCTGGCGGCATAGGGACTACCCCCGGCGACATAGGGACCGCCCCTGGCGACACAGGGACCTCCCTCCGGCGAAGCAGGGACCGCCCCTATGCTTTTTACTTTTCTCTCTGAAATGACTTTTCAAAAGTAGGCAACCATGGCAATACCATGCAGAACTGCAAGGGTAGGCAAATTTAATTTGTGAAAGCAAAATTATATTTGAGAGGTGAAGTTTATTAGCTCAACTCTATTTCATAAAATTAAACATAAAGCTATGCAGTATTTAAGTTCTGTGTGCAAGAGTAATGTATTTTCCCTGCATGCAAAAGATTAAAGATTAATTAGCACACCTTTCTCTGCAAAATGGTATAGCCGAGCTGTACACTTGCACCTGATTTACCCTTACTCCCAAACTCTAAATCAGCCCCTTGATGTAAGTGAACAGAAGTATGGATGTTGATGTGAAGGCAGTCCAGACTAAAGACAAACATTATCATTGGAATATGGTGAGAGCTCACAGAAAACACAGTTGGGTGGATCAGGTGATCTGGGTCTGCTTTTTGAGAGATTATGTCAAAAATGCACTACATTTACAACACAAAAAAGTAATACTTTCAGATGTTAGAACAGATTCCTTGTGTAAATATCCTGTAAAGAAAACACATCAAAACTGATCCAGAGTTTAGGAGTAAGGGCAAAACAGGTCCAACTGTACACCTGAAAAAATACACATTGAGCTGCAAGTCAAATCTGGATTGTGAAAGCAGCATTTGAGTTGTGTTTATTAGCTCAACTCTAAACTACAGATTAAATATAAAGATATACAGCATGTGACTTTTATGTACAAAAGCAAAGTATTTTCCCATGCAAGCAAAACAGTTAAAATAAATATCACAGCATGATTTTTCTTAGGTCTACACTTGCACTAGTTTTGACCTTAATCGCATACTCTGGATCAGATCCATTAACTGAAAACTGGTTTAAAAGACTGAAATTGGATCACATATAATGAGTTGTGCTCATTTTTGCTGTTTGAAAAGAAAAACTAGATATACTATTAATAAAATGCAGTCTATTTATGGCAGCCAGTGATGTTCTAGTAGTGGAATAAAGCCCACCAATACATACATTATTGTGCTACTTCTCTTTCAGCTCTGTAGTAGGTTGTATCCTGCTACATATTTGGTTGCAGTGTTGTACTTTAGCTTCTAGAAATTGTTAAGATTTTGACTGACAGCAGAGGGTGTGGAGAGTTTTTTCCTTTGGAGAGCAAACGTCAGGAAGGGTAACTGTCAAAATGATCTGCCTTCAGATCCCACCCCCATGTGATTATGTTATTTATGGTGCTCTTCTGGGATGCCTTAGCATGGAATTATAGCAGCTGCTGTAGAAGTGCAACCAGTAAGAACCGGTGTGTGACTTTGCAGATATCCCAAAAGCAGACCTTCAGACAAGTGTCATACAGGTAATCATTTATATTGTTCTTGTATTCAGGTGACCTTGAGAAAATCAAAATTATTTAACTATAAAATGGAAGTGTGCTTAGAGTTTTTAGCAAATAAAAACATCACTGAATACTTTTAAAAATAATAACAACTTAATACTTTGCTGGTTCATACTCCTCCTGGTTTAATTTAGCATTTTAGTTCAGCATCTGTCTTGTCTTGCAACTGTAAACTGCTGCTGTGTTAGGTAATGTTCATGCTTTGACTCTTAATCATTACCAGGCAATCATATTGTTTTGCTGCATCTCTGTACAAATAAGGCAAGTATGTATTGAAAAGTGAACACTAGTCATAACTTAAATATTTACTTAGATTATATTCTGTTCAGCCTGTACATATGTATTAACTGTGCTTTATCTTTATTATAGTGAATAAGCATTTTTACTGGTATAGATAAAAGCTTGTGGTCAGCTGTATTTTACTAGTGTGTAATATATTAATGCCTATTATTATTTTTAAAATTATTATTGTTATAAATAAAAAAAACATAGATTGCATTTTTTTAGTTTGTGAAAAAAGTGTGTCATTTCTTGAGTAGGCCTCATTGGTTGTGCGAGCGGGTATCCCATAAAACATGCCAGATGCATGCATAAAAGCGCTTAAGTAACCACTAGCTACAATCTAATTGGTTACTATTGGCACCATTCTCACTTTCTCTTGAATACATATAACCCTCAGTCTTAAAGTAATTCATATACAACATTGACATGAGTCGTACACAATAGGATCTTAAATTCATATTAAATATCTGACATGTATAATTCTGTGTGTCTTTTTTGTATAAATAAATATCTTAAACTCTTTTAGAACGGAAATAATTTTGTGATTTGTTTTTATAGCCTATGAACATGTTCCCCACAAATGTTCCTTAAAGTCATTTTTGTAGTTGCATAAAGAAAACGTAAACTTAGACCAGCCTAAGCCTGTGATATATGGGGAAAAAAATGATCAGAATGAACATATAGTTTAAAGAGTGAACAAATATTATAAAAAAACAATAGATTTTTTTTCTTCTTTCTTTGCTAATTTGATCAAAATACCTGTATAGTCCTATGCAAATGTCCAACCCATTTTATGCAAGTAAAATATAATTAAATATCTGCCTATGTGCACAAGCAATTATTGCAATTATATTGCTAATTTAATGTTAAATATTAATGTGTATATCCGTTAATTTCCAATTCATTCCAATTTAACCCTATAAAAACTATTTGCGATGTAAAGACAAATGAACTGTTCTATTACCTCTCTTGAGAAAAAGACAAAAGATCCCAAATGTATTGTATTCTGAAAACAGGGAATGTATTGGTATTTGTCATGACTGAGCAAAAGTTTAAGGCACCAGGGTAGCAATGAATATAAACAAGAGATAATGGACACTTTTACCAGGGCCACTTTTATTTACTTTAATTCAAATCTTTAGATGCCATTAATATCATACATAGGAATAGTAGGTGGGCAAACATAGCAGACAGGTATTTTCTGTTTTTCAGTATCTCTTACCTGTGCTGTAACAAGGGAGATACCTATGTGTAGCAAATAAGTTTTCTGTTCAACACACAGTCTTTTTGGTCCGTTCTCATCATATTATATTAGTAATCTGCAAACCACCATATAAAAAAAAAAACTTATGGCAAAAAAATTGTGATTGCTTTGCAATGTTGGCTCCGTGTGCTAACTGGATTAGAGGGCTCTGCTCATTAATACAAGATTGCACGTGGCAGAGAGCAAGTACATACCATCCATAAATCTTTTTTTCTGTTTGTTGATGGCACTGTACTGTGTACTGCATGTTTTGAAACATTGAAGAAATAAATATATATATATATATATATATATATATATATATATATATATATATATATATATATATATATATATATATATATATATATATATATATATATATATATATATATATATATATATATATATATATATATATATATATATATATATATATATATATATATATATATATATATATATATATATATATATATATATATATATATTTATTTCTTCAATGTTTCAAAACATGCAGTACACAGTACAGTGCCATCAACAAACAGAAAAAAAGATTTATGGATGGTATGTACTTGCTCTCTGCCACGTGCAATCTTGTATTAATGAGCAGAGCCCTCTAATCCAGTTAGCACACGGAGCCAACATTGCAAAGCAATCACAATTTTTTTGCCATAAGTTTTTTTTTTTATATGGTGGTTTGCAGATTACTAATATAATATGATGAGAACGGACCAAAAAGACTGTGTGTTGAACAGAAAACTTATTTGCTACACATAGGTATCTCCCTTGTTACAGCACAGGTAAGAGATACTGAAAAACAGAAAATACCTGTCTGCTATGTTTGCCCACCTACTATTCCTATGTATGATATTAATGGCATCTAAAGATTTGAATTAAAGTAAATAAAAGTGGCCCTGGTAAAAGTGTCCATTATCTCTTGTTTATATTCATTGCTACCCTGGTGCCTTATACTTTTGCTCAGTCATGACAAAGACCAATACATTCCCTGTTTTCAGAATACAATACATTTGGGATCTTTTGTCTTTTTCTCAAGAGAGGTAATAGAACAGTTCATTTGTCTTTACATCGCAAATTGTTTTTATAGGGTTAAATTGGAATTAATTGGAAATTAACAGATATACACATTAATATTTAACATTAAATTAGCAATATAATTGCAATAATTGCTTGTGCACATAGGCAGATATTTAATTATATTTTACTTGCATAAAATGGGTTGGACATTTGCATAGGACTATACAGGTATTTTGATCAAATTAGCAAAGAAAGAAGAAAAAAAATCTATTGTTTTTTTATAATATTTGTTCACTCTTTAAACTATATGTTCATTCTGATCATTTTTTTCCCCATATATCACAGGCTTAGGCTGGTCTAAGTTTACGTTTTCTTTATGCAACTACAAAAATGACTTTAAGGAACATTTGTGGGGAACATGTTCATAGGCTATAAAAACAAATCACAAAATTATTTCCGTTCTAAAAGAGTTTAAGATATTTATTTATACAAAAAAGACAGAATTATACATGTCAAATATTTAATATGAATTTAAGATCCTATTGTGTACGACTCATGTCAATGTTGTATATGAATTACTTTAAGACTGAGGGTTATATGTATTCAAGAGAAAGTGAGAATGGTGCCAATAGTAACCAATTAGATTGTAGCTAGTGGTTACTTAAGCGCTTTTATGCATGCATCTGGCATGTTTTATGGGATACCCGCTTGCACAACCAATGAGGCCTACTCAAGAAATGACACACTTTTTTCACAAACTAAAAAAATGCAATCTATGTTTTTTTATTTATAACAATAATAATTTTAAAAATAATAATACGCATTAATATATTACACACTAGTAAAATACAGCTGACCACAAGCTTTTATCTATACCAGTAAAAATGCTTATTCACTATAATAAAGATAAAGCACAGTTAATACATATGTACAGGCTGAACAGAATATAATCTAAGTAAATATTTAAGTTATGACTAGTGTTCACTTTTCAATACATACTTGCCTTATTTGTACAGAGATGCAGCAAAACAATATGATTGCCTGGTAATGATTAAGAGTCAAAGCATGAACATTACCTAACACAGCAGCAGTTTACAGTTGCAAGACAAGACAGATGCTGAACTAAAATGCTAAATTAAACCAGGAGGAGTATGAACCAGCAAAGTATTAAGTTGTTATTATTTTTAAAAGTATTCAGTGATGTTTTTATTTGCTAAAAACTCTAAGCACACTTCCATTTTATAGTTAAATAATTTTGATTTTCTCAAGGTCACCTGAATACAAGAACAATATAAATGATTACCTGTATGACACTTGTCTGAAGGTCTGCTTTTGGGATATCTGCAAAGTCACACACCGGTTCTTACTGGTTGCACTTCTACAGCAGCTGCTATAATTCCATGCTAAGGCATCCCAGAAGAGCACCATAAATAACATAATCACATGGGGGTGGGATCTGAAGGCAGATCATTTTGACAGTTACCCTTCCTGACGTTTGCTCTCCAAAGGAAAAAACTCTCCACACCCTCTGCTGTCAGTCAAAATCTTAACAATTTCTAGAAGCTAAAGTACAACACTGCAACCAAATATGTAGCAGGATACAACCTACTACAGAGCTGAAAGAGAAGTAGCACAATAATGTATGTATTGGTGGGCTTTATTCCACTACTAGAACATCACTGGCTGCCATAAATAGACTGCATTTTATTAATAGTATATCTAGTTTTTCTTTTCAAACAGCAAAAATGAGCACAACTCATTATATGTGATCCAATTTCAGTCTTTTAAACCAGTTTTCAGTTAATGGATCTGATCCAGAGTATGCGATTAAGGTCAAAACTAGTGCAAGTGTAGACCTAAGAAAAATCATGCTGTGATATTTATTTTAACTGTTTTGCTTGCATGGGAAAATACTTTGCTTTTGTACATAAAAGTCAGAGGGACATATGTGGCGATGTATATACTTTACTGAGGGGCATATGTGGCTATGGTTTTTACTTTATCGAGGGACATATGTGGCGATGTATATACTTTGCTGAGGGGCATATGTGGCTATGGTTTTTACTTTATCGAGGGACATATGTGGCGATGTATATACTTTACTGAGGGGCATATGTGGCTATGGTTTTTACTTTATTGAGGGACATATGTGGCGATGTATATACTTTACTGAGGGGCATATGTGGCTATGGTTTTTACTTTATTGAGGGGCATTTGTGGCATATGTGGCAGTGTGTGGTAGTAGGGTGGGAAGTGTGAGTGTTAGTTTGGTGGGCAGTGTGTGAGTTATAGTATGGGCAGTGTGTGAGTGATATTATGATGGGCAGTGTAAGCGTTACCATGTTGGGCAGTGTGTGAGTGATAGTATGGTGGGCAGTGTGTGAGTGATACAAACAAATAGGAAATGTAGGAGGGGGAAAGTGCTGTGTGGAATCTGATCATCTAAAATTATAAACTATTTAAAATAATCACATATCAAATGGTCCAGTAAAAATAAATATATATATATATTGATCCAAAACCTGACTAAGAGAGTTAATAAAGTTATATTGCACTGACCATTCGCTAATAATAGTAGTGTAATAATAGTGTAATAGTATGAGCAGTGCGATAATATGGCCAGAGTGATAATATGAGCAGTGTGATAGTATGGACAATGTGAAAGTATGGGCAGTGAGAGGGTATGGGTAGTATGTGAGTAATAGTATGGGCACTGTGTGAGTGATAGTATGGACGCTGTATGAGTAATAGTATGGGCTTGGTGTGATAGTATGGGCGCTGTGTGTGTGATAGTATGGAAAGTGTGTATGATAGTATGGGCAGTGTGTGGGTGATAGTATGGGTGCTATATGAGTAATAGTATAGGCACTGTGTGGTGGTATGGATATTGTAATAGTATGGGCAATGTAAAAGTATGAGATGGTATGTGGTATGGGCAGTGCGATGGTATAGGCAGTGTGATGATATAGACCAGTGATGGCTAACCTTTGACACTCCAGGTGTTGTGAAACTATGAGTCCCAGCATGCCTTGACTGCAAAAGCATAGAGGATACCTGACAAAGCATGATAGGAAGTGTAGTTTCACAACATCTGGAGTGTCACAGGTTAGCCATCACTGATATAGACTGTGTAATAGTATGAGCAGTGCGATAATATGGGCAGAGCGATGTGATGGTATGGGCAATGTGATAGTATGGGCAGTGAGATGGTATGGACTGTATAATAATATGGGCAGTGCGATGGTATGGGCTGTGCGATTGCTAGTATGGCAGAGTTATAGTGATAAATAGGATGGGCAGAGGGATAGATTGTATGGGCAGTGTGAGAGGGGCAGAGCTACTTAATATATTACATTGTGCGACTTACTTAATGTTACATTGTGTGACTTAATTTATAAGTTAGATTGTGCAACTTAATATGTTACATTTAGGTATATCGGGCCATATTCAGAGCTCTGGGCCCATTGCATATGCACCTGGAGTTTTCCGATGCATGCTACTGCGCATGCGCAGTAATTTTAAAACGTCATCTACGTTGCTTGTTGCAACGTAGATTGCGTATACGCGGTCTTAAATACGGTCCTGAATACGGCCCATTAATTGGCTGTACAATGTGATAGTCAGGCCTCATACATTCTCTGATATAACACCATAGTAATGGCAGGACACTTATTATAATTAGAAAACCACCCTTTAAGAATGAGCTGTTAGTTATGAGCCCCTGCCTGTTGTTCAGGGCTCAGATCTAAATAAGACACTTTGGTAATAACAATATCATATCACATAGCTTTCAAATATCACTTCTACTGTTGTAATGATAACAAATGTCTTCACCAAAATTTTGTGGTATGTCTCACCTATTTGCGGATAGTTGTCTTGTGATTTGTTTGAAATTCTTCATTTACTCTAGTGTTCCCCCCTCCACTATCTGCAAGTTTCTCACAATTATCTTACTTTGAAACTTACAGGACCTGTTTTATTTTCATAAACATTCACAAACATACAGTGGTATTTCACACATTGAATTCGTTGTCTGTAGATTAATGCCTTTGTTTATAGTTAACAGTGAATACATTTGAAAAATGAATATAGATCCAGTGGTGCACCCGGGGGGAGGGGGGGGGGCTTTTCTGGTAGGCCGAAAACTCCCCTACAATGAATATTAAAAAAAATATATATGAAAAATTGCCCCAAAAATATACTATATATTATAGGTCTGGAAAAAGCACATACTATAATATAAGGGGATATATATTGGGCCTGGAAATAGCATATAATAAAATGCGATATAATATGGGTCTGGATATAGCACATACTATTATATAAATAGGATATAATAGGGGTCTGGGAATGGTATTGTATATACTGTGCCATTGCCAAAGCCTAATATATGCCCCATATATTATAGTATGTGCCATAACTAGACGCCTATTATATTGCCACATGTACTTTACGTAGTGTGCCTTGTACAGACCCCTAATATTCCATGCATGTATTACAAACATTGGAAACCCCCTCTTTCAAAATCCTGCGTTTGCCACTGACATCTATCCGTATGTTGAGGTTAAAAACATTTCTAGGTAATTTGCTTTTAACAAAATAAGTTTTATGAAAAGAAAGGCTGTTCCTTTGAACATGGCTGCCCAGTGGTGGATTTCCTATATCACGGACTGAGGGGTTAGGGTATCCGCTCTGGGTTCTCGGGGACGTGATAGTGGTGCAGCAGTGAACTGAAAGCTGGAAGGCTTTATGTAGGATTTGTTCATGAGCTAGTAGGCGGTACTTCAATGGGTAAAGAACGATGATGCTAGCCTAGACTAGACTTGGCTTCACCTGGACTGGAATTGGACAAGCTTAACTTAACCTCGACTGCGCCAGGACCGAATCTCAACTTGACAAGCTTGACTGGACTGGACTTAACCAGGAATGGATCTGAACTTGACAAGCTTGACTGGAGTGGACCTGACCAGGACTGGATCTAGACTTGACAATCTTGACTGGACTTGACCAGAGACCAGAACTGGATCTGGACTTGACATGCTTGACCAGACTGGACTTGACCAGGACTGGATCTGGACTTGACCAGGACAGGACCTGAACTTGACAGACTTGACTTAAACAGACTTGACAGGCTTAACTGAGAATGCTGCAGCGCTACTCAGGAAGCCACCAGGCACTTTGAGTGAACAGGCTGTTCTGGCACAGGTCTTCTTGTGCAACAGGTTTAAATAGAACACCCATAACCAGGATTGGCTAGAATAGATCAGGTGGCAGTAGCATCATGTTGGCACCCATGCACCGGAGAACACCAGAGCTTGGTGCCAGAACTTGGCAGGTGGGCTGCACTGCCAGAGACCGGAGGGTGACACCTCTTAGAGCCGGCACAGCTGGAGAGTAAGTCCCGTGTGATGTGACATCCTAGGTGTATCACTAATAATGTTTTTTATGTTTGTTTTATGTGGTTCAGTTGAATAGAGATTAATTATGAAGATAATTGGGGCACAACAATTAAAATGGGAAAAATATAGATGAGAGAGAATTTATTCTTCCTTTTTTGTATATAGTATATATGCATGTTATTAAATTATAGTGTACATTTTCCAAAGGGTGTTAGTAATTTAGATAGTGCCAAGTGGTGGTCTGACTCCTAAATTGACTGAAGAGAATAGTGTCACTTATCTCTTCTACATAGTATGTGCAGTTGCCCCCTTTAAATAGGTCAGTTTGTGGCATTTAAAGCATTTGTAAGATGATGTGGTACTTAGTCATTTTCCATGTTCTTATCATTCATTTATTATAAAAGTTGGATTAATACCTGAGACTGGTCACTTCAACCATTTTAAAACTGAAAGAAGATTCACATTTCTGAGCCTCGATGAGACTACAAAGGGCTATTGGCAACTTCTTCTGGTCCTCCTAATTTCACTTTATTTATTTGATTCCGAAGTGCCCTCATATAAAAAGCTGAAAAATTTCATAGCAAGCAGGTAAAAAGGATCAGGGTGACCTTAACAATATTTAGGCAATCAATAATTCTGTACTCATTAACTACTCTTTATTTCAACTGGGTAGGAGTCACTTCAGCCTTTTACACACTAATAAGATAAAGTCCAAACTCTGTGTACAGTTTTGCTATTGACTGCTGCAAAGCTTTCTCAATTACAGTTAGTATCAGGGCAATGCAATTGTGGTAATGTGAGTGGTCTGTTGCAATTGAGGTCAAGAACGCATTGTACTAAATGTGTAGTGGATAAGAGAGGTAGGAAAATTAATGAGAGCAGATATTTTTTTTATCACAATAATGAATAATCCCTTTATTTTTATTTGCATTGAAACATTTTCTAGGCAACAATGGTATATGCCTAGAAAAAGTACATAAACACATTACAGCTTTGACAGTTGTAATATCTAAGTAAAAATTCTCCAATGCCTATTGCTTACTTTTGTCTCTTTAGTATTTTTTCTTAAAGATTGGGGCCCGGATTCACACCCCTGGACCTATTGCACGTATTGTAAGACTGCATGTCCGGGGGGTG
>WWET01001364.1:204226-232843 GCA_011038615.1 Limnodynastes dumerilii | reverse complement strand
ATATATATATATATATATATATATATATATATATATATATATATTATCAACCTCAGCATTCAAATGTTCCACGTATTTCTCCTCTTTTCATCCACAAACCGGAGAATTATCTGAAAGAAGAGATAGGGACTATTTTATTTTAACAAATACACAAAGATTCACTAAATTTTTGGTCTAATTTTTGGGGGTTTTTTTGGACTATATTTTGATATCTTGTTGAACACCAAAATGGTTATCAATGGTGAAAGTGCATGTAAATAAAAACTTAAACATAGATGTTTTATACAAATGCAGCAGGCCCAAATGAAAATGATTTTTTATTTTAATGACAGATAATGAAAAAAATCCTAGAACTAGCTTTTCTTTAACATAGATGCATTCCTTGGCTCTTGTCTGTCACATTCTGTAGTTTAAATAGAACTTTGCAAGCTATTAAAAAGAGAGAGACATTGGCAGAGTTTCAAATGACGAGCTGGAGTGACCTTTTGCCTAAATTAAGAAGAGTGGCGACAGTAATCAAAACTCTTCAGAACAGACAGTATAAATAGGATTGTAGCATACTACAACCTGCTTGTACTTCAAGACTACCCTAGGTTATCTGAAGTTCAACATCTAAAACAATCTGCCCAGTACAAAGAAGTGCTTTACTTGTGTGCCATAATTGTTTGGCATTAAAGGGAGCCCTCTGTTGAAATATATAAAGACTTGGCTCTTTTTTAATTCTTGGGTTCACAGTGGGGAAATCACTATTTAAGAATAGTGTGACATTTTCTTTATAATAGCTGCACACAAAATATTTCAAGTGCAATAATTGCATACGACAACAATGGACCTATCTTAGCTCATTGATGTGTCCCTACCTTAATTTCATTCACATACACCAAGAGATTCATTCATATAAAATAAATGTGAATAAGTATACTTTTATTTTCTCAGCAGACACTACACACCTAACCACATTTCCTTAATTAGTTTTCACTACGACTATTGGCAAACAATTCTTACTGGATATATTTTAGTTCTCTACTGATATAGCAGCCATAAAAATGCCTGCCAAAAATGCTTGGCATGCTCCATTTATTTTAATCAGTTGAATTTTTATTTCATTCATCTACTCAAAAGTTTTAGAGAACAGAAATAGAAGCTTAGTGAATGATTTGAGTCTAACTGCTGAATAACTGATGCCAGGGAAGGGAAATGTTATTCAGTTGTACTTGTGGCTTTTTTCAGACACGTAACAAGTTTAGATTTTGTTATTCCTGCACCAATGCAAGGTTCCAAAGAATTAAGTCTTTCCATTCTTTAACAGTAGCTTATGAATCAAAGAAGTGTATGTATAATAAGTACTCCATTTATACAGCAGGCTTTAAATGATATGAAGAATTAAATTATGAGTCAGTGAAGCAGTGTACCCAGCTTTACTGAAGCTGGATCAGTATGTCTGCATGCAAAAGAGGATCAATAAAATGCTTACTGCATAATCATATTAAATAGTTCTTTGTAGTTGGTGATAAAACCATTTTAAAACAGAGTTACACAACCCTAACCATATAGGACAATATGGCATCACACATGAGGGTTAAGTGCTATAAAAATGGACCAGTACTTAATGAGCAATCTGATCCAGCCACACAGCAGTGTTGGTCTGGGAACTGAGGGTTAACTGAGTAGAATACATAAATGTTTATGTAAAAATGTTAGGGATGGATGAAGAAAAATGTTGGTGTCTGCTCCAATTGCTAACTCTAGAAGCAGTACAAGCACGTTGTGCACCAAAAAAAGTCCAGGCACCCCATGTGACCGCACTGCTGGAACAGGTTAAGAGCCAGTCAGTCCTTCTTGGTGCCAGGTTCAAATTTCTAGTCACCCAAATTTCTTTGTTGAGACCTAATTTAGATGCTACTGAAAAGTCTTGCAGTGCAGTGAAGGAGAACATACATAGTGGATGCAGCCTGGTAAGTCTCGCAACCACCGGATCTAGCCCTTTGCTTCTGATGTACTCCTTCAATCGCAGCAGCAGCAGAGACCCAAAGTGGATTCCCTGCGGTATCCTGAGTCCTGTGCGGACAAGGGGAGGCCGCTGAGATATTCATGTATTCTGCTGTCAGAATTTTTTATACTGAATGGATGTTTGATACAAAGGGCACATTAGAACCAGTGTGCTTGAGGGGGTAGGTTTATTGTGCATTCTCAACAGGCAATTCAATTATTTAAAAGTTGGAGATATTAGTGCTGGTTTTTTTTACCACTATAGTACGGTTTCTGTGGAATGTTGAGAATGAAAACGTAACTAAAGAAGACTTTAGTGAAGTTACAGAAAGAAAGCATTACTATAGGTAAGTCTTTCAAGTAACCTAGAAGTGAAAACTGAAAAATGAGGCAATAATTACCATCCATAATCCCATTGAAGACGTGGAGTATCTTACTATCCTTTTACATACTAGACAATGTCAGCTAGAATCTGATTGGCTGCTATGGGCAATATCTCCACTTTTCCAAACCCGTAGCCTAGTAAATCTGGCCCCTTGTATGTTTTCAGGCCTCAGAATGTAATAGCGATCGTGTGAAAAAGTGTCTGCTTGTGTGAAGCATGGACCTGATTTACGAAATGTTGGCATTTTCCACTCTCAGCGAGCGGAATATGGTCACATTGGGCAACTCTAATTCAAGATCTGACGGAGCTGAGGGTTGAGTGTGGAGTGCAGTGGAAGATATTTAAATAATACAGTAAGGGCATTTTTCAAACCTTACACCCTATCCACATTTCCAAGTCACCCCCCAGCCAAAAGGTTGACGTTTTTTATATAACCGAATTAAAGCAGAGTGACAGAAAACACAAATACATTGTATTAGGCAAATGTAATATACTTGATTGATTTGGAAAATATTAATTATGAATAAAAAGTTGAAAATTTTAAAATGTTTATTAGACCGCAGCGGAGCCGCTTGTTGCTATAGCAACAAGCGGCTTCTCTACGGTCTAAAGAGAAAGAGAGTGCCAGGCGCTAGGATCCTCTGCGGTCTGTCTACGCACTGACGCTGATAGGATGACTTCAGCTCCAGTGTAATTAAAGACTGAGGAGTTTCATTCTGCAGGTACACTACAGCTATTTTTTTCTTTTCTTTCTATTATTTTAATAATAATTAGGAAGCTGGAGAGACAATGGGGATACTGAGGGGGCCAGTGACATGATTGTGGATACTGGGGGGCTGGAGAGTCAATGGGGATACTTAGGGGGCCAGTGACATGATTGTGGATACTGGGGGGCTGGAGAGACAATGGGGTTACTGAGGGGGCCAGTGACATGATTGTGAATACAGGGAGGCTGGAGAGACAATGAGGATGATCAATTATTATAGTTAACGACTTTCTGATAATAGGGAAAGGAGATACAGTTAATGACTTTCTGAAAATAGTGAAAGACATGCCCCATGGTTGTGATAAGACACACCTACTTTAGCTGACACAGTGGTAAAGACACGCCTCCTTTGGTAATTCAAGTATAATTTTTTTAGTCTTGAATTGTTGGTGAGTATGATACATGTATACATACATGTGTATATATACACACACACATATATGCCTTTCAGGAAAACAAAGCTGGCTACTGCTAACCTATTCTATAGTGTCATGTCACATGGTCATAACATCAGTGAAGGTCCTTTACATTAGCCCGTTTGGATCTAGCTTGGCATACTTGCAGTATCGGGGTCCTGACCCGCGCATGCGCGACCGCAGCAAGCACGGCGGAGGCATACCCTCCAACATGATCCCCTCCATTCGGTACATAATACATAATTCATAGAATATGAATAGAGAATGGAAAAATAGAGAATATACAGTGTGGGCCGTATAAACAATATACAGTATATTGCCAATTGAACAGACAATAAAGAATAAAGAGTTGAGAGAAAGTTTATGTTCATACTGAATAGACAATGAATATGAACTTTCTCTCAACTCTTTATTGTCTATTTAGTATGAATATGAACTTGTCTATTCAATTGGCAAAATACACTGTATATTCTCTATTCTCTATGAATTTGAACTAGGAGACGGAGATCCCTCCGCCGTGCTTGCTGCTGCTGCGGTCGCGCATGCGCGGGTCGGGACCCCAATACTGCAAGTATGCCCTAGCTGCTACCTAAACTCATAGGTCTTACACGGATAGGCAACCATAGATACGGATACGCTCGCAACCAGTCCCGTGAACGCGTATCTACTACCAAGAAATTATACGTGTATATGCGCGTGACGCACCTCGTGCGCTCCTTGACGTCACCGACGCCGGGCGGACCAATGACAGAGCTCAGCCCACACCTCCAGCGCCTGTTGGAGAGCAGTCAGCGATCAGCAGCAGCTCCGGGAGACCATTGCTGCGCTCTGTCATTGATCAGCCCAGGTGAGTGAGTGGTCGGCTTATCCCTGTCATGGTGTCTTCTTGTTACTAATGCCTGGTGGATCAGGAGCTCCCGCTATGCTTTAAGTCACGAGGATACAGGGTGACGGCTGCGGACTTCTCATGCTGCATAGAGCCTCATTGCATGGCTGTCAGGGATAGAGAGCCAATGTAAGCCTTCGTGGAATGGGAGAGTATATAGGAGTGGAACAGGAAATGCTGAGGGTTTGATGAGGGATTTTCAGTCGAGGAATTCACATATCCGGCTTTTTTGAGAATTGTGCACCAGGTACATACAATGCATGCTTTTGAACCTTGTAAATTTACCCTAGGGCTCAGAGGATTGCTAATGTTACATATGCTGCAATGTGATGCCATGGACTGCATGTAGTATACATATCCCAGGCTTCAGTTTACTCACCAGGCATATTTGCTATGTTCGCTAAGGCTGATAGTTTTTCCATTATTCCCAGAATAACTAAGCAACAAAACTGAGCAGCAAAGACTACAGGCTTTTTAAGGAACTCTGGAAGGTGGTTGCCTTTCTTTCTCCTTTGCATTGTGTTTTCTCACTAAATGTTTATTAAATATTTTCTTATGATGTATTTGGATTTCTGAAATAAGTAATATTTTATGATGTTTAGTCAAATTTTAGTCTACAGCTTGTGGTGATATTGTAGCCAGTAGATACTGGGATGAGAGAATTGCGACCAATCCGTTAGGACCTTTTCCTGGCAATGTTTTTTCAGTGCATGTTGGAGACATCAAACCTGAGTGTTTCAAAGCAGATTTCTGATGTGTGGAAGCCAAATGTGGCATATTCGGAAATGCTCTTCTGACTATTTTGCTCTACTGGTTATGTTGCTTGCTGTCAATTCTTTTGAAATATGCCCTTCCTCTTGTGAAATTCCTCTTTGTTTGCAAGTTGAAGGCTTTTAGAACAGTAGTAACAAAATGTCAAGGTGGTGTATTTTTTCATTGTGCTGGTAACCATGAGCAACATGTTTTTTATTTGCTCTGCATGTAGTTTAATTCTGTTTTATTTTTGTATCTTTGAATTTAGCCTGATTCACAGTCATTTTTCTGTAGACAAATAAGCTATTTGATGCCGGTAGTTTGCATTGAGCTCTATTATAGATAAGAGGCTGAGTCACCCTTTAATAAACCAGCAACTGTTCTCCCGTATCGCTGCTTATTATTTATCCAAGAACAAGTTAATATTTATATCGGTTGATTTTCTAAGACCCTCATGTTTTTCTTTTAATCCCAATTCCTTTGAACTGTCTTTATTGCCCAGCTTTGTGTTTTCAGCCAATAAGAGTTGAATTTCAAACATGCTTATGTAACAAAGCCATGGTTTTTAAATAATCGTATTTATTTTTGCAGTTTAAGTGTCACATGTTAAAGCTTGCATTCAATTAGTGGATTTGTAGTTTTATATTTTTCACTCTTTCTCCTTCCTTCTAACCTTTCTATCATCTAATTATACACTTAATTTCCACTTTTTCAGGAAGAAGACCGTCAAGAAATCTCATTTGGGAGACAAATATGGAATTCGTTTTATTGTTCATCAAGCACACCCAAAGGAACTTTATTGACAGTACATTTAAAATTCTCAGTTAGCAGTTTGTTCATTCTCCTGAACACTTACTAGCATTTTCCGGATAGAGCTGATCATTGTTTACATAGCTCTGCTCACCTGGCTTTCATACTCTAAAGCCGGCTTAGAGTTTTGTTAGGGTTCTTTTTTATTTATTGCAATATTATTAATCCATTTTTGTGACTAAAGGTAACACCAAAAAGCATCACAATGGTTCTGGATGATTATTTGTGGATGGTCATTGTTGGCTTCATCATAGCTTTTGTCTTGGCGTTTTCTGTTGGTGCGAATGATGTGGCTAATTCATTTGGCACGGCTGTGGGTTCTGGAGTAGTGACTCTACGTCAGGCCTGCATATTGGCATCGATTTTTGAAACGGCTGGTTCGGTACTACTGGGAGCAAAAGTTGGGGAAACTATCCGGAAGGGCATCATCGATGTAAACCTGTACAACAGCTCTGTTCATTTACTAATGGCAGGAGAAGTTAGCGCTATGGTTGGTAAGTAATAATTTTATCTTATTACAAAATATTTTTCTTTGTATTTTAATAAACCCCTTTTCATGTTAAAATGATGTTCCAAGCCAGGTAAACTTTACTATTTCTCTGATTTGCCACTGTTCCATAGGAGTTTGTTCTTAAGTACAAGTTGAACTAATTAAAAAAAAAAGCTAGCTTTGTCCTGCAGGCTTTATTTGTTCCTATTACAGCCATTTTAGATTGGCTGATGCTAATTGTAGCCATTAAAGGATTCTCTATACTAGTGGTTCTCAACTTTTTTGAGGGTAGTACCAGTTACTATGGAGTCAGTACCACTTAGCATATTCTATCTGTCTCTATCTGTCTCTCTATCTAATTAATTTCTTTGTTGTTTTTTTTTCTTAACATGATCTTGTAATTATTTTGAGGTACGTATTACCTTTGGCCCCTAAGATATTTTATTATTCCTTGATTAAAATACAAGGACGGTTGCTTATTCCTTACAACCTTGCCCAGTCACCCCAAGTACCACCAGACAGTGATGTGTGTAACATATACTCTATACATTGGGAAAATATTCATCTTCTGTGTTCTAGGTTGGGATAAGCTCTTGATGCTTTGAGAGTTGTGTAAACCAAAATGCATGTTAGGCTTAGATGCTTTTTTGAACCATATATTCTACTTTTCATGTTACTTTTTAACTATGGGTTCTATGTTGATATGTATTCAAGCCAGATTGTCTTTAATAAGAGCTATTGTATCTTTGCGAAATTCTTCGTTTTCATATTCAAGGGTATGCAGTAGTCATATGTTCCCAGGTGCAGTGTGGGTAGCATCCCTCCACCTTGATGTTCCTTGTTACATTCTAGTAGTTGCAAAGACTGTATTATGTCTCCAAACATCTCTTCCTAGAGAACATCCCAAGAGGGGTGGTTTCATGTTTCAGAATTTTTGCATCCGTTTGTATGAATTACACTGGCTTCACCTCAAGATGTCACTATTCTTTAAATACCACCATCACCCTGAGATGACAGTTGATATAATGTGTACATTCAAATTACAAGCACACCCGCTGAATGATGCTCATGTTTATGTTCTGCTGTGTGTATGCCCCTTCTGAAAACTGGCCATTTGTCTTATTTGTGCAGTATTCTGCAGTGGTCCCTAACCTCAGTCCTCGGAGACCAATATCGGTACATGTTTTCCAGGTTCTTTCGCTGGAGCACAGATGTGTTGATTACTGACTGACACATTTTTAAAGCTTCACAGGTTGGACTCATATACCACTTGTAATTATGTTTGGTGACCTGAAAAATATGGCCCAATTCAATTCTCTGTGATGCCTGGTAGCAGTGCTCTTTTTAGCAAATTCTCCTTGCAGATTTTTAAAATTTGTGAATTTTTCTAACTGTAATAGACAGGAATAGGCGTACTTCTCACTTTTTCTTGTCATGGCGGTCAATTGAATCGGGCCGTTAGTGTTTTTTGAGGACTCGAGGTTGGGAAACACTGATATAAGTGTCACAGGCTGTTTTGTGTCTCTTGGTTTTAGCTCAGAGTTCTGGCTTGGACAGCATTGCGCTTTTAAGTGGAAGGGACGTAGTATTGCAATGTACGGTATAAGTGTGCTAATAGACCGTGTAGCAATCCATGACATGCCACCATTTTATGTTAGCACGAGTCAGAAAACTTAAAATAAAGTATGATTTTTGGAAGGCGATCCATGCAAGGAGAATAGTTACTTTTCTTGTATTTGGACTTTCAGAAGCTTAAAAAAAAAAGATTAAATCCCATATATTTATTTATTTCTTACGACTTTGGTTTTATGACATCTCCACAACAGTTTGCTTTCTTACTAAAATGATGTTACAAATATTTTGGATTACTTTCGGTCTTTACATGTAGTAAATATGTATCTATAAACTGTATTGGGCTTCTTTATTAGTTTGCTTTTTAAACATTCATCTGAAATAATTTAAGTTTTGTTCAAGTAAAATGCATTTGGCAAATTCTTTTTAACCTCATGTCTTTGCTTGTACTAAAAGATGAATGTATGATTTCAGTTGCATTGACATTTGCCGGATGCAGTCATAGTTTATGTGCATTCCACCTGAAAGGCACCCTAAATTCCTTACTTTGAGACAGTGTGTACTTAAACAAAATTAAACTGAAATTTTGCACATTTTAGAATCGTTGGTGATTTATATGCATGTCAGAATGTTTCTTAATACTGATGGTGCTAAACCTTTAGCTTTAGTTTGACTGTTAAAGGTAATCCTTAATATAAGTAGACCATCATTGAGGGATTGAAACCTTTCCTAGAAAAGCAGCAAAGCAAACTTAAAATACTGCCGTAATTCTGCAGATTAAAAGTAAACTACACCTGTTAAAGGGTACATTACAAAAAATGTTGGCACTGATTTTACCGTCTTTTAAAAAAAAAAAATAAAAAAAATTAAATAAAAGAATATTGATATTTTAATAATTTATTTCAATGCTCGCTATCTGTAATGATAGCGAGCACTGAAGGAAGTATATTACATAATTAAATCTACACACATACAGCACTTTTTACATACAGTTAAAAGTTTATATGGGTTAAAAATGGAGGGTCCATGTTATAAACTAAAAGTATTATTTTATAAACAATAAAATAACATTATTGCGTTGTTGTTTCAAAGAATATCCGATAATAAGAAAATAACTAAAACTAATCTTAACCTAGTAAATGCAAAAACTGGAGGCAGAGCAATAAGTGGCATTTGTCTACAAACATATAAGTATATATTGCCAAAGGGGTATATATACATAAGATGTTCTAATTAGATGTTATAATCTATGTATTAAACCAACTAAAGCAATCCACAATATTTAGGTGGCCACTAGAGGGCCTGAAATAAAAAATATATAATAAAATAACAAAAATATTGAAATATATAGATTTAATTATGTAATATACTTCCTTCCTAAGAAAGCTAATATAGCATAATTAAACCCTGTTTATAATAATAATACAAAAATATATCATCTAAATAAACAACTTCAAATAAAAAGAATAAAGCATTTCTAATTTAATTTGATTATTTAAACCCCCGTTGTCAAAATATCAAGATGGAAACCAATTTCATATCTAAATATCCACATGTTAAGGAGAAAGTACAAGATGATTTTTGATCATTTAAGTTAATATATTTAAAATGTTGCTAAATAACTCATGTTACACATTTTAGGTTAGAGTAACCAAATATGTTCCTTCTTAACACACTTTCAATATTGACTTGAAAAACTATCATGAAAAGGAGAATTCTTGCTCTTGCAATTGCATTATATAACTTTTTTTTTTTATAAATATCAATATTTTGATATTACCTTAATTTTACCTTAAAGTTGTTAAAATCTCCTCCCTGAACAAATTCAGCTTGTGCTTTGTCCACTTTGTCACCAAAAGTGACAAACAACTGGGTTTGATGGTAAAAAATATTGCTCAATGCATACTTTAGTAAATTATGCAGAGATTCATAAAGAAAGTTTTATGTTTTCACAACCATTTAGTCATTTACATGAAGATGCCATTGTGTTCAAAGCCCTCTGTATACACTTAATCCTTAGAATGGTGAAGGATATTGGTATTTAGTATAAGGTATAAAATATGGGCGCTACTTTTATATTGTAGCTCACGTCACCACCAGAATATGGGATACACAATATAAAAAAATTTAATGAAAATGTTTATTAAATCAGCTGCCGTCTGGGGGGTTTGTGGAAAAACCGCCTATTAAGGGAAAACACACGGTTTCTCTATAAACACAAAATATACATATAAAGAGACAGCGCTCAATTCAAAAAGTTAGTCTAATCTATAGGTGTCTCTTATGTCTCTTTATATGTATATATTGGTATTTAGGACTTGGACATCAAGTGTGAGGACAGCATAAGAATCCTTCCAATTGATGTCCTTGAGTTGAGTCAATAAACGGGTTTTGCCACATGTATGCAAATGGAGAGTCAATACCAGGGGTTATAAAAAGTGATCTGCATAAACAGTTACAAGTGAATGCATCTATACTTGAAGTAATAGGTCTCTTGAGTTGTCATGTTGTCATTGAATCTTGAGTAAATAATTAATTGTAGTTACAGTGAAAAGGACAAACAAAAATTTTAATTTCTCCCTGATGTAAACCCTCCCGTGTCAATTCCAGTAAAAGTTAGCATTTTAAAGAAAAACAATGATGTAAGATCACTATCCAAATCTATAGAATTGCTTATCTAATAGTTTAAGATCGGCCTATACAATGTATGCTTCCCTATCAAATAGGATGATTCCACCACCCTTATCCAACTTTTTAGTGATGATAGACTCCTCTGTGAGCAGTGCCCATGTGGCTTCTGACTCCTCCCTGGTGATGTTGAAACATGAAGTTTTACTAGACTTGGTATATGGTGATCTATATTACCTTTAACGTTTCTCTGTGAACAATGTTGAACCAGGCTCACTCATCTTCGCTCTGAGCCTGGCAGCTTTGTTCACAGAATTTACTAATAGTCACGCCTTGGGTGAGGTCTTGCGACGATCTGCGAGGTGATCACAGGACCTTTCATTCAAATGAAAAGTGAATGAAGTCTTGTGCATTCCCAGACATGTAAGTTTAATCTGCTCTTCTCTTGTTTTTTTTTTTTATTATTATTTATGTATCTTTACTTATTTAAAAAAGAAAGAAAAGAAAATGGTAAACAATTTTATTTATATTTAAGTACTTGCATATATGGGTATTCCGTTTGTCTCCACATACATTCTCTCCCTAATAACAGCTATTAGGGGGAGGAAAAAGCATGAATATGGGGAGATTGCTTGAATTCCTGCAATAACACCAGCCTAAGATGGTGTTATTTGTATGCTGGATGTGGAGTGTAAAACTCTGCTGCGTTATTTAGTAAATATAATGAAGCTGGCAAGGTGATGCAATATTTACATAGATCAGCATGGAAACTGCAGTTTTCCATGTCGATCCATGGTTTGTAAAAATCTGACACTCCACAGCCTCCCCGGAATTCGGCTGACAAAAATTGGGGTAAAAAAAAATAAAAAAAAATTATGCTATCTTTAATAGACTTCACATTATTGTTTATAGCCTTTTTTATGTCTTATTTTGACCAGTTTTATTTCCTTCTCAAGGGCAGTGGTCGTTTTGTCACCAAAAATTTTTTTTTATTTGTTTCTATTTATTTAAAATAAACTTTTAGGTGATGGAAAAATAGTTGTACACAAAGTAAAAAGAAAAAGGAGATTAGTTGGGATGTAAAGCCTAAATTAAAATTTGCTAAGTCTTTAATAAATGAAGAGAAAGGGACTCAACAGAGACATTACCATGATCATGACATCTCTGTTAGAAGTTCACAGGAACACTACCAAGTGGCCTATGGCAATGCTGAGAGGCTGTGAGAATTTGGCAGGAGGTGATCACTTCCTGTGTGTGACAAGTCTCCCATATTCTTCACAATTCTATGAAGTAGGGTAGCAAGACAGAAGCTGTTTCTTCCTTAAAAGAACTTCCAAATCTTCTTATCCTTTGGCAAAAGGAAATACTTAAAATCACTCAAAAGCATTTAGGAAAGTTCTGTGCTTTTGATTAGGAATCCAAAACTTTTTTTCATTTAACCTAAATTCTTGAAGGCGTCCAAAGAAAAAGCCAGAGTTGAAGTCATAATAAAACATTTTATAAATGAAGATGATTTGTTAATCTTGCAAAACTATAACTCAAATATCATATCTGAGTATCTGAGTAAACCAAGGAGTGGGTACAATATAGGGTTATAAAAATTGTGGTGTGTTTAGGTATCTTATAATGACCCACCACAAACATACAAAACATACATACCCACCACAAACATAGAAATCTACAGTTAATAATAATAATAATAAATCAAGCCATCCTGCATTTAACATAAATATATTGGTTCTAGTGACCCTATAACTATGCAGCAAACACAGAAAATGATACTGCAATTACATGACCTACACAGAAATGAGTGTGTGGAAGTTGTTTGGTTTGCAGAGAAATAATGACAGAGCAGTCTCTAGAGGCCAGATTTACTAAGCTGTCAGTTTGGAAAAGTAAAGATGCTGCCCATATCAACCAATCAGTTTATAGCTCTCACTTTCCTATTTTTTTCCTAGAGAATTTCAACTGGAATATGATTGGTTGCTAGGGGCAACATTTCCACTTTTCCAAACCCACAGCTTAGTAAATCTGGCCGTAGGAGCTAGATAGTAAAGGCACTTAAGCCATTATATGAAAAATTTAGCTCTAAAAATATGTTTGCTTAGCTTTGATCATGATATGGTCACTTTCCAACTTTGAGACTTTAATTAATATGAACGTTTTCTCTACAGACAGGGAGAGATCTACCACAGGGTGTTTTCACTCCAGGCCTCCCTCTGGTTAATATCACTTGGCTGCTGGCACCTCAGTACAGTGCACTGAGAAGGATGTCTGTCACTTTGGCATGATCACTCTACCTGATCTGCCAGACCAGAACCTGCATTTCAGACATGCAGGCTCATCGGTATTGTCATCTGTGTGAGCAGCAACCTGCGATATTGATATCTTTGCAGATGTGTGAGCAAATAATTGACAACAGGAAGTGAAGAAACTAGAAAAATATTAAAGAAATTGCAGTGACATGGAAAGAAGCTCACTGTTCAGTTACAAAGATACTTTGTATAGACTCCCTTATTGAATTAGCATAACAACTTAGATATTTATTTAAATGCATTTTCACCAAAAATTTGTGTTATTGGTATCATAGTAAAGTGCTCATATTATAAATAGATGTATTTTTTTTCTTCTGACTCTTGCACTTGATTAACTGAGACCTATTTATCTTGCAGCACTTCTGTAAGTTGTTGGTGTGGTGTAATTTTCTGTATATCTTTTTTTGTTTCATAATTATATATTGTTTTAAACCTAATAACACATTAAATGTAATGTGCAGAACGCTCCCCCACAAATTAGTTGTCTAGGGGTCGTCCACAAGCCTTAATCCATCCCTGTCTATGTATATTATTCTCTAGCAGAGGAGGAAGTAAAGAGACTGGAATATATGTATGTATGTATGGAGATAGATATATATATATATATGTCTTTATATGCTGTATTATTTTCTGTTATTACTGGGGCAGGGAATATTCTCATGGATCCATTCTCTTGGTTTTGCAAGTTCACATGTTATTGTATATGTCATTTTTTTTTACTAATGTACCTTATGTATGGTGTTTTCTTATTCCCTTCTGCAGGTTCCGCTGTATGGCAGTTGATTGCGTCTTTCTTGAGACTTCCCATTTCCGGCACACACTGCATTGTTGGAGCAACGATTGGTTTCTCTCTTGTTGCTATTGGTTCGCATGGTGTACAATGGATGCAACTTGTCAAGATTGGTAATTGACATTTCCTTTTATGAGTGAGGGTATGTGGAATAAAGTTTCTAGAAATATCTGGTCCATTTTTTTTGTTAATATATAGGTAGTTTTTAAATCTTAAATTTGCTTTCCCAAAGCAATAGATATAAATAAACATTGCACTCAATCAACACATTAAATGCAGGTAAGAATTTTTACTGACTGCTGTTTTAATGAAATAGTACATATTGCTATTAATATCCCTGTATTTATTGTATTTTATTTTTCCAATGATGTTCCGATGTGTAGCATAATCACTTGCTCTGCTTTGTGTGTATTGCCCTTTAATAACCGAGAACTAGTTGTACGCTTTCAAGATAAAGACTAGAAAGATTTGAAAATTTTCTTTTTTTTCCCCCTGTGAATTGCAACATGTGAAAACGACATAAGTGACTGAAGCATGGAAAGCTCTGCAAATGTGGGGTTACTCCTTCTATATGTTTATGCATTTACTTAGGGTATTTTCTGTTAACAATTTTGAGTAAAAGACTTTTATGGTACATGTACAATTTGCCAAAAATGAACCTGTGAAAAGGAGTGGTTTACAAGCATGTGATTGATTAAGAGATAAGGAATGGCATCTGTGCCCCCATTTCACATCTCTGCTTAAGTATTCAGTTATATTATAATAATTGCCTCCTACCAATATGTATTTTAATTTATTAATCTGAGTAACTGGGAATAACATATTTCTACATAGTAGTAAGACATTTCTGCTCTAGTTTGTTTTTGCACCACATGTTAAGCTGTCTCTTAAAAAAAAAAAAGTCTCTTTAATTCACTTACAAACTAATTCTCATTTGCTATGTTCTGTAGAAATGTTTAGTATCTGGTTGCTTCAATTACGTTTACCTACTTTTCTTTTCAAGTGTGTCTATAAAAATAAAACCTTTTATCTATATGGAATACAAATGTATATAATGCAGTCTTTATAACTGACTCATAATGTACCTTATTCACAGTCAGAGTACTAGTTGTGAATGCTTGGTGCTGCTTTATCAAGAGGCTACTCTATGCTTTGTTCCAGTGCTGTAAGTTTGAACATCAACAGGTCATGTTTTCTAAAGATGTTGTATTAACTTCTCTATTACAGTTGCCTCTTGGTTCATTTCACCTCTGCTCTCTGGTCTGATGTCTGGTGCTCTCTTTATGTCGATTAAGTATTTTATCTTGAACAAGGTAAATGAAGTCATTAACAGGTCTTGCATTCACAAGTGTCATAAAATAAATTACCTAGAACAGTTGTGTGGCACTGCGTAATCCTTAAAATGGGCTGGTAACCTACACACAACTGTAAGTCAAACATATTTAAAAACATGATCTATAGCTTAAGGTATATTTATTGCATGATGAATATATAAAATTATTCTTCAACTTTTTTATATGTCAGAATGGTAAGTATTTTCTAGACACTTATAAATGATTACGAGTGCTAACAATTCATGTATGCAAGAACGTGCTCAGTATAATTCATTTTATATTGCTTTTGATATGAAGGACCAATGTCATGTGTCCTTTTAGCCAACAGTTTGAGTAGCGATGTGTAGTATGTTATTTATCTAGAAATTTTTTCTTGACCTACTAAAGATACTAAGCACTTTGGTGCACAAAAGATTAAAACAAGAGACTGGACTGTTTAAAGTGAACGGTCTAGATAGCTTTGCAAGTTCCATGTTACAGAATTGTCAGTGGTCCTGCAAAAATACCCAATATGGTCTAGTACTGGATTGTTTTCCAAAATAGCATTTAAAATATACTTTACACAAACGATTTGAATATTAGAACATTTTTATTTCCCATTCAGAAAGTGATGCCATTTTGAAAGGTGATGCTGTCAAGGTATCATTAATTGGTATTATAACTATGAATAAGGCCAATGTATTGCATAGTGCTATTCTTCGTGAATAGATGGAAAAATGGCCCTCCTGCAAGTACTCCTTTCATGTAGTAAATCTGTATTATATAATCCGTTATTTCATAATTCTTTTATAATTAACATGTATATTATTCTGATGACCAGTGTCTTTTATGCATCACCAAATCAGTTTCATTATATAGGCGCCATTAAGGAAAAATGCATGGTTTGTGCTAACATGCAGTGACTCATGTACCCCAAAGTGTTTACTTCTTAGCAGCAAGCTGTTATAGGGAGGTATCCACAACGATAACGCCAGGCCACTTACACACGCATGCACCCTCCTGATCTTGCGTTAGTAAGATTAGCATCGCAAGATAATGGGCTCTGCTTTCCCTCAGCCCACTAAAGTGGGTGGGGGGGAAGCATGGTAATTGTGCTGTACACTGGTGCGGATCAGCGGTCATACGGGCTGCTCATCTGCACAAAGGACTAAAGGCAGGATTATGGCAGCACAAGCTGGCATAAAGGCCGCACGAGACGGGAGTGACGGGGCGTGCATTCCCCTCTCTGTCGGACGGACATACCCTCACACGTATGGAAAGCGTGCAGGGATCTGGATCCGGTCCATAGTGAGTAAATTGTAAAGTGTCACGTAATCTGATGGCGCTATATAAAAACCTGTTGATAAATAAAATAAATAAACATTGGTTTGCTTTCTAAGGCTTGCTTGTGATGTGGTTTTTGTTTATCCAGCTTGCAGAACTTGTAAATTAAAGCTAAAACAAAGCTCTGCTTTATTTCTATTTACCGTAAAGCATCTGGATCTCAGTGCAGGAATAGGAGATCAATGAAAAAATGACACTGATCCTTTCTCTTAGATCTAATTTCTAAAGCGGATGAGCAGTGCCTTTACCCCTGTTAGTGCAGGCGAGAGAGTAGACTGCTTAACACATCTGTTCCTATTATAACTGCATTAGCCTTGGAGCACCAGCTGCTGAATAGGATGCTTAGAATGTTTAGTGAAGTACTCTGCTGTTATGTAATCACCACTGAACTTTCCTATATATAGTCGAGTTTCATTCAGCAATGACAGCTTATGAAACAATTGAGTTAAGTTTTCTCCCCTTCTGTTCTATATCCTGTCTTCATAGCATCCAATCCTTTTAGAGAATGTTAATATACATGATAAAATGTGTGCCATCTTCCAAAATGCATAGTAGCTATTCCTTAAATCTCATTATTCAGAACATTTTGGATTATTTTATAGCTGCAGTTTTCCCGATCGTGTTTGTTTAGCTTGTGTAGATGGCTACAAGACATCATGCAAGCTAGTTGGTTTATTATAGCTTTAGCTGGTCCAATAACCATCTTTGCATTTAAGATGTCATCACAAAATGAGCATGTTCACATTTTCTAATGAAGCCAATGACCTGACAGTGGTCTGTATATGTGTAATCAGTGATCTACCTATTTTAATCTTTCAGGAGGATCCAGTGCCCAATGGACTACAGGCACTCCCAATATTTTATGCTGCTACGATAGGAATTAATGTGTTTTCCATATTATACACAGGTGCCCCATGTAAGTACAGTTTTATATTTAACGTAGATGTTTCCAAATATGATTTCTTTTTTTCTTTTTTAAGCCACTGGATTAAAGCAAATGTCACTGAAATACTAATTGTTTTCATGAGACAGGATATCTATTATGTATGCGTTTAAGAAAATCTATTGTAACCTGCGCTTAGGCATATGTATCCATAGCTGCTTTTGTTTTATGTGTTTGAACTTGTATCATTTCGTTTTTCTCTGTTTGTTTTCTTTTCTCTTCCCAGTACTAGGAATGCAGAGCTTTCCCGTGTGGGCGACTGCTCTAATATCGCTAGGCATTGCCCTTATATTTGCTGGGATAGTGTGGTTCTTTGTTTGCCCATGGATGAAAAAGAAAATAGCAAGTATGTTTTTAACTATCGTGTTTTTCTGAACATATGCAATAATATTGTTTCTGTGCAGAACTGCCTTGCTCAGGAATTCTTACATTACATTGTTTCTAATATTAAGGTGGGACCATCATTCCTGCTATCTCACTAAGCAGCTGTTTATATTGTAATGATATTCTTAAACCGGATATCACCATTACTTGGTACTTTACAATTTTGACAATCATTAATACTGGGTGGTCTGTACCCAATGGGAATTTCATTTCTTAAACTGTTTACGTGCTGGTAATGCCCTAACATTACTACCAAACTTTACTAGCAATTTAAAGTGCTGATTAGCCAGATCAGACAACTGTAAACACTGCAGTTTTATCTGTGTAACACTGTCCCCATAACCCACTGCTGCCCAAAGGCTAGACTACCGCAGGAAGATGAATAGGGTTTGTTACACCGAAGGTCTCACCAGTGAACACACTAAAAATTTCACCAGACATCAGGGCATTGCTGATTGTAGAAACTAGCCTGTTCTAACAATCAAATCTCACATGCAATACTGTTTCAGACAATTCTGCAGCATTGTTAGGACTGTACACACTGGTAAGATGTCAGAGCTAACCATTCTTTTTGTATGTAATGTATGTATGTAATGTATGTATGTATGTAATGTATGTATGTAGCCAGCTTTTACCGGGATGTAGTTGCCACTGAGGCAGCCTCTTTCAACACTGATACATATTAGTAACTGGATGATATCACTCTTAATACCTGCACAGAAAGCTATTAAACTACAGACCCTTGAACATGACCTGATCCATTAGCTACAAAACACTGAGCTTCCAACCATCATAGTCAACTGGTTTTAATGTATTAACTGATGTTTGAAAACATTTTCTACAACACAGTCCGTTACCAAAGTAACGGACTGCTGGAAAAAATAGGAGCTGAGAATTTTGTACCTAATGGAATTGGTCATATTGAAGGGTCTGAAACTGTTCATGAGAATAAAACTATAAAATTATAAGATTTCAACTCCTCACACAGTGACTGTTGGACAATTGTCACAACCTTCTTTTAGAGTTTATACTTAGTTTATCTAAGAACCCATACTTACTGTTTATCTGTATAGGTCACATGGTCAGGTACTCTACTAGCAGCCAAGAACTAATGATTTCAAACTCATGTTTTTGACACTTAAAATTCATCTGATAAACATAGGGGTTAACTGAGGAATGGACTGAAAAGGAAATGGGCAGGACTACATGGCTGCCAGGGAGAACTCAGCAGGTTTTTTGTTTTTTTTTGTTACCAATTTATGGTCGTTATAGGCAAGTATATTTGAGCCCTGAGTACATGAATTCGTTTTTTTTTATTTTTTATTTATGTACATTTTTAAAGTAATCGGTATTTCACGTAGGTTCAGGGCTCGAAATAGGGTGGTATAGGGGGTATGCCATACCGTCACTTCCTCAAATCATTTAATAAAAAATTATTAGTCAGTAGGGCACGATAGGAAACTATATCTTACAGACTAGATTTTATAACACAATATTACAAATTCAGAAGGTCCATTTAAAAGTTTATTAACAGCTATATTTCAAATTGTACTAGGTGATGCTATTTAAAGTAAAAGAGTATATACTAGGTGTCCCTAATTGTAGCATTTTAGGAAACTTTGTTTCTCCAAATCTAAAAAGTGTTTTTTTTCCTCTACCTGAAGCTGCATATTAAACAATACACACAAACTAATTGGTACACTTAATGCTCTTTAATGATTAAAAGTACCAAAAAATAACTATAGTGTGATAATACTTTTTGTAAAAATAAAAAAAAGATTTTAAGGAAATTAAAGTAGGCAGAAGTCTTTGGGAAGCTTTGGCAATAGAAGAGGCTCAATGCCCTTTAGACTGATCTGAAAGATTAGTGGTGCTAGTAAATAGAAATTATGCAGTAGACAGCAGTCCCCTTGTAAATTCGAGAACCAGCCACAGAGTGAGGCCTGGGCTGATTACAACAGTCTCTGTTGTTGCCAGGAAAGAAGCTGGTATTGATGATTCATACTTATTTCAATTCTATAGTATGTGCTCTGCGTAAGCCATTTGTCATGATATTTATTTGTTTTGAAGGCTACACAATACACTTCAATGCTATACAGCTTTGACAATGTTACACCCATAAAACCAGGACATATAAATTAACACACACGTTAAAATTTAAGTTAACAATGGCCTAAATAGGAACAGTTTATGGTGATCACTGATTTAAAGCACTCCATACCCTTTGTTAACACTTCTGCATTTATTTTGTCTTAACGTTCATGTTCCTGTTTAATGTATGTAATGTTTTAATTGATACCACAATCCAAAAGAGATTTAGTTTCCAAGGAAAGTGATAAAGTGAGAACACTAAATTTAGACATAGAGACTGTAAGGCGATTGTAAGCAAGTGTCTCAAAAATGCTTAAAAGGGCATGGAAGCTTAGAAATGGCATACAAATTTGAGAGAGCGGGTCTGATGACTTCTGTAGAAAGTTAAAGAAGGCATAATTAAGTATCTACACTTACTGTTTTCCCTATGCCAGCTGTTCACTAATGCCAATAGCCCATAGATTCAGAGTTTAAAAATAAGAGCGGAAAGTTACACCTAGACAAAACCATGTTGATTTCAGGGGGAGTCAAATAAATTGTATTCTATGCATGCAGGGAGAATACTTTGCTTTTCCTTATTGCATACAGATACTGACCAGCTTCACTTTTACACTGTTTAAACTTGGGCTAGCAAACAGTATGCAACTATAATATTGTTTGCAACAGATGAAATTTGACTCACCAAAATGAACATTGTTTTACCAGGTGTAACTTTCCTCTCATTTTTAAACTTTGAATCTGGTCCATGGGCATTAGTGAACAGTTTGAATAGGGAAAATAACAAGTGTAGTATTTTATTGCTGGGGGTAAAAGAGGTCATGGTGAAGGAAAGTGACTGAGCGGTTTATACATATCTAGTTTATGTGAAGGGTTTTGTTGCTTGATGTTTGTGCAGGTCGATTAAAGAAAGAAGCACTATCGCGAATATCAGAAGAAAGTCTTGATAAAATCCAAGATGATGAGGCTGCTGTCTTCAAAGAGCTACCTGGTGCAAAGGGGAATGATGAGAGTGTTGTGCCTCTTACTAGTGCTTCCACTGAAGCTGCTGTTGGATTTGACTCTGTAGCAAATGGAAACACCAGAGTACCATATGGTATGGCATTGCTCATTGCTGCATTAACACCACATAGAAAAGAAAATATGTTTGCTACATTTGTGCTACAAGTTAGTCCCATAGCTTTGTAACATTAAGGAATTAAATCTTTTTTCGTTATGTCATTGTAGTACTTAGACATAAGAACAGTTAAGACATTTCTTTACTAGATATGGCTGCGGTTGGCTGTCGTCTAATAATACATGAAAGTTTGAGTAATCAGTTTAGAAAGTCCTTTAAGGATTCCTTAAATGGAGGGGTTCAGGATTAGCTATATCTGATCAGATTAGGACTTCCCATTTTTCACCCTTTTTCTGGGTGGTTGAATTGTGCTTTGTTTGAGGTTTGTGCATGTGCACAGCCCTGTGTGTACTCCATCTGCTCTATGCAGACTTTTAATAACAGGGTTGTGCATTTCTGTGGGCGTGACTTGGTATTACAATGTACTGTATAGGCATGCTAATGGTCTGTGTACTGTTCCAGACCTTCAAACCGTCACCGTTTTATGGTCTCACGAGTTGGAAAACGTGAGGTAGAGTATGTGTATCGGAAGTCTGTCAACGTGAGACAGTTGCTTAGCAGTATAATTGCTCAAACATGGTTCAGATGTCTAAATGCTGAAAAATGTAATCTTTGATCATTTGGCTGTGTGGATTTTGTTAATGATTGCAATTAATATTCAGTGGATGTACATGGACGAAAAAAAAAGTGAAGCTAAAGTACATTTTGTTTCAACATTTGCATTCTTTTTCACCAGGAAGAGCTGCCTCAATGACTAATGGCTCCATTAGGTCTCCGGTTTCCAATGGAACATTTAGTTTTGAAGGCCACAACATGAAAAGTGACGCTCACGTGTATCATACTGTCCACAAGGACTCAGGGTTATACAAGGACTTGCTACACAAAATTCACTTTGATAGGGTAACTGATGACCGCCCTGAAAACAACTATAGGGTACTGAGGCGCAACAACAGCTACACGTGTTATACAGCTGCTATTTGTGGCATGCCTGTGCACTCCACATTCAAAGCCTCAGACACGGCAACTGCAGAGGACAGTGAAAAGTTGGTCGGAGACACTGTGTCTTACTCCAAGAAACGCATACGTTACGATAGCTACTCCAGCTACTGCAATGCTGTGGCTGAAGCAGAGATTGAGGCAGAAGAAGGAGGAGTAGAAATGAAGCTGGCTACAGAGCTGGCAGATCCAAATCCACTTCCAGATGATTCACTGGAAGAGGATAAAGAAGAGAAAGACAAGTCACAAGTTCACCTTCTTTTCCACTTTCTGCAGATTTTGACAGCCTGCTTTGGATCATTTGCTCATGGAGGGAATGATGTTAGGTGAGAAGTACAGCTTAAATATTTTGTTTCATTTGCACATTCCACCAAAAATGATGCACTTATTTATTTATAGACCGGTTTTTATATAGCACTATCAGATTAGCTTTACAGAGAATATTTCACATTCACATTAGTCCCTGCCCGTTGGAGCTACATAGTAAGGTCCTTAACACATACGTACATACATACACACACATACAGACATTAGGGTTACTTTATTTAGTAGCCATTGGAGCTACATCGTAAGGTACCTACATACAGACATTAGGGTTACTTTATTACCAGCATGTTTGGTTTTGGAGTGTGGGAGGAAACCAGAGCACCCGGATAAGGCCTTGTCCAGGAATCAAGCTCATGACCTCAGCACTGTAAGACACAAGTGCTATTCACTGAGCCACCGTGGTTTCCCTGTTTCATTCTAGGCACTGAATCTCAACATTTTTAGATATGATGTAGAATACATCGTTTTGTTTTCCATACATTCCACTACAGTAAAATTACAAAGGGAAGCATTGCCTCCACTTTACACAATGGCAGCTGAAGCTCTTCTTACTCCTGTAACAGTGCTTTGTAGATTCTTTACAAGGCACTGTTTTACAGCAGTAGTAAGAGCCGACATTATTTGAGTTGGTGTTCTCTGCTCCTTGCAATGTATAGATATGATAATAATCTGCTCTGCCTGCTTTGTGAAACCATGAAATGATTGGCATATTTTGGGAAATAGTAACTTATAATTTAAATGATATTTAGCTTGATATGACAGCTTTTTTTTAATATGTATTTTTGTTTTAAATAGTTTTTTTTACTTTAATATTCTAAACTACAATTTAAAAATTAATTTTGAAGTTTGCAGCATATTATCAATATTTAGGTTTTGTATTTGGAGACATACACATTTATAAAACATCTCCCCATTTACATGAATGTGGTGCAAAATAAAAACTAGTTAAAGAATGGGAAAACATGAGAAATCTAAAGGTCTAGAGCAGGGGTTCTCAACCCATATTTGGGTGAGTGCCACTTACTTGCTTAGGAGTCAGAGGACGTAACACTTTGCAAAAAATTATTAATTTATTGAATCCAAAACAAGTAACTTTAACAAAATATAACCATTACAATAACATATATATGTCAGACTCAGTTCAGGTTAATTTTAGATGAAAATAAGGCTCAGGATTTCATTTTGTTAGATACCTCTCTCCATATTACTTATTATACATCCCCTTTCAACCCCACATTACTTGTTTCGCTACTCCTTGAATTAATATTCTGCCTTTCCTCACATGACCTGTTATATCCCTCTCCACACATTACGCTCTCCCCCTTTCTGTTTTATCCCTCTCCACATTACATATTTTGTATTTTCCCCCTTCTGTTATGATCTTATAATTACTAGAATTGTTTATTTACAAGGTGCTTGCAGCTCCGTACAAAATACTACAAAATACAATACAGACATACAGTGCAGGATTAGACAGCATAGTACAATAAAATCTAAATACAAATATAACATAAAGGTATCAAAGTAAACTGAGCACAGACCGCAAGGTAGAAGATGAGGTAGCAGGCTAGAACTGATATGGGAAGATCATTGCGATGGGAAGGGGGAGTGGTGGAGAAAGGACAGCGCCAGGATGGAGGGGCAGGCTAACCTGAACTGGTGCGTTTTTAGTGAGCGCTTGAACACCTGCAGTGAGGGGGAGAGCTTGACTGGAAGAGGGAGGTCATTCCAGTGCAGTGGTTCAGCACTGGAGAAGTCCTGCACATGGGTGTAAAATATGTTGATCAGAGAGGTCAGGAAGGTGTGTGCATGGAGATGAGGGAGGAGTAGTAGTGTGAAGTGGATGAGGAGATAGCCTTGAAGGTGAGGGTAAGAAGTTCTGAAGTGAACAGAAAGCCAGTGGAGGATTTAACATAAAGGAGAGGCCTAGGTAGAGCTGCGTGAGAGGAAGATGAGTCTGGAAGCAGCATTGAGCATAGATTCAAGATAGGTGAGTGGGAGACCAATGAGGAGTAGGTTACAATAAAGGCATGCTGCGACAAGAGTGGATGAGGGTTTTGGTGGCGTCCGTAGTAAGACGTGCAATGTTGCGTAAGTAGAAGCGACAAGACAGAGAGACAGAGCACGGATGTGGCGTGTGAAGGAGATCCCCCTGCACAAAATACACCCCCTCCTTTCTGATATATCCCTCTCCTATTACATATTACACATTTCCCCCTTCTGTTATATTTCTCTGCACACAATAAACCATACCCCCTGCACACATTAACCCCTTTTTGCATCTCCCTCTCTACACATTACATATTCTAGACCCACTTCTTTCTTAATTTACCTGCTCCAGCAGCTACAGCTTAACTCGGCCTCCTCTACTTCCTTCAGTGGTTCTTCCTTCTGTGCAAGTAGGAGGAGGCCAGCACTTATCTGCTGATCCTGACTGTGGAGTATAGGAACCGGCAGAAGTGCACTACACACTTCTGCCTTGCTCTGCACAGCTCCACTACACTACAGTTACAGGCCTCGCGTACCACCTAAAAAGGTACATGTACCACAGGTTGAAAACCCTTGCTCTAGAGGTAATCATCCTGGCTATAATCTAAAGCATTGAAGAAAATTGTAATTTAGGCTTAATATGGAAGCTTTCTTGCAAGCAGCCTCCTCTTTGCTTTAGAAAAAAAACAGACCAGTTTTGCAAGCCTTTATTTTGCATAGTTATAAAATAAAAATAGATGTTTTCTCACACTCTCTATTTAGAGCTGTTCTCAAAGATTCTGTGGTACCTGTGGTCAAGTTTAGATAAAGAATAAAACTCAAGTGTGGTTGTATGATCTGTTCTAATACCAGTGTTGGCTCTTTATTTGCCTGGTATTTCAATAAATTGTTCTCATTAACCCCTCATATGCTCTTCCAACAGTAATGCTATTGGACCTCTTGTTGCTCTCTGGCTGATTTACAAACACGGGGGGGTACTGCAGGAAGCTCCAACACCTGTGTGGTTGCTTTTATATGGAGGCGTGGGTATCTGCGCTGGTCTTTGGGTTTGGGGTCGAAGAGTGATTCAGACCATGGGCAAAGATCTCACACCAATAACACCATCCAGGTAAATTTTGTGTTTTTGTATTTTACATTTGTAGAACTGAATGTTGTCACAAGGGGTGTCAGAATATATTTTGGTGAGGAAGGGGAGTGGTAAAAAGAATGTCTTGTTTTGCCTCAGTCCTCCCCCTCCTCCCCTTAGGTCTCATTAGCATCACACTTCACAGTGAATGTGTGTGGAGGCATTGCATTGGCAGGCCTACACAGTGCAAGTCTTTATGACTGAAATTGCCTGAAATTGTAAATCCGATACTACTACTAAGGAAAGTATACCTGATGTGTACAAGATCAAGCACACATCACAATGATTTATTGTGATTTATTAATGATTTATTAATGATTTATTTAGGAAAAACATGTTCATATTGCAAAACCTTCTGATGGTAGTCACCAATTATTTTTAGCTTTCATTTTATAATATGCACCAGATAAATGGATTTTAGGTCTTTTTATTTTTCTTAAACCTGACTGGTGATATGTTAGACAGCTAGTTAAGTTTAAACAACAGTTATATTTGTTGACTTCTCAATAAACCTTAGAAATTTGTTATAGCTATTCAGATAGATTTTCTCTTACTCATTTACAATGCCTTGTACCTAAAATGTATTGTGGTTAATTATTACTCTGGCATTCAAGAGCTGTGCAGGATGATATATTCTTTTCTCTTGATATACCTTTTGAACAATATCTATTTCACAGCTGGAAAATGGAAGAAGGTTAATAAATATAACTTTATTTCATATTACTATTATGTCCCCTATATATCTATATAGAACACATGTACATGTTTCAGATCTTTTCTTAAAAAATTTTGTATCGGCACAACTTATACTTTATTATATTTAAAGCCCTATTACTTTTACTCCCAAGTGGTTATGTTTTGACCATGTTTTTATGTAGATAAAGATGGAATAATTTCCGATCCAGTCAAAAAGATAAATCCTCTATACATAATTAAGGCAATTTTTAAAACATGACCTCCTTAGTGACACTTGAGGATAGAGTTCAGAAGCCCTGCTTCACTGTATAGTGTTCCCTGAAAAAGACATAGAAGGCCTTTCCGGAAACAGTCTTTTTGTTGCTCTGCTAGTGGGGTGACACTGCTGCAGACAAAATGTGATTGTCAAGTGTTCTCTTATGCTCTCTACAGTGGGTTCACTATTGAGTTGGCTTCGGCGTTGACAGTTGTGGTAGCTTCCAATATTGGACTCCCTATCAGTACCACACACTGCAAGGTATGCCTTTGGCATGCAGCTGGGTAGTCTGGAGTATCCATGCCTCTTCTGCTTATCAGATCAATATTTACTGGCACAGGGACACTGGCTACAACAACTGGATTCTCTCTTGGTTTATACCGTACATGTTGTAGCTTAGTATGCATCCAACATCACAAGATGCACCTTTTTATTAATTTTTCATAACACTTACCAGGTTGAGTTCATACAAATAAACATTCTATGGCAACACTTTTATGGTTGTGTATGCCAACTGACTGCCTTCTAAAACTCAGCGATAGCTCTACTTGTGCCACTAAAAATTGATCTAAAGTGGGTTACTCACAGAGCTGCATCCATTTTGGTTGTCTGCCATCCGCCTTTCTCAGTTCCTGCATGGCATGTGGTGTTCTCTATATCTTTCTCCCTTAAAACTGTCTCTTGTTTGTGTGTTTGTGTTTTTTCCTCCACAGTGGATTTTGCATTGAAGTAATGTGTGCGATAACTGTACTAGTAGCCTCTAATGTGGGTGTTCCCATAAGCTCCACTCATTGCAAGGTATTGAGGTTTGCAGTGGTAAAATAGCACACTTATCTTTGTGTCATGAATTGAAAATCGGCTGATTAGTGCATTTGTCTTCAGTTATTTTAGATCTATTTTAGCTCCATGTCTCTAGTTTCCAAACAAAAAGTAGTATTGTATCTTGTTACATGAATATTGAATCCAATACTACTCGCAGACAACAGTGTAATTATACAGTTCTGTAGAATACATGGGTTTAGGTAATGTGCCTTACATTTTATTTTGCAAAATATTGTTGTAAAAGTTTTATATTGCACCATGGCACATTGTAGCACTAACTGTGCTCAAGTCCGTATCTTGCAACAAACTCCAGAAATCCCTATTTTTACTAAAAAGGTACGTGTCTTTGTAAAACATTGTAAATTACTGAAGGCAAAATAATTAGTCAGCTGCTGATTACTGTAGTGATGCTTACAAATTCTTATGTCTCATCTGCTTTGGTTTCATAACTGCTTTATTTTCCCTCTCTCCATGACTAATATCTTCGTGCTTAATATTAATCTATTAGAAGTTTGTTGTAGGATAAATCTTGTTTTAGTTAGTACCACTGCTCCATTTTACTTACCTTGTAATCATTAGCTCAATATTCTTTACAATAACTTTTTTACAGAATTGATTCTTATTTGCATACCCATTGGTAAAACTAGTACAACATAGTGATTTAAAGTTGCACTGCCACTTGGCTGTATGTTACTGAAAACATTGTTCAGAAGACACTGTTTTCATAATTGGGTTTCTGCCCACACCCCCTTATCTTCATTACAAAATAATAATAAAAAAACAGCCAGGGGAGAGCACAGCTTTAAAGCTTCAATTAGTCTGTATTTTATGAAATAAAATAATGAAGTACAGAATTAACAATTTCATTATGCGTGTGTACCTAACTGTTAATTACATTTGAATGTTTAATATTATCTGCATTCTACAATTTATTAAATTTTGGTTTTTTTTTCCACTTGTTTGTCATTGCTTCCTTTAAATTAACCAGGTTGGTTCGGTGGTAGCAGTGGGTTGGATCCGTTCCCGGAAAGCTGTGGACTGGCGTTTATTTAGAAACATCTTCCTGGCCTGGTTTGTTACCGTTCCAGTGGCTGGGCTCTTCAGTGCAGGAGTGATGGCCCTCTTTCAGTATGGCATCCTACCCTATGTTTGATCATATAACATATGACTAAATCAAAAAGTCCATTTCAAGTGTATTGGAAACAACATAAAAGCTACAGCAATATCGCAGGCCACCTGCTTAACCAATGATGTGGAAAATAACAAACCCTTGTACTCAATGCATCATCATCCATCATTTTAATGCAACTATTCTGCTGTACATAATGTATGTCAAACTGGTAATATGGTGATTTGTAGCTCTTCACAAATATATATATATATATAGGTGTGTGTAAATAAAAACAAAGAAATGTG
>WWET01001364.1:189605-204017 GCA_011038615.1 Limnodynastes dumerilii | reverse complement strand
TATTCTATTCTCATATATAGATTCTCTATCACATTTTAGGTAACACTACCAGAGTATTATAATTTGGGATGGGATTAGTAGCATAACCTTTTATATCTAGTTAAGAGTTGTATATAATTTATTATTTTTGTGAGGTTTTTTTTTTAAAATTTAAAAATAGTATTGATTATTAAAGGATGCCCATGTCTACTTGATATATACTGTAAGTGATAAGCGAGGTACAGAAGGTATACTTTTACATTTTGTAAGGATAATGTAGTTTTATGATGGATTATGTTCTACTAAATTAAGAAAAAGACTGGAACAAAGGCACATGATGGGTGCATAATTCTTTCTTAAAAAAGTTCACATCTATGTCATATTTTTGAAATTGTGATTGTAAATATATATGCGTCGTGTTATTGGCACATCTCCCTTTAAACATATGGAATAAGAAAGTACAGGAGTGTACCAAAGAAGGTAGGGTCTTGCTTGTCAGTGTATGAGTCTTGTCTCATCCGTGTGTGTGTGTGTGTGTGTGTGTGTCAGAGCTTCAATAATCTGCCTTCTTGTGCTGTAATAACACTAGTACACATTTGATTGATTCAAGATCCATTGCCTTAATGCAAGGCTAGAGTTTGTTTTCCTGAAATTACTTTAAACTGGTCCGGACAGAATACCCTGTCTTGTGTACAAAACCTTAAATTTGTTAGTGAACAAAACACTAATCAAACTCTAGTATGGAACCCAAAATTCAGCGAATATACTTTTGTGTCTGTAAGATTGATTCCTGCAACTTCCATGAGTTAAAATGGAGGAGGGATTATATTTTTGCTGAAATATGGCCATTTTATGGTTATATGACTCTGGCTAAACTGTTTTGTCATGCCCAGAACTATAACTATTAACAAACTACTTTTAATTTTACATCAATTTAAAGCTACTCTATCGTTGCATATCATCGTCTGCATAATCTTCACGACTCTTTTAAAATCTGTAATTGCAAGCATTGTGGCTTTAGAATATCAATGGGGAATTAATGTACTCCATTCTGTTTGCATTGTTGAAACATTTCATGGGGAATTTTATTTAGGATTTGTTACAGGATTCTTATGGAGCACTTAACACAAAGTACTATTAAACTTGTCAAGACTTAAAAACAAAAACTTGTATCCAAACATGCTGCCATTTATTTCATTTTTGGGGCGGACCTTCATATTGTGTCTTTTTTTGTTTTGTTTTATATACTTGATAATGTTTAAATGCTGCTATTATTTTAGTCCTGATCATACCTATCTTTGATTATTATTTTTATATCTTTAGCATCAATGTTTTCAGTTTCTGCATGCTTTCTTTTCCATGAGTGTAATACATTGTTTTAGAAACAATTGTTATAATAGAAATGGGTTATTGTAATGTATTGTTGGCTTAATAGTACATATTGTGACCAACAATTGTCCTTTCATTACAGTGTGTCACTGGAAAGGCCACTACTTACTAGGGCTATTTCAAATCTGAATCTCTACATTTCATGATGCTATGGTCATTGCCTTTCTACCGTGTTAGATGATTGTTCAAAACTCCACTCTATCATACACCATTTTGGCTTAAGTATCTAAAGCCCCCACTTTATTTACTGTACAATGTTTTTGTTTTTTTTACTTGACGCAGTAAATTTTATTTTAGTGTAGGCACTGGACACTAATGTTGACTACGCACACAGACTAGTTGCCTAAATATGTTATGGTGTATTGTTTTTGATTTTCCTCTGGTATGCATTTTTCATTGTCACGTGGAGAACATTCAACCACCTGTAAATAACTGACATTTTGTGTGTCGAAATGTGCCATAATGCAGCTTGCACTGAAAATGAACCAGAGCAAATTCAGTATGAAATCATTGAATATTTAATTATGAGCAGGAAATTCCTGATCTTTATATGTGTGTAGCACAGTTAAGGTACACTGCTTATTGGATACTTGTCAAGAACGTAACAATAAAAGGAACATTTGTAAACTATAGCAGAATATCTAACATAAAGCAACTCTGAGATTGTGTGACTATATTAGTTTTATGTAAAAAAAAAAGCATATTTTATTTTATACCATGATAAAATAAGAACCAAAAAATAAAATCTAAAATTGGTGTGCTGTGTTTTTGTGTATTCTTTATGAAGCAACATTGAGCAATCAGCCCGTCAGTTGGATGTTTTCAGATTATGGGTGACAAATATTTTATAGCGTAGGTTAAATCAAAGGTTTATCTGCTTGCATATAAGTAGTGAGCATGTGCCTGTTAATTTCTGAGTTTATAATACCTTCGTAAAATAAAAAGGAATATTTGTCAATGTAACATTTAGCAAATCCCACATTGCATACTATAAGAACTTCTGGTATTTTTGTAAGAGTACTCTTATCTTAACGGTGTCTTCAGTCTTCGTCTTATAGGGCAGAATTTATATGTTTGATTTTTAAAATTTGAAGACTGGGAACAATTCTGTGATAAAGTTAAGAACATGATTGTTCTGTATAAAAGTATGGAAAGTGTTTATGCAGTGTTAAGTAGATTTTAGGGTTATATAGCCTGGTAGAGGACTCTCAGGGTTAGGCAGCGAGGGTGGGAATCTTAGGGTTAGGCTGTGGGAGAGGGTAAGGCTTGGGGTTAAATTTTATACTTACAATCGCAGCACTGTCTTGTTTTGCAATTTCCCAAGAACGGGAAAAATGGTGTGTTCGGAGCGACGACCCACCCCTGACAGAACCAGTCTTTAGTTACTGATTGAAGAAGACAGATAGTAGTGGAAGTACTACTTCTAAGAGCAAGATTTACTAAGCTGTGGGACGGAAAAGTGGAGATGTTGCCAATAGCAAGCAATCATTCTAGCTCTCTCTTTCCTTATACGTACTAGAAAATTGCAGCTACAATCTGGTTGGTTGCTATGAGCAACTTTTCCTTTTCCGCAGCTTAGTAAATTTGGTCCTAAGAATTCATGCTTACTTGCAATTGCAACCCAACCCCCATGTCAGAGGTGTAATATGCCCTTACTGTGCTTGGTTGATAGCAGAACTCTTTGTATTGCGCCTTCATTGCATACAACTGGAAGTCTTTAATTATTTCAAATGGATTTGCAAACTAAAATTGAGATATTAAAGTCCCGTTTCAATTACACTTGCGGTCCGCGAGAGATGGGAAAAAGCTTGCTGTGTGGTTTTTCCTGTATATTACGGTAGCTGATTTTTTTTTTGCGTGCCTCTGAGGTGCGAATAAAAATTAAATAAATAATTGCCTTGCAAAAAATGTGGGTGCGAGGCTAATTGAATCGGGCCCTTAGTGTGGAACAAAATAAATGTATGCATCAGGATGGGAAAATGCAATACTATATGATTAAGAGGTAAAGCAATTCTAGTTTAATTTGGACATGAAGTCATGACAGAGGGTAACCAGAGGAAAGTGACTCTGGATTTCACAGGACGTGCTTATGACTCCTATACACAAGTAGGAAGTTATACTATTACAGAATGCATTTCAGAATTATAGCTTTCATAGTGGCAGAGAGCGTCTTAACGTATAGTTAAACCAGGAAACTAATCGACTTAAAAAATTAGTATGTCTATTTGCACAATAACAGGAGAGTAGTAGTAGAGGAGTAATAGTAGGGAAGTATTGGTCAACATCAAGGTAACATCTAATCTAAGTGCAGTAACTGCAGAGGATTGTGACCGAGGGAAATGCAATTGCTGGGCTATGCTAGCAACACATCTGTGTAACCTAACCACTCCCACTCAACAACCAGAGCCTTCCATAGAGTTTCTGACTCAAGCACTCAGAAAATGGCAACAGTACAGAAGAGTGGATAGCTAGTGGATGTCCACTGGCAAAATCACCCACTCCCTCTGTTAGTAAGTAGCTCTTACCTTTGGAAGAGTTGCAATGTCTTTGCATAGGTAGCATGGGTGCTTGTGCACATGTAAGCTGGGGGGGAAAAAAAATCTTTAAATCCAATTCAGATGCAATCATCCACATCTCAAGTCTGAACTTAATGTTTTCTTGTGTTTGTCAGTATCTCACACCATTTGTATGGATTATTGTATATATGCAACGGTATACAAAACAGAAATGGTGGCCATAGTTCGTGACGTAGACTACCTGTCTATGCCAACAAATGACGAAATCAGACATGGGGCCTGCTCCAGAACTAGCTGCAAAGAATGGACATTCGCAGCCCTGCGGCTCTGAACAGAAGGACTTTGCTATTGTCACAAACACTGAGGGCTAGATATACTAAGCTGCGAGTTCGGAAAAGTGGAGATGTTGCCTATAGCAACCAATCAGATTCTAGCTCTCATTTTATGATTACATACTAGAGAATGCCAGCTAAAATCTGATTGGTTGCTGTGGGAAACATCTCTGCTGTCCTAAACCTGTAGCTTAGTAAATCTGGCTCTGAGTGTTATACACTCCAGAACAGAGACCAGGGTAAAGAAGAATGATCGTTTATTACAGGGTTGCAAATGTACGATATAAATGCACTGAACAAGTTATAACACAGGGCAGGTACAAATACAGGCAAGGTAAACTGGTAATAACGCAGGGCAGGTTCAGATAATAATAATGTATGTGATAATAAATTACAGGTGGCTATAAACAAATAAGTACTAAGTAATGCAAGACACAAAAATAAGCAGAACAAGAAAAGGTTAATACACAGAGGAACAATGGCAAAATAAATGATATAACCAGTAAGGCAAGGTCCAAGCAAAAGGTAATAGTCCAAATAAGGTCTGTGTTTGACATTCAATGATCCAGCCACAAGTACTTCACCATGCGGAGTATAAATAGCCAGGTATCGGGTGCAATCCATGAGAGATGTTTAACTGACATCTGTCCCAGGGACTGAGCTACAAAGTGGTGCCTCTGGTGAGATTTGGTACTAAATGTCTGGCAATGCAGGCAGCCTTTATGGTGAGAGGCTGGTACTGCAAGACTGAATGTGACAAAAAAAAAAACCCCTATTACAAAGTGGAATCCAGACACAAAATACCAACAATATTGCCGCATTCTGTTCATTTTTTTCTTTGATGACGGGTCATAAGGCAAAATCTGTGAGGGTGCTAGGGCTGTGGTCTCATGTGCTAAAGGTGTACCTACACAGATTGAGGTGTCAGAAACAGGAACTGCTGAAGAATCAGAATGACAACCTCAACTGAGGCATATTGGCACATTTGCTATGCTGGAATTTTCAGATTCCAGAAGATTACTGGCCTAATGACTCTGGTAAAATTTATGATCCTGGAATAGATAATATATATTTTGGTGTGACACCAGGAATATTGCACAATTTGTTGGCGATAGATTTTGCTAGAGCAAAAAATTGCTCTATGTCTCCTTCAAAAATACAGTAGTCTTCAGCCTCTTTAGACTGGGCATGCGCTGACTATGTGGATATGGTGAGACTTGAGCCCCGATGAGGCTTGGGCTGGCGTTCCCCACTGGGACAGTGAGGCTTGAGATGGAGAACACTCCCTCTGATCTTCTCCCTGTGGGAAGCCATTACAAGGACTACACTCTACCTTAAGTACTTTGCATAGAAACCCTTCTGTGCGGAATACTGGGTTGTATGTAAGGTCTTAGCTAAGTCCTCCCTATACAGTTTAGATATCTATGCCCGCCTAACATGCATATCTCATCCACATGGTGAGTGTGCCAGCATCCCGCGTGGACACTGAATTCCACACGGAATAAAGCATTGGGTGGCTGAGTTCCAATGCGGAATTTCTTGTACTGTACAAGCATAATAAAAGTTTTCAGTCAACTTGCGCATAAAGCGTATGTAAGTCTCCTGTCTTTATTAAATATAGATCCAGCCTATGGCTATTTATTACCATCATTACCATACATTAACAAAAGCTACCTAATGTTTAGTTTGTTCTGCTACTGATACCTCTTTAATGCAGTAGCATATAAATAAATGATCCTGTATGGTAGGGTTGTATCTTCAATCTGTAAGTTCTTTCTGCCTACCCCACTGCTCTGTTATTACTACTTGCGTAAATTATCATGAAACATAGCTCTCAAAAATGATAAAGTTTTCTGTTATGACATGCCTTGAGTAACTTCTTCAAAATTAGCTTTTAACAGTGTATATGTAATTTTATTGCCACATTTTTTGCTGGGCATGTGCTTCCTTTCTGTTAGTCATTCAATACCTTCTTATTGGTGACAGATGTAATGCAAAAGCCAAAGCTTTCTGCTTAGCTATCACATTTAGCAATGGTCTCAGTGCTTATAAATATAATGATTTTAGTTTAAATAAAAGCACAGCGTGAACCAGGGACATGGAAATGTTTGGTCTTTAGGGAAAATAGGGAAAACAATACAAACGGATAACCAAAATCTGTAGTCAATATGCTTAATGGAATAGTACACCTTTATTATAGATTTAAAATGACCACAACAATGTCACATAAGTGAAAGTATTGTAATACCCTGTTGCAAAAGGGAGTAATTGTCATATATTATATATATAAGCCCAGTACGACCAGCGTATGGGTACGAAAATTCGCACGTACGCTGGAAAATCTTAGGGTAGGGTTCAGCCGGCATAAACAGGTACAATCAATGGGAGTGTTATGGGCGTGAAAGTTTATACGCCCTGGCGAACGCACGCTACGCTCGCGGGCGATTGCGGTCGTAGGTCTGGATCAGGCCCAATGTGCTTAATGGAATAGTACACCTTTATTATAGATTTAAAATGACCACAACAATGTCACATACGTGGAAGAAATGTAATACCCTGTTGCAAAAGGGAGTAATTGTCATATATAATTATTATCTATGGGCTGGATCCAGACTTAAGTAAGTGCTTGAAATAAGTTACTCTTGGGCTAAACCATGTTGATTGCAGGGAGAGTCAAGTTAATTGTATTCTCTGCATGCAGAGATATATCTTTGAATTGCTTACTGCACACCAGGGATACATCTTTGAATTGCTTACTGCACACAGATACTGACCAGCTTTACTATCACACTGTTATTTAGACTTGGGATAGGAAACATCACCTCTCAACTCTAATACTGTTTGCAACAGATGAAATATGACTCCCCTGCAATAAACATGGTTTAGCTCAGGAGTAACTAATTTCAAGCACTTACTTAAGTCTGGACCCAGCCCGATATCTATAATCAGTTAAATAATGTAATGTGATCTTTTCCTTCTACCTTCTTACCTTTTCCTACTCACTTTCATAACATTTACCACAGCCCACACACCAAGCGTGACCAAAAAAAAAAATTGTGAGTTATGAAAACTATGCAAGAATTCCAATAGGTGTGAGGCAGTGTGTCTGACAGTCGGTTCACCCTGGGGTTTTCTTTTATTAGTTCCTTAATGCTAGTAGTAGTAAAATCCGGTGAAACCCAATCTTCCCTCTCAGCATTCCTCCGTATGCTTTTTTACCCGGGGGTATACGGGGAAAGGCAGTGCTGGATTAAACCCTGTGAAGGCCCCAACTTCCCTCTACCCCTTTCCTTCCTCTACACGCCCCTGAGACGCAATCCCCGGATGCCAGTGTTGCGCTGTGATCTGAATGGGACGTGCCTGCGTGCTCTTCAGTTCTAAACATGCACAGTAGCAAGTCATGCAGGGAAATGTCACACCAGCTGTGGTACGCTCTGATCTGGATAGGGGCTAGTGAATCTCACAAAACAGAACAAGAGCAGGCTATATAATTATGCATAAAAGGAATCCAACTGACTCAAAAAAGAAACATCGAGAATAAATTAGAGTAGGTAAAGACAAGAAGTATTAGCACAGTGATTTATTGTTGGGTGTATTAAATATTTTTACACCTGTAATTGTAATTCTTTCTGTGCACCAAAACAAATAAACAAAAATATATTTGTTCCATTACTGCTGATTCATTTTTTACAATACCGATTCTAAGTTTGTAATGTAAAACCATTGCGTTTCTGATCTGCTAAAATTAAATTGCATTTCAAATGTTGAGAAGTGCAGTGTTTAGTGCAGGGATTAATACGGAGAGCATGGAGTGGAGATCAAATAAAAATCATCAAATAGATCATGAAATCAAATCAGAGTATTTTAATGTCACTAGAATATCACTAGCCTAAGCTAAAAAATGCTAAAATCAATGTAAGTTATAGTTTATTGTATCATTTAACATTTTAATAGTAACACAGTTTAACAAATTTCAAAAAGAGTGTCAGAAAAATGAAAGATTAGTGTCTATAATACAAAAAAAGATGTACCTTTCCGAAGTACCTTACAAACATACTGGCGCTGATCCAAAGTTGGAAGTAACATACCCTTCGACATTTTTTTAATGGAAAATTGGCACACTTTGGGGCATGTCTGTGAAGGGGCTGTGGCTTGTCCCATGAAGGGGTGTATCTTTTATCTGCTCTCATTTGTATGTATGATAATGTGTAAAATCACATTTATCATATGAGCTAAGAACTCACAGTAGAGCATCTTTTTACTTTATCAGAGCTGTAGGAGTCCGTCCGTTCAGCTCTGCTATAGTGATCAGATGTTGTAGGACTGGAAGGTGAGTATAGGGGGTAGAGAACTGCTGGGTCAGAATCCAGTACAGGAGCCATTTTAGGCGATACAGACCTTTAAAAAAAAAACAATACTGTGTCTGCTAAATAGGTACATTTGGAGGGTATGAAGTAACAGAAAAAGGTGATTTTTGGAATTAAAGCTGATCGAGAATATTATACTAAAGGCGTTTTGCCAGGACAATAGCAACCCCCCTAACTTTGTTGCTAAAGGAGGCCAACAAGCAATATAGGGCTATCCAGGAGTCCTTAAGGGCAGAGCAATCAACTTTATAGCAATGGGTCTCCTGCAAAAAAGGTACCATTTGTATCAACCTTTTTTAAATGAGTGCTAACCTTCTTTCATTTAACTGGGGTATGTAATCCACCCATATTCCAGGAGGTCACATTAAAGTGTAAGTAGGGAGGGGGAGAAGATCAAGTTGAGGAGGAATACTGCATGGCCAACCTACCTCTCGACCGAAAGTTGTGTCTATTGAGGCAATACGCATGGAGTAAGTGCACAACCTGAATGAAACACCCAGGATGTCAGGCTGCGATCTAGATAAATACAGAGGGCCGTATTCACACCTAAGAGTGAGTTAGGTGTGGACAGAACCGCACCTATCTCATTTGTGCAGCCCCAAACGTCCCCCGTTTTTAGGTACCTTATGTCACTTAAGAGTGCCATAGGGATACCTTAACTCGTGCGTAGTTTCCTTCTTAAGAAGGAAACTACGCACAGACAATGCCTCTCTCCGCTTCCCCTCACCCTCCCCGGCTAATCTAAATCCCTTCCCTCCTCCCACTTCTGCCTAACCACTCCCCGAGGCAGCATTAGCACGCCTCTTTCTAACTAATCTGCTCCGTGTGGACTTTAAAAACCGCATGGAGACAATCTACATACCTAACTAACCAGAGCTTCTTATTTTTAAATACAGCATTAGTAACCATGTATAATGAGAATTAACAATGCAGTAAGTGGAGATTGCATAATAAAAGTCAATATCACAAAATAACACAATGCTTCACTACAATTTTCCAAATCCAAACCAAACAATATGTGGACCCCAGATGAAATACCAGGTAACACAGAGAATAAACATAAGCAGGATTTTAACTAACTATTGCGCTGGATCCAGAATGAAGAAAAATTGATGACTTTCTTACACTACATGTAAGTCAACTCTGAATAGGTACTGCGCATGCACAGCACCTATTTTTCCACAAAGGCACACATCCGCCTGATGCTGCGTTCCATGCGGAAATCAGCAACAGGCACTGGGCCACCCACTATGTGTACGAGAGGGTGTGGTTCGCTGCTGAGAATGACCCTTTTTCGACACTCATTCTTGACACCCCATTTGCAAGGACTAAACTGAAGTACTTTCCCGCAGCCTAACCCTTATACCCCTTTCAGACCGAAAACCCAGGTTAAACCTGGGTCAAGCAACATGGCTTCTAGCTTGTCGAATCTGTCAGACCGCAGCTACAACTCGGGAATAACCCGGGTTGTAGCCTTTCACAATGGAGCTGCATCTGCCGAGGCAGACAGTGCTCCCCATCCCCCATCTTACATACTTTTTATGGAACCCGGGTTGAATAACCCGGGTTCCCCCTTTCACACTGCAGCACGGGTTAGGCTGACCCAGGAATAACCCTGGTGTCGACCAGAGTCGTAGACCCGGGTTGACACTTTCACACTTACACCCGACCTGGGTTATTCATGGGTCGATAGCTTGGTATGAAAGGGGTAAAAGTCTCACCTTCTATGATCCATCCCCTCCCTGCAGCCTTACCCCAAGTCTCCCTCTTCTCCTTTCATCCATCCCCTCCCTGCAGCCTAACCCCGTCTCCCCTTCTTCATCCATCCCCCCCGCAGCCTAACCCTAAGTCGCCCCTTCTCCGAGCCATCCCCTCTCCATAGCCTAACCCTAAGACTACCCTGCTACACTACATTCCCTCTCCTGCACTAACATGTTGCTGTGTTGGGAACCATCGTGTTCTGCAGCGTAAATTTCTAGTTGCTGATGTCGGCTGTTTGTATTCCGAAAATGCAATTTTCCCAGTGGCGAACAGAACCCATACAAGATACGCATGGTGTGTGGCGTTAGGCATTTAAAGTACAGTAAGGCTTTGATTTAGCTGTTTTGTATGATCCACTATTCTGCACACATGGAAATGCGTGTGGAATAGTTATGGTTGGCCTCTGGTCTCTCTGCACATAGGAGAGCAGGGGGAGTGCCCTGCTCTCTCACATGCGCTAATGTGAATCAGATATACTGTATGTTAGACTCTGTTGCAGAAGCTACGTACGGAATTTCTTTGTACATCAGGATCCAGCCCTATTTTTTGTGGTGGGGGTCAGGGTATTGAACAAAGAATTGTAAATCATGAACAATTTAGCGTGTTAAACTGTTTAAATGATCCCAGCATATTAAAGAAATGGGATGACTCTCTAAGTAGGAGATAAACCAAAGTTTTTTTTGCCACTCACAAGGGCTAAGCTCTGCAGCCCCAAATATATCAAAAGAGACTCCCAATCTCCAAAAAAGTATATATGTGGAATGGATTGATATATTTCGGGGCGCTGAGAAAAATGGGACAATGGTGGATAAATAAGAGAAAGTGGAAATGGGGTAATAAATACTATTAAAAAGTGCAAATATACTATAAAGTGCTGGTGAAAGTGCTGGTGCAATAAATTATAGTGGAATAATTTAAATAAAGTAAGTCCAAATGTCCAGACTTATGTAGTCAGTTCTTAATCCAGGCAAATGTTCAACAAGAGTTTTTTGCAATAAACAAATCCCATAAAAATCCAATCCTTGTCAATCAATCCTGCATGTTACACGAGTCACTAAGATGTAAGTAAATACCACTCTGTTTCACTCTGTCATCTATACCTTTAAAACAAGGGAAACGGGTGGTTTAAAATGATAAACTTTTACTTCATCAAAATTCAAAACAATGGGCCTGATCCAGAACTACGCATCGGAGCGAATTTACACGTGGTGGAGACGTAAAATCGCCTATTTCTAAGTACTGCACATGCGCACCATAGAAAATACGCTCATTAGCGTAGCATAATTGTGAACGTATGGGCCATTCACGAATTGTTAACGTATGGGCCATTCACGTATTTGGCACGTAAATACTTACGTGTGGGCGTGCCAATTTTACGTGAGTCAACAGTACGTTCGATTTACGTGAAGTAGGTTTGTAGGTAAAGTGTACAGTATGGGCGTGCTAAGCGGCGTACGTTCACGTAGTCTATAAGTCCATTAGCGGACGTACGCTGTTACGCGAAAAAAGTTAAGGTAGGGTTTGGGAAGCGGAACTCGGTGAAAGACGTACATTCAAGGGGTGTGTCTAGGGGTGTATAGAACATATGCGTGCAAAAATACGTTACGCGTGGAAACGTATTGCACACGTAGTTCTGGATCTACCCCAATGTGACTAAAAACATGGCAACATGGTATATTATAAAACAGTGAACTTCCCTTCAACACTGGTCTGCTGATGGAAATCTGTCCAGAAGGGGAGAGCGTGTGTTAAACAGCCCGGGCAGCGCTAGTTGGAACGAGGTCCTCTCTGGAAGGCAGGCAAGTGGTTCAGCTGGAAGGATCCTGAGAATGTGAAGCCACACAACGCGTTTCGGGCGACAGCCTAATTTACCATGTTGCCATGTTTTTGGCCACATTGGGGTAGATCCAGAACGTTTGCCGTACGTTTATTTGCGTAGCGTATTTTCGTGCGCGTAAATTCGTTACACTCCCCTCGGCACACCCCTTGCATGGACGTATTTTGTCAAGATCCGCTTTCCAAACCCTACCTTAACTTTTTCCAACGTAACCGCAGTCATACGCACACGTAGGGCTGCACGGAACGAATTTACGCAGCTAAGCACGCCCATACTGTACACTTTAAATACAACCCCCCGCCTACTTCACGTATTTCACACGTAATTTGGACTAACGTAAAATCGGCACGCCCACACGTAAGTATTTACGTGACACATACGTGAATGGCCCATACGTTCACAATTACGCTACGTTAATGTGCGTATTTTCTAAGGTGTGCATGCGCAGTGCGTACAAAACAGCGATTTTACGTCTCAGCCACGCGTAAATTCGCTCCGACGCGTAGTTCTGGATCAGGCCCATTGTTTTTAATTTTGATGAAGTAAAAGTTTATCATTTTAAACCACCCCTGTTTCCTTTGTTTTAAAGGTAGAGTGTAACGGAGTGGTATTTACTTACATCTAAGTGACTCATGTAACGTGCAGGATTGATTTACAAGGATTGGATTTCTTAGTTTCTTAGCAGGGATTAACAACAATTTTTGATCATTCATGACAAGGTCTGCCTGCTGGAAAAGGGACAGGACTTTTACAGTAGGTGTCGGCATAATGGCATTTAGAGTGAGAAGAACAATAATTTTGTCACCCAAAATTGAGGCCTACTCTAAAGAATTAAATTTACTATTTATATTTATATTTGGTTACCACTTTTAAAAAAAAATACCAAATCCATTTTTGAATGTGGGTGCATTTGTTGTCTCTTATCTATCAAATATGGATGTTTTCAGACATAACTAAATGTCCTTCTGTTTTGGATAAAGACTAATTAATGGTTCATTGCTCAACAAGATTTTTGTTTTAGCTTTATCATTTTATCATTATATACTTCCATTAATTAATTCTCTTTTTATTATGAATACTTGCAAACCTTTCTGAGGTTAGACTTTTGTTTGTACAACCGGTTTTTCTATTTCAAACCATGCTTACCTGATTTAATTGTATTAGTCTTTTATTGTTAATCATATTCATTTTACTACATTTGATTTCTCCATAAAATAAGGTGTTTTATAGATTGCCAAAGGTGGTAAATTCGATTATTAACCTGCTGGCACTAAAAGGATGAAAGTACACCCTATTTGACAGGGTCATTGACTGAACACCTACCAGAAAGATTATAGCACAGGGAACTGGTTACCAGTATGGGGGAAGGAGCAAGATTTATGCAATTTACGTCATTTAGTCCTGCCCAGTCCCTAATAACACAAGGAATAGTAGTGTGAATAGCAGAACTTGAGGCCGTGGTTTGTATGATTTGCCTGCTATCCCGGGATATTGGAAGAAATGCCCCAGTTTTGGGAGTCTCACTGATATTCCAGGAGAGTCTGCCAACACTTACTATGATTGACACTATAATAAACAGAACCTTAACCATAATTGCTAATTGATGCGCTAAAGAAGATAGGACAGGAAAAAAGAAGAGGAGAGGGGAAGACAGGAAAGAGATGAAGAAAGGAAGCTTGAAGAAGAGAAAGGAAGTAATCTAAAGGTAAGATAGAACAGAGAGGGCAGTGTGTGAATGATAGTACTGCACTGTGTAAATGACATGGAATGTCCAGGAGACTCCCTGAATGTCCTGGAGACTCCCTGAATGTCCAGGAGACTCCCTGAATGTCTGGGAGATCTCCCAGACTCCCGGGAGAGCACCCTTTTCTCCTGGAGACCCTGCAATGTCCGGGAATAGTATTATTCCCATACACTGTATTGTCACATACACAGTGCCTGGACGCAGCAGTGGCAACACTATGGCAACACAGCGCCGCTATCAGCATGACGCTGACGTAGTCATGTTAGCGTCATGCAGAAACAGAGGTGCTGCAGAGGACGGAGGGTGAGAAAGAAGCGAAGGGAAGACATCAAAAAGGTAAGAGACTCATAAATGTTTATTGGGGGTTAAAGTATGTGAGGGGGGGTAATGAGTGGTTATAGTATGTGGGGTGGGGGTTATGTGTGGTTATAGTATGTGAGGGGGGGTAATGTGTGGTTATAGTATGTGGTGGGTAATGTGTGGTTAT
>WWET01001364.1:133872-172378 GCA_011038615.1 Limnodynastes dumerilii | reverse complement strand
GGGGGGGGTGACATGGTCCACAAACTACTCCAACAGGAGACACAATTGATCTTTCTTATGGACACTATGTCTACCCAAGGTCTGAATGAAAAGAACGACTTTATATCATTCTTATAAGAAAGGGGTACATCTGGTGAATTATAGACTGTACTGCCCGTTATTTAGAAAGGTTCCAGCTATTTTTCCCTCCCTTACTTCACCTTTCATTTCTTGCCTCCTGCTATTTGTTTCTTGTTGCTCCCCCTGGTACATTTTTATTTGTTTGTATTACAACATTACTGTTGGAATCCACTGAGTCCTCTAAACGTAAATAATTAATGTCAAATTTTGATAATCTGTCCAATTAGTCTCCCTGCCAGTGTAATATGTCTGAAATTTATGTCATACGAAGTTTCATCTCTAAATTGACCATTTTCTCCCTTCATGATAAGTTATGAACGTAGCACTAACACACATTATACATTTTAGAGTTTGTAGTGGGAACATTATATAACTTTGTCTATGACATTGGTGTTTCCTCCTGGTATCAAGTAGTATCAAGGGCACTGTTGCAGGATTAACGTATGTTTCTTACAGTATCTGCCTCGTACCACCAATCACATGTGCTGGGTGGAACCCCTTAATTGCATAGTGAATATGCAGTTGTTATATTCTATACCTAACGGTCCTCTGCTTTTTAAGTAATGGTCACGCCATCTGAGACTGACACTGTGAAACTGCATTAACTGATTTCCTCTCGATGTCAGGAAAGCATGTGTATAATCTTAACACGGAGCCTTTCTCCTTCACCCCTCAATGGTAAGACCGTTCCCTTCCTTTCCTATTTATTTAGGGACCTCAGGACTCCAATTGGAGCGAAGCATCATCATGAGGCGGCTTTATTGTTTTGCTTTTTTGTTTTCCGTAATAGAGATTTCTAGGTTCAACGAACAGCAGTTTGCTTTTCAGCTACTACTTGCCAGGGTGAATGTTTTTGATGAAGCAATTTGTTTCACATGAACCTTGTTTACCTATTTAGATATATTGGATATATAGGGTTTTTCCTTTGAACCTCTATCCAATATTGCCACTTTGTTGCACCCACATTCTCAGTTAATTACACATCTTTTTGATAAATTTAACTCCTTAGTGCAGTGTGATTTCTTTGTTTGTGTATATCTTTAAAATATGGCATCTACCCAAGAATGATATTGGAAGATTTATCCAGGAATTAAATTGCGCTATTATTTTGGCAATTAGTGGGGTGATATTATATTGATATAATTGAGAATGGTGAGTAGGAATATTAAGGCCCAAGTATTTGAGTGAATGTTCTGTCCATTTAAAGGTAAAGGTGTCCCTCCATCCTCCACAGGCCACGTGTGAGAAGGCCATAGCTTTTATTTTGTTAATGTTAACAGAAAAGCCAGAAACTATTTTATATTTGTCTATTTAATCTAATATCATAATAATCAGTGGGAGCCCCCACACGGGTGACTGTCATTGAGAAGTACAGACATCTGAAATTTCCTTTTCGGCTGTCTTTATTTCGTATGACAGCCATTTAAATTATTTTTTTTTTTCTGAATGATGATGTGATCGGCATACTCACCCATTCATTTCCAATCGTTTTCCCAGCAAGTTCGAAACTGGCTGGGAGAGAATCGCCCTATCAAAATAGGGCCGTTCTCGATGGGCACCCACACCCCATCGAGAACGGCCCTATTTCACCTTTGAGGTATGAATATAAAGTTAAAGATCATCTGTAAGCAGACATTTTTATTTCTGCTTCTGCAATTTGGATTTCTTTCCAATCTTTCATTTTTTCAAAGTGATGGTAGGGTATCTTGGGCAATGTTGAAAAGGAGTGGGGATAGAAGCTAATGTGAAAGTCTTGGTATTTACATCATATATGTTTAGGATTGCCTCAGGATAGTCGTATATGGTGCAAAACTTATGTAGAAACACAGGGCCAAAAATATTGGCATATACAAGCCCTATAATATGCACCCCAATAGATGCGATTGAAAGCTTTATCTGCATCAAATCTTACAACTATGTTATTTTGTTCGCCGGCCATGTGGGTCTTAATCATAACTAATACTAGATGGTGTACATTATGGATGGAATGTCTGTCTTTAGTAAATCCTGTCTGCGCTGGATGTAATAAGGTCAGTAAAATGTTTTGGAGTCTTTTACTGAATATCTTTAGATCCTGTTTTAACAAAGACACTGATCTGTAGGACTGAACAAACAAACTCTTTATCCTTATTAGGTTTCAAGAGAACTATTATTCTGGCCAAATTAAGCCACTTGGGAGTCAGGTTGTCTGCCAGTATGAAGTTAAATAATAGTTAAATGTGGAACGATATGATCTAAAAGTTTATAATACTCTGCGCTCAGACCCAGGGATTTGCCATATTTTTATGTGGTAATCGCACGTTTAATTTCTAATTCCGTGAATGAGGCTGCTAATGTCAACCTCTCTAATTGTGTCAGTCTTTTAGGAGCAACCTCTTTTATAAATTTGATTCCTTCTTGAAAATTATCTTCAGGTGCCTCATATAGCTTTTCATAATATGAAAGGAATTCATTTGAGATATGAATAGGATCTAACAAAGTCCGTTGGTTGGCTAATTTTAGAGAAATAATTATTTTATATATAATTGTGTTCCTGACTAAATTTGCCAATAATTTGCCCGGTTTGTTCCCATAAGGAAAATAATTGTTTTTTTGGGATGTCTATATTTATTTATGCCTGTTCAGTGCAGAGTGTATCAGATAAGCTTTTAACCTCCTTATATTGAAGTCTATATGCTGTTGTATTTTGTGAGAGTATATCTAAATAGGCCTTGGTGAGCTCATTGTTTAATATTTGGAGTCGTTGGGTGATGTTTTTCCCTGTGTTGTGTGACGTATGAAATGATATGGCCTCTCATTACTGGTTTGGAAGCTGATAAGAAGAGATTAAAATCCTGGATATGTGTAATATTACACTCTACATAATTAAGGAAACTATAATCTAAATGGGTTTTAAAATCCTGGCAGTTACTTAAATATGCAGGGAACCTCCAATTTAAAGACCTAGGACCAGATTCAGACTCCCGCACGCGTTCCGTGCACCTTGCATGCGTAAGTCACCTGACGTTACTAAATCTGAATCCGGCCCCTAGTGATCAGAGTCTTTAGCATTAAATTAAGCGAAATGGGAGCATGATCTGAAATTCTCAATCTTGGTGTCAGTAATTCTGTGTAAGGGTGAAGTAGATGTTAATAGCTAGTTGATTCTAGAAGAACGGTTGTGAGAGTGTGAATAGAATGAATAGTACTTATCCACCAGATGTTGGAAGCACCACACGTATTCTAAACTAAGCTGGTTCATAAGAAAGGTTATGGGTGATGATGCATTGCGACACCTCTTCTCTCCTGAGACAGATTTAGCCAGTGCTGGATCTCTAATTGTTTTAAAATCTCCCCCTATTATGATATGTTCTGCTGCCCAATTTTGAAGCCTAATATATATCTGCAAAAACATGTTATTAGGACCATTCGGAGCGTAAATATTGGCTATAGTTAATAATTCCTTTTCAGTTTTAAGTTTAATAAAAAGGAATATTCCTTTATCATCTTCCTGCAATTCAAGTATATCATAAGTTATATATTTACTAAACAAGATTATTAGCCCTCTTGATTTGGAAGAGTTTGAAACCGCCTTAAACTCCTTAATCCTATTATCCCTAAGAGTACTAGGGTCTCCTTTCCTCCACTGAGATTCCTGCAGGAGGACAACGTCTGGGCGACAAGGTTTAAGTTGTTGCAATATTTTTTTCTTTTACTTGGGACATTGGGGTAGATCCAGAACTACGTGTGCCGTACGTATATTCGCGGAGCGTATTTTCGTACACGTAAGTTCGCTACACTCCCCTTGGCACACCCCTTGCACGGACGTATTTTGTCAAAATACGCTACCCAAACCCTACCTTAACTTTTTCTAACGTAACAGCATACATCCGCTAACGGACGTACTGACTACGTGAACGTACGCAGCTTAGCACGCCCATACTGTAAATACCACCCCCGCCTACTTCACGTAAAATGCACGTATTGTTGACTAACGTAAAATTGGCACGCCCACACGTAAGTATTTACGTGACACATACGTGAAATTCCCATACGTTCACAATTACGCTACGTGAATGTGCGTATTTTCTCTGGTGCGCATGCTTAGTGCGTATGAAACTGCGATTTTACGTCTCCGCTACGCGTAAAATCGTGGAGATGCGTAGTTCTGGATCAGGCCCATTGAGGCCATCTATATTCCAAGATACTAACTTGCGTGTTTTCTTGACTTGGGGCTGATCGCCTTCTATTCTATTTTGAGTAGAATTAACCAGTATCAATAAGTAAGGGGATGTGTATACTCTTAAGAATAGTATAATTCACAAATAGTGATATAATTTGCTCTAAAAGAGCAGCCTGAAAAAATAAGTGATTCCATATACTACGAATATTTACCCATGCATGTACCAAAGTTGAACAAGTACCAATGACTTCCATTTTTAACTTTAAAATTTAGCTACTATATCTAGATGTAAAAAAAAGTCTGAAAAGCCCCAACCATTGTGACTATGTAACCTCAGATTTATCCCTACAGTATGCAATAAGCTAATGAAGTAAACAAAAACTATTATGCCTAACAATTTAAGCAGGATACAGATTAAATTAGGAATGTTCACCAACATGTATTTCTGAGGTACAATCATCAAAGAAATCTAGGTGATTATCGTCCCTGGACATATCTGAAAAGAAGAAGAGAAAGGAAAATAAAAATAAAATAAAAAGCACAGTCCTAGATAATGTTGCATCAGCATCAGGATCTTCATCTGGGTCTCTCCGGTTGTAGGATTTAATGAAGTTACGCGCTTCCTGGACTGTCTCAGTAGAAAAGTAGAAAAGACAAACATTGTAGACTACCCATAGCTTGGCTGGATATAGAAGGGCAAATTTCACTCCACTATCATGAAGTTTTTTTACATATGGATGGGATCTCTTTTCTTTTTCTAGCAACTTCTGTAGTGAAATCTTGAAATAAAAGTCATCTGTGGTGATAAGTAATACAGGATTTTTTGTGGTAGGCCTCCATAATTCTCACTTTAACTGCGTAATTTAGAATATGCATTATGACTTGATGTGGGCATTGTTTATCATTCAGACGTTCTGGACTAATTCTATGTAAATGTTCCACTATTATAGGATTATTAGTAACTGTTAGTCCAAGTTCTCTTGGTAGCCATTCTGTGGCAAATTCCATCAATTCTTTAGGTTTAACTGGCTCAGGGAGGCCTACTGCTCTTAAATTATTCCTCCTGTTTTTGTTCTCCAAATCTTCTAGTCTGTCCTGTAAGATGTTAATGGTGAACTCAGGAGCATGTATGGTTTTTTGGGCTTCCGCTAGGTCATCTTCCACTGAATATATTCTCTGTTCTGTTTCAGTTATACGGTGATTATGCAAAATTAGCTGTGTCGGGCACCTAATTTCTTGTCTAGTAATGTGGATATAGACCACTGGACATAATGCATATACGTCCGGTGTTTACCGAAATTCGATACTTTACATGCGTAGTATTTTTTTTACGTAATCTATATATTTTTTCTACGTAATGAAAAGACTTATATGCAATAGTCTGGTGGTCTGAAATTTCTTGGGCTGGTTTAACAGCTTAAGGGCTATGTTTAGTAGAGTCAAAGTCGTCTTCTAAGGAGTCAGGTCCTAAGGGTGATTTGGACGGTTGTGAAGCCAAAGGAGATATTTCCTTTGTTTTCAATTTAACTGCTGCTGTTCCCCCTCTGGTGTTATGCTGTGATTTATGCATGAATTTGTTCTTGCGTAGCCAGGGTTGTATATAGCAGGTTATATAGAGGGCAGAAATACTGCAATATACATTTGATAGATTTCCAAAAAAATATGCACAGAGGGAATGCCAAAAAGGTTTCAAAGCAGTCCAGCCTCTGTGTGGCATAAATAGTCCAGTCTCTGAAGAGAAGTATGCAGCCCAGCCTCTTCATGGCACTACTTCCAAATTAAGCCCATACCAGTGGTTTGCTAAAAAAAAAAAAATCTTCACTATTTAGCCAAATTAGGTGGTTTTGCGCATATATTCATAAAGTACCTTTCAAAATCATCTATTATAGGTAGATTGACGTTTGCAGCTAGTTGCTACCTATATCAGTGATACAGCCCACCAGGAATCGTTTGTCTGTTGAGACAGCAGGTATTATGGGAAAAGAAAATGGATACCTCTCATCCTCATCCAAGTTCAGCCTTTACCATGAACTATGTAGTCTTGTGTGGCTGTTTACCTCTTGCTGCTTCTTCACTGTCTCCCACCCTCCATTAGCAGGGCTGGTCTAATATCTGGCATCTTGAAGAGATTTAACTTCAGTATGTGAAGAGCTTTTTTTGAGGGTTAATTTGAAAATATTAGGCCCCTAGATTTACTGAGCTGTCAAAAAGTGGAGATGTTGGCAATCAATGACACTCTAGCTCTTACTTTGTTATTACCTATTAGAAAATGTTAGCTAAAATCTGATTACTGTGGGCAACATCTTCATTCTTCCTTTTACGCAGTTTAGTAAATCTAGCCCTTAGTGTCTGTTTGATAAGACTCATAAAAGTTGCGCTCCAAAAATGATGGATGGCTTTGATTATTCAAAAACTATAAGGTTTGTAATTCTCTTGCATGACAAATCTAATCTAACATGTAAATAATTGGTCCAGTACATCAGAACACAATTCCAGTACTTCGAATCTGATTCCCTTTCACTGATTTCCAAATCACTAACTTTAAATTTACAATTTTACCACTGATGTAAATGGTTTACTAGATTTAAAGTTCTTTGTCTAAGCCTTTGAGAATCGTACAATAGTCTGAACCTCACTCTGTGCATTGTGTGAAATGCTAGAATAACTGATTCCATAGAACTATAAAGAGCCGTGCTTTGAGCTTCCTTGTTTATACAATGTAATATAATCTAATTAGATATTATGATATTTAGACACCTACTTCTGTTACCCTGACATCTTGAAAAGCATTTGGCTATGTATTAACTGTCTGCTTGAAACTGCCAGCTCTTCATCTTGTACCTTGTTATTCATGTTTTTCAAGTAAATAAATATTGCATATACATCCGGGGCCATATTCATACCTCCAGCCGCATATGCATATTAAAGACCGCGTATACACAATCTATGTTGCAAAAAGTAACGTAGATGTCATAACAAAATTACTGCGCATGCGCAGTAGTTCATCTCGGTAAACTGGGCCGCATATGCAATGCGGCCAGAGGTCTGAATACGGCCCCCGGTGTTTACCGAAATTGTATACTGCACATGTGTAGTAATTTTTTTTACGTAATCTACGTATCTTTTTGGTACGTAGATTGCGTATATGTGGTCTTAGACAAAATTACCAAGCATGCGCAGTATACAATTTCGGTAAACACTGGACGAATATGCAGTACGTCTGGTGGTCTGAATACGGCCCAATATTTCCAGCAAATATTGTGTTTGTTGTAAATTGAATTTCACTAAATGATATTCATTAAAAGTTGATATTGCAAGCGAGTGTGCATAAGTTAAGTAAGAAACAAAGGGACTGTATATGACATTCTTGCAAGGGCGGATTGGGAACTTATAGTGGCCCTGGAGAAAAAACCGCAAGCAGCCACATGTGGGTGAGATCAACTATTGGCGGAGTAAAAAAATATGTAAACTGGATTAGTACAGAATAAAAAACCTTAATAAAAGAAATGCTAAATATATGATATGGGACATGATTATATATCAAACAAGAAGAAATGTTATCTAAAAGAGCTACAAGTAAATACATCATCTACTGCCACCCAAGTAACCACAACCCGAAACATACAGCATCCTAGTGGCCTAGACCTAACACATACAGCATTCTAGTGACCACCACCCAATACATAAAGCATCCTAGTGACCACCACCCAATACATACAGAATCCTAGTGACCACCACCCAATACATACAGCATCCTAGTGACCACCATGCAATAAATACAACATCCTAATGATCTCTGTTCTATGCAGATATCATTAGTAACCACCACCTATGACAGTCAACATCCTAGTTTATTTCAAAATAAACGCCAATGGCCTACCGGTAAAATTTCTTTTTAAGTCCTATGGCCAATCCACCCCTGCATTCATGTATTTACCTCACTAATGGAAGGCCGATGTGGTTTGCCAGTACAATGTGTCAATTTTCAACACATCATATTCTGACAGTGCAGGAGCGACAGAAGTTCCTCTTCAACTGCTGCAATAGAAGACCCAGCAACAAATGAAGATCTGAATATACCAGCAGAAACAAGTAAGATTTTCCATAACCATTATACTAGTCCTCACTCTAACCTCCCCTACTATTAGCCTTACCTTAACCCTCCATCTCTAACAGCCTAACCCTAACCTTAACCCTACTTGTCCTATAGCCAAACCCTAACACTAAACTTCTGTGTCCCTCAGCCTGACCCTAACCTTCCCCTTCAATGATGCTGTCCCCGCAGGCTACAGCAGCCCATCTGTCAGGGAAAGCACATTTTGGTATTGGGAATGGGTACTTAGGTGAAAAAGGCCATTTAGCCATTTGCAATAAGTGTCCCTTCTCAATAGTAAAAATCTTAATGTGAATTATTCCTGCACTGACACAGCCGCAATTATTACACTCCACCAATTATTAGGAAGCATTGGGGTATATTAATAATATACCATGACCATAGGCGTTTCTATAATGGGTGCAGGTTTGCAGTGCACACGGGCCCTTCAGAACAGGGGGCCCTGTGGCATGCATCCTGCACCCTAGTTTGGCAGGGGAAGGGGGGCCATTCAGCATCTATTTCTTCCCTCTAAGATCTTCTGGAGGGAAGAAATAAATGATAAATTAGTCCCCCTTCCCCTGCTGTGGGACTGTCCTGATTTGCGGGCCAAAAAAGGGACGGGGTCCAATGGTGCTGTAAGCCCCGCCCATTTTCTGCCCGCAAATCGGGACAGTCCTGGCTCAGGTAAGAGGGGGTGGGGGCTTATGTGCATATCCTGCACAAGGGCCTCCTCACTTCTTAAAATGCCCCTGACCATGACCCAGAGTTAGAAGGATATATAGGAGAGAAACCTTGATGCATAGCAATCGATCCACGGAGAACCGAACATGGTGCTCCGAAAGGTAAGCTTGAAAACTACCACAACCCTTCCCCTAATTCTAACCCTAACCCTCCCCTTCCATTACACTAACCGTATCCTTCCCTTGCCTGCAGCCTGACCCTAACCATCCTTTCCCTGCAGCCTGACCCTAACCCACCATCTCCCACAGCCTGACCCTAATTCTCCCTTCCCTGCAGCCTGACCCTAACCTTCTATCTTTCGCAGCCTGACCCTAACCCTCACTCCCCTGCAGCCTGACCCTAACCCTCTCTTCTCCACAGCCTGACCCTAACCCTGGAGAAGTTACTCACCTTTCCTCTGGTGCGGGTCCTGCGGCGGCAGTGTTTCCAAAAAGGAATGGTGAGTATGCCGATCAGCATAATCACCTATTCTGAAATTTTTTTATAAAATGGAGGGGTATTTGAAATAGGGACATCCGAAAAGGAACTTTGAGATGCCCCTATTTCGGAAATCCCTCATTCTATGCGGGGAATACAACTGCCCATTTACCTTGGTCTAATTATTCATTATTCGTTTATCTATTTATTCAGCTGATTTTTATTCTTATATGAAGTTTTATTATTAACCACAGTAAGGTTTTATAATCCATTATTTGTTCTCAAGGTACCTTTATTCATATCATATTTTGTTTAATCATTAGCTAAAAAGAAAGCCTCATTGTTTTAAAGTTGAATTTTTATTGTGATTACTTTATTTATATATTTTAATTTTTTTCAATTTATCAACTACCATCCACTCTTTTTTTGTTTACATACTCACAGCGCATACTCCACCTGATTCTTAGATTGTTGTGACTTTTATATTGTGTTTGAAGTATGAAATTCTAACACAAGTGAAACAGATTGTAGAGAGCCCTGGCCAGACATGACCTGTGGTTGGTGCAAATGTTTGGATATAAAAAGCATTTATATCCGTCTGTGTTCTGCTCTGGATTGGGTGCACTTGGTTGGGTATGCCCTTACGGTACTACTGACTATAGACACAGCACGGTTCCTCCCCTTCTCTCCCATGACACCCCTTTTGGAACAGCACGAGTTGTTCTCAGGTCTGACACAAATATCATTTCTGAGCATGCGAAGTACACAATCACACGAAGATACGCTGCATGAGAAGCCCTGGTTCGGCCCTAAGGCTTCTCCCATAGTACTGTGGGACCCATGTAGCAATGTTTGCATATTTCTCTTCCTGTGGATGCATGTAATAAATAGCAGCTTCTGTCACTTGCTATCGCACTCAGATTTGGGAAATGTAGAAACAGGCAAAACTCCACTTTTTTTTTTTTTAATAATAGTATGTTTCTGAAGATATAAATGTAAAAGTTATTTTTGTCATATGCTATATATGTTTTAATTAACTTAAATTTTTGGGATAAATTTAGTAAAGGATATTTTGTAGTGTACTTAATAAGCATAACATTTTTTTTAGCTCTTGTTTCTGTGAGCAAGTGCGCTGAGATTCTGTATTATTATTATTATTTTTATTTATTATACTTCAGTGTGACTGATAGTAGAACTGACTCTCTTACCTTGCTTATTTTATGACTTTGCATATCAACATCAAAAGAGTATATTCTACAATATTAAAAGGTAAATGGCTATATAGTTAAAGATGTAACAGACAAACACAATACACATCTTTTCATGTCTCCATTTGATGTGCTAAATAACATGGTCTTTTAATGCAACACGATTAAACAGCATCTGTTATAGCTGTCCTGGAGTATAGCACTGACTCATGTGACATGTGGTTAGAGATTTTTGGTTATTAATACTTCTTTGTCAGTAGCTATATTTACAAATCACCATGTAAATAGAAATACATAGTATCATAATAAAAACATAGCACAAATAGGTTTCAATCACATGGAATCATATTATGTAACTGCTGAATATCTGAAACTAGGAATTCCAACTGGTGAGAACAAACAAACAACACTATATAAGATTTATGCATTTAGATAGGAGTAAACCTTAATATACAATTTTCCTTATTGAAATCAGTTTATTTAAACATAATCTGGATACAAAGCTCTAACAGATATCTGGTTATTACCTGAGCTACATGTTTTAATATATTTGTAAACTCCTGTGTATTCATAACATTCTTGTCTGTTCATTGGCTTGGGAGATTGAGACCAGTGAACCTAGAAGTTAAGAAGCCCATACTTTTACCTTAGTCAATGCAAATCCAAAGTGGCATATAGAACACACTCATCTGTTTTTAAGACACAGAAATAATTAAATGCTTAAATATAAACAAAAAAAACATTAAAAAAAAACAAAATTACATTGCAGCAAGTTGAGAATACTGGCTTATATCATTTTAATTACATATTCCTGTCCGTTGCGATCTATTGTCTTCTTTTTTCTGCAGTTGTGTGTCAAACTTCTGATGATCCAAGAACATGTAAACCCCTCTGGCTAAAGCAAGAATTGTCCCTCCCCCCCCCTTTATAACTTATGCTTTTATGCTTTATCAAGGTGCAGAGCTTTATTTTGCTGTTGCTCTGAATCAGCCCTAAAGTTTCCATGTTTGTAAATCATAGACACACTGCTTAGCAACACAACATCTAAACATTGCAAAGCTACTAATGTTCTGTATAGGCTTTTACATTGAGTCTTATGTAAACATACTCATCAACATTGCAAAATGATGTATAAAAGGAACGTGCATGTACTGTACGTCTTTTGAACCAATGTGATTTATCAAAGAAAAACCATGTCTCTTATAGAAACAGAATTCATTTTGTATACTTATGCAGTCTAAATTCTAACTTGCAAGTGAATTTACTAGCCATAGATAGATTATATGTACCATCTGTTGAACTGCTTGCCAATATGCTATTACTTTATAAACTAAAAGCAAAGGTGTCCTTATCGGAAGGGAAGGTATTCAGGGTCTACAGGCATCCCATACTAATGCATTGAATGCCAGGGCCAGATTACCCTTCTGAAGTTGCCTTATTAAAATACTGCAAAAGAGTAGAAATTCTACTGGTTACCAGCAATTTTATAGGCTCCATTAATGGGCCGAAGCCAGTAATATGGCTATTACTGATTGTGGACTCTGTTAAATGGATTAAATTTAGCTCTTCCCAAGAAGGCACTGCACAATGTCATAATGTCATGCCAGTGCAGTGCCCTCTCCCCCCCAGCACCAGCACTTCATTTAAGACAATCTGAGCCCTGCGTTCATTAGAGAAGAGCACAAGGTTAACTGTGAGAGGAAGACGAAGCAGGAGTGGCAGAAAGAAGATGTGTAAGCAATTTTTTTTTATTAATAATGCCAGTGCTGGGCAGCTATATGATACTAATTTATTACCGGACTGGACTTGACTGGACTGGTACAGACTTGACTTGACCTGGACTGGACTAGCACTGGACTGGACTGGTACAGAATTGACTTGACCTGGACTGATACAGACTTGACTTGACCAGGACTGGACTTGGACAGACTTGTCTTGACCTGGACTGGACCAGGGCTAGACTTGGACTAGTACAGACTTGACTTGACCTGGACTGGTACAGATTTGTCTTGACCAGGGCTGGACTTGGACAGACTTGTTTTGACCTGGACTGGACCAGGACTAGACTTGGACTTTAACAGACTTGACCTGACCTGGACTGGACTGAACAGGTACAGACTTTACTTGACCTGGACTGGACCAGGACTGGACTGGCCTGGTACAGACTTGACTTTACCAGGACTGGACTTGGACAGACTTGTCTTGACCTGGACTGGACCAGGACTAGACTTGGACTGGTACAGACTTGACTTGAACTGGACCAGGACTGGATTTGGACAGATTTGACTTGACCTGACCTGACCTGGACTGGACTGAACTGGTAAAGACTTTACTAGACCTGGACTGGACCAGGACTGGACTGGCCTGGTACAGACTTGACTTGACCAGGATTGGACTTGGAAAGACATAATTTGACCTGGACTGGACCAGGACTGGACTAGGACTCGGAAAGTCTTGGCTTGACCTGGACTGGACCAGGACTGGACCAGGACTTAATATCAGGACTACTCAGCAAAGAACAAGGCACCTTGAGTGAACAAGTTGTTCTGGCACAGGTTACACTGTGCTGCTCGTTTAAATAGAGCGCCCTTGGTCTAGTCATATGGTTCAGCATGGTTCAGCATGGTGGCACCCATGCACTGGAGGATGCTGGAGCTTGGTGCCAGACTCACACTGCCAGAGGACCGGAAACAAAGCAGGAGGCTGAACAGGAGGCTATTACTATTGAGAGTTGAAGATGCAGTGCAGGCACGGCTAGAGAGTGCTGCTGACAGGCAGCCTCTTAATCGATAAAAGGCCTGCATTTCATGACAATTGCTATATAAGTATAGCAATAACAGCAGTGCAAGCCATACAAAAATATACAATGCACTACAAACCATATACATACAATATATGGTTCTAATCTTCACGCTTGAACCTAAATTAACATAAAAAGTTGTTTAAGATAGTTAAATTAAAACTTGAATCTCCTGCACTGCCTATTTCTTTCAACATATATCCAATATCCTTCATAGCAATGGTTATCAAGCTACTGGTGGTGAGTATCACAAAATACACTATGAAATTGGTTTAAGCACCACGTTATATCTCCATTACTCTTCTCAATTAATTTCTTCTTTTTGTATATTCTTTATTTCCTGCCTCTATAAGAACAATATAAACATGCTTGGAACAAATAAGAATTCCTAAATCTTAAACCAAATCTAGAGTAATATAGGGTCTAGGGTCAGTATGGTTTAGTAAATAAATACAAATACAAACCTTAATACTTCTCAAGAATAGTTACAGGATGTTGTTAAACATAAAAGCTACAAATTTGACTATAATTTATATTTTCCTCACTTATCCTTTTGGCCTTTCTGTTTTCTATATTGTGTGGACCATTTAGCTTGCTTTTCTCTATGCTTTTCTTTTTTTAAATCATTTTATTTGAAATTCAAATACAGTACAGAAGATAGCAAATGAGTAGCAGGTATTGACAATTTAACATGTCAACAAAGGATTATACAGATAATTGAAGTATACAGTATAACTGTTTAGCCAGTCTTGTAATGAACAATATAAAAAACCATTATAACATTTATACAACGTATGCATATGAACATTTAAACACGTCTTTGAAATGGGGTACTAGTTACTAACATTTCCTGGTGATACCAGGAGGTGGACTGAAAGCATTTGGTTAGTACATCCTTAGTGCAGTCAGGTAGGCCAACAACATATGGCAACCATATATTGAAAAATTTACTTGCCCTCTGTTCCTTGTTATAGCTAACTTTTCTCTATGCTTTTTAAATATATCTGCATGGTAATATGTTGAATATTTAAAAGGGTTTTTAATTCTTGAAAATAACAAATATATCAAACAATTCTATGATAAATAAAAAGTTTAGAATGCAAAAGCTAACTGTGATGTTGTTATTACTAGTTTTGTTTAAGCTAAAATATAAATAAAAACTCAGGTTTGTCTTAGCAAATAAATATACAATTTTTGCCCTTTAACTATCCTTATTATTCACATATAGGGACGTATTCAGACTTAATAGCGTTCCTAAAAATATGGAGGACGTGTACGCATATTTGTGGTTTTTACCATTCTGCAAATGGCAGATGTTACGCATAAGAAAACATTGAACTCTGTAAGAATGGGCATGGCAGCACTCCGTGAGTACGAGCATATGCAAAGTGGGTGGGGGGAGGCATTTAAATTGGACAGTATACTCTTCCTACTTTAGCAAACTCAGCACAACGATACGCACGGAAAGTTAAGGTAGCCCCTATGGTGCTAGAAGTTAGTAAAAAAAAACGCACAAGGGGAGTGTCATGGGAATACACTTGCCACATAGGTGTATATTTTTGCTAAACTGTGCATACTTATTTCATACTTAAGTCTGAATCAGACCCATAGTTATTAGTATACAATCAGAGTGCATTAGTACATCAATATTTTGCACAGAATATCAAATTCACTGCACTTTACATGCATAGTTATAGTGAGTTGCAGCAGTCAGGTAGGCCAACAACATATGGCAACCATATATTGAAAAATTTACTTGCCCTCTGTTCCTTGTTATAGCTAACTTTTCTCTATGCTTTTTAAATATATCTGCATGGTAATATGTTGAATATTTAAAAGGGTTTTTAATTCTTGAAAATAACAAATATATCAAACAATTCTATGATAAATAAAAAGTTTAGAATGCAAAAGCTAACTCTGATTTGTCTTAGTAAATAAATATACCATTTTTGCACTTTAACTATCCTTATTATTCACATATAGGGACAGGCTGCAGGGGAGGGAGGGACGTATTCGGACGTATTCAGACTTAATAGCGTTCCTAAAAATATGGAGGACGTGTACTCATATTTGCGGTTTTTACCATTCTACAAATGGCAGATGTTATGCATAAGAAAACATTGAACTTTGTAAGAATGGGCATGGCAGCACTCCGTAAGTACGAGCATATGCAAAGTGGGTGGGGGGAGGCATTTAAATTGGACAGTATTCTCTTCCTACTTTAGCAAACTCTGCACAACGATACCGTATATTTTTGCTAATCTGTGCATACTTATTTCATACTTAAGTCTGAATCAGGCCCCTAGTTATTAGTATACAATCAGAGTGCATTAGTTCATCAATATTTTGCACAGAATATCAAATTCACTGCATTTTGCATGCATAGTTATAGTGAGTTGCACATATAACACTTGTAGGTTCACATGGGTTAAAAGGAGACAATTGAGATGTATTTTCTCAAATTAATAAGGCTATAAGTCTGGGGGAAATTATAGAGGTTTTTGCTTATCCAGCTTAGGAATGCTATAAGCTTGAATGATTTATGTTTAGTAGTTACATTAATTTGGATACTATATTATTGAATATTGCAAATGAAAGTGCTTATTTGCAGACCAATGTTGTTGCATAAGAACGCTCAATTTCATAATGGTTTTTTGCACCAACAATAAATTGTAGGGGGTTAATGCCATATGTGGTGTTTTGTTTTGATAGTGACTACTAATTGTGAGCATGTTAATACAATGTCCTGTCATTCTGTCTGTCATCAATAATATTCAGACACTGTAGCATTTAGTAAAGAGGGACAATGTACTCTGTGATTTTGAATGAATGTTTTTATGTTTCCAAAAGTTCCTTTATTTATTCTCTTGTTACTTTAGTAATTATAGTGACACTTTCTGTCAGTCAATGTCTTAAAGAATAAAAATATGGCTGTATTTATGCTTGGTAAACCCCCTTAAAAGTAATGGAAGCTGTCACCTTCAGACTCTGTTATGCTTTAACCATAGTAATGGTTCTTGTGGGAATTGCATTTTGCTCTTTCACATTTTTTCAATGATCCTCCATTTTTTTTAAATTACTTTATTACAAGACATATTTATTGCTGGTTATCTAAGGCAATGTTTACTGGTACATAGCAGTAAAGAAGTAATGCATTAACATAATGCCATTTTATCCAGTTAATGGCTAAAAGCTGTAAGTATATGGCACACTGATACCTAAATAAAGGACTTGTAATTCTGACTGCACTGATTTGGTTTCCATGACACATATTCTATTGGAGGGATAGGTTGTGGTTGGAGGGCAAGTACAGCCTAGAGTCCATATCCAGAGCAGCTTGAATGCCAACCCAGGGTTGCTGACTTTTAATAGCTTCTCTCCGGGAGATCCCGGAGATGAATACGGGGGTTGGGGATTAATTACGTGATTTATGCAGGGATGGGGGCTGGGCTTGATGACACAAATTGCGTCATCAAGTCCCTCCCTGCCCCTAGTAACACTAGGATACTAATGTTGCCAGGCAGGGGGGCAGGACTTGAGGCTGTGGTTTTCATGAAACCACAGGCCTCAAGCCCTCTGCTGGAGATTTGCAGGAGAGTCGGCAACACTGTGCCAACCATAACTAGATTTAAGTAGCAATTGTAGTTTTAATGTATAGGGCAAACCCCATCTAATAATGAAGGGCCGTATTCAGAGATCCGTTTATGGGGTAAGTTACATGCGTATTTTTAGGACTGGATGAACTGCACATGCGTAGTAACTAAATTTATGTAATCTTCGTAGATTTTACACACGGAAGTCCATTAGGCACGGACTTGTGAATCGCAAGTGAGAAAATACATATGGAGGGGTGTGGTTATAAACCGTCCGGAGACAGATACATGTAAGTGGGTGGAGGGGGGGCATTTAAATGACCATTTGAGGGCGCGGTTAGTTAGATACGCCGGTACGGAATTATTATATGCTCGGAAATGCACACTTAAAGATAAGGGTGGTCGAGGCACTCGTAAGTCACCGTCAACCTGTCCGTGTGAGGGGAGTGTCATGGGTGTTGCCTTGCAACTTAAGGGCGTATAATTGTGTACTTTTAGCAAACAGATCTCTGAATACGCCCCAAAAGGTCCTTCCTGTTTACAAGCTAGAAGTGATACAACTACTGCTGCTACTACTACTAATATAAATAATTCCAAACCTTTCCATATCTAGTCTTCTCACTTACTGCCCTATTTTGTATTACTAATAGGGCAGTATTTGACCAGTCTGTCGCTGGAGGGCCCCCTTTTATATGAAAAATGATGTCATCTACATTAGGGGGCTCTAGCTTCAGACCAGTCATTAGTAGCGGGTACACCGAGGAGGAAGAAGGGGTGCGTCATGAAAAGAGTCAGAAGAGGCCGAAGACCAGCTGCCAGCACCGGAAGAACATCCTCCAGCAAGGTGACAAGCATCTTCACGCAACATTGAAAGAAGGTCTTCAGAAAAAGCTGAAAATACAAGCAAGTCATCCAAAGATGAGATACTAAACGGTGAGTCGCTACTTTTATTTATTATTATTATTTATTTTATTTATTATTTTATGACACATTTGTACTGCACAGTACACTTTAGGGTACATACTGTAACGGGGGACACCATTATATTCAAGCTACACAATAAGGGACATTTTTTACACATTTTATTTAGGGGATAACATGTAGTGTTAGGTCATGTATTATTGAACTGTTTATTTGGGTACTTTCTTACATTTCTACGGGACACATAACACATTTGCTTAGATACTTCTATCACTTATCAGACTGCTGCTTACACTACTATAAGGATTAGAATGGCCACAAACACATGGCCATGCTTTTCCTTATAGTGGTATATGCGTTGGCAGGATAACTGATTGAAAAATGCATCAAGTGTTTTTTACTTGGTAAAAAACACGTTAACTATGTTGACATGTGTTTTTCTATTAAAGTGTGAGTCGCTTTCTAGGAAAGCGCCTCACACAGGAGGCGATTTTTTTTAAGCCCTCACGGATCGCACTAGAGCCAATTTAGTCAAATCGTCTTTAGTGAATGAACCGTGTTGTATAGGTAACATTAGAAAAATCGGGACTGGGAGGGTAGAGCGATGTTGGTCGATTTATTGGTGAAAAAGCCCAAAGTCCTAGGACTTTGGCTTTAATAAATACAACGATGGTGAAAAAAAAGCTAAAGTCCTAGGACTTTGGGCGATTTTACCAAAATCGACCTTAGTAAATGAGGCCCTAGTTCTCACTTTCCTATTACATACTAGAGAATGTCAGCTCGAATCTGATTATATTACTAATGGCTCTAAAACTAAAAGGCCAAATCCTAACTTACAAAGGAATGTAAATATCCTTCAAGATAAGAAGTAGCCTATGTGACACCTTTATATTGGCCTCAGAGAGTGAGCAGCGCTATATTTTTTCTATCATAGCTTTTGCTTGGCACTTAAAGGCATAGTAGCCATTGAGTTTGTTGTCACAGCCCTGTGCTCCTTGGGGTAAGAGGGAGGCTGCTGTTGGTGGTTTCCGTGTGAGCTGGGAAACTGTGAGAAAGGACTCTGATGTGAGACATACACTGGAAAGTGTTCAATTGTTGTGACATTGCAAGTAAATACTCTTCAGTGCCCAGCCACTATCTTTGAAGGCGCAGTACCTGGCAAATCAAATCTGCATTTGAATCGGCACCGCTTGGGGAATTACCACTATGGCTTTTGATAAATTTTCCTCCCTCTCCACCTTTGTATCCACAGGAGTTGAATTGTTGTAAGGTTGTTTATGTTTTCTTAAATTCACTAGGTGGTGTTGGGCCTTAAGTCCAGGAACAGTTAGTGGTTCGTTGTGCACTGTGTTTAGTTGTTGTACTAACCACTTTCTTGTACTAGCGTTATCATAGAAGCTGTGGTTGGACACTTAAGGTGAATGTTCTGCCTTGGTTTAGCGTCAGTAAAGAATAGGTGAGTGAAGTGCTGGCAGTTGGTGTGCCCTCTTCTGGTTGTAAGCGGATGGCTGGATCATCCTGAAAGATTCTTGTAGAACTTGATGAGTAAGACCATGTGTGAGTGTGTTTATACGTGCCCCCATCCTTGATGGGTAAGGTGCACTGACATACGTAAGGTCTGTTGGGTGCATGCTCAGCCCCCGATTCGTAGGCTAGAGCATACGTGGACCTTCCCGCCACAGAATTAGTTACTCTCTCTCCAGGGAAGAGCCCGGATATCTTTGCCTTGTTTCCCCAGTTAGGGTACACATGTATTAACCAGTTTTTTTTCTAGACCCGTATATCCACCGACGCCTCCCAGGTAGAGAGGGAGCTGTTCGGTTATCGGAGGCCTGGTTGCGTAAAGTACGCCAGCAGACAACCTGGTAGGCGAATTCAGCTAACAACTTCCAGGAAGGAGACATCATTTGTTTTGAGGCGGGGACTCGCAACAAAATTAAACATAGATCATAAATAATCTAAAAACATTGGGGTAGATCCAGAACTACGTTTGCCGTACATTTATTCGCGTACCGTATTTTCGTGTGCGTAAATTCGTTACTCCCCTCGGCACACCCCTCGAACGTACGTATTTTGTCAAGCTACGCTTTCCAAACCCTACCTTAACTTTTGCCAACGTAACCGCATTCATACGCACACGTACGTATGGGCTAGAAGAATTTACGCAGCTAAGCACGCCCATACTGTACACTTTAAATACAACCCCGCGCCTACTTCACGTATTTCACACGTAATTTGGCGCCTACTACACGTATTTCAGACGTATTTTGGAGTAACGTAAAATTGGCACGCCCACACGTAAGTATTTACGTGACACATACGTGAATGGCCCAAACGTTCACAATTACGCTACGTTAATGTGCGTATTTTCTATGGTGTGCATGCGCAGTGCGTTCAAAACAGTGATTTTACGTCTCTGCCATGCGTAAATTCGCTCTGAAGCGTTGTTCTGGATCAGGCCCATTATAGTTATTAAAGTATCACTCCAAACTCCTTAATTTTGTGTCAAAATGCTATAGCATTATCTGGTAAAAATCCTTTACACTCCACTAAAGCTACCATCAAGATTTTAGAAAAGTAATTGTATAATGTAACAATAGAATACAAACATCAAGGAAGTAATGCCCCTAATCAAATCGGTCTGTCATATGGATGTTCTCCAGTTCCCAGGATTGTGCTATTTCATTACTCTGAGCACTGGCATAGCTATAGCTTTTTCATGGAGGGGGTTTTGGGTGTCAAAAAATAGGAAGATAGGTAAGTATAATAATAACAAGCGAAATGAGTTATAGACAGTATTAGGCAAGTATAGTAGTTATGTATATTACGAGTGTTCAAATTCATGTATTACTAATTCAATTGCATTATTTATGTAGGTAGGTAAGTATGTACATATTTTTTTGGAAGGTTCAGAGGCTCCTATAGACTACTAACTTGGACAAAGTAAAACTAAACTAAAACAACAACAATTACAAGACAATTACGAGTATCCACAATTGTTTTGTTTTTAAAAAATACCTAATTACCAATGTTTGCTGCTCTCTTCTCTTTTCCATTTTATCAGTTTTTATATTACTACTAGGTACTACTAGGTATACCTATACTGTGCTACCTAAACCTATAGCTACTAAAATTTACCTTTACCTAAGTTTTCAACAAGACACGAAATTATTACAAAACCATTTAAAATGACAATACTTACAATTTTAATTTCCTAACACAAAATAATAATTACAATATTAAATTCAGTCTTTTTCTCTTTACCGCAAGTTGGCTAATAACCTCCTCTGGAGGAATTGTTATGTCCCGGTGGATGTTCATCAGAGCGAGTCCTGTAAGACGCGACTCATGTATGTCTCTAACAACGCACCATCCCAAGCATAAGCTATAAATTGTCTATGTGTGCATAGTGCGTTGTTGCATCACCCACATCGCCTGCCGTCTGGCCTGTTTCAGTGACACCTTTCCTTGTGCCAACCGATCTTTTGAGAACCTACTATGAAAATCCCATTCTATCTAGTGCAAATTTTATTTTCGATGGAAACCCTATTCTATCTAGTGTAAATTTCATTTTCAATGGGGGGGGGGAGGTTTGAACCACCAAACCTCCCCCTTTGCTATGCCAGTGACTCTGAGACCTCTGAGTATTATAGTAGCAGAACACACTCTTTAAATTAGGGAATGGTAATTCCTGATACAGTGCATTCTTATGGTTTCAGAATTATGGATGTCGCCAGTGGGTAGGTTCAGTCAGAGATGTCTGGCCCTCAGTTCCTAGGTATTATGTCACTATAGAAAAGTAATTTTAGGTTACTCACAGGATACCCATAGGGTGGGTGTCCACCGTTATAGAGAAGAGAAACATTTATCCAATGACAGTCCCATATTGGGTGTGATTGTTGTTGTGTGGAGTTCACTAGGTGGTACTACATTGTGTGAGAGTCTTGCACACTGGGTCCTTAAACCATTGTTGTCTAGATAAGCAGCAACCTAATAGAGGCCCAGCTGTGCTGTGTGGCAATCTTATTCCTCTGTGTCTCCTTCAAAAGGTCACTCTTGCCCCTTTTCTGCTTTTTGGGTCTAGGCCAGCACTTGTCAGGAGTTATCCAGATTGCACAGGGGAAGGGTTGAGCTGCAGGAGATGCTGTTAAGGTGTCAGCTGTTTCCAAAATTCTCATATATTAATAATTAAATTTTTCATTTTGAAAATGTATCAATAAATTTTATGTAGAAGAAAATACAAAAGAAACAAGTCACATTAATACGTAATATGCAGAGATGTTAATGTTGTTTTAATTATAAGTAATCAAGTCAAGTGACCTCAAAAAGGATGAGCACAGACTGAAGCAATAACATTTCTAGATTTAATATAGATATGTAAGAAATAATCTTAGGAAGGTAAACATACTGATCAGCATATTTACCAATGTGTCTTTTTAAAAACACAATAGCAACTGATAAATGAAACATGTTTATTGAGGGATTTCCCATTAGGGTTGTGAGGTGCATGTTTTGCTGTGGACTGACTGGACCTGTGACAAGGTGTACAAAAGGAACATCTGACCTTGAGAAGGACATTGGTCTGCAGCACTGTTGTGCCTAGAGGTGTTCTAAACCTTAAATCTGGCCTTGCAAGTTTTATTAATGTAGAAAGTTGTACAGTATTGTATTTAACAGGATTAAATATTTCAGAGAACAAAAGGAAAGAACTTACAGAGTTGACAAGAATATTGTAAAAGAAAATACAGTAGTTATTAGAAAAAGGCTTTGGTGCTTTATGTCTAGTGGGGTAGGTTTCTACTAGGTTCGCTCATGTTTAGGCTTTTTCAGGCTATTTAGATGATGGTTGTGTATTGCAATTTTCAAATAAAGGGAGTTGAAATGTACCCATTGTAGAACATTACTCTATTTGGACCTGATCCACCTCCCCACATGCTTTCCATATGTGTGGGGGTGTCTAAATCCACATTCCACATCTTGTGTGTATTAAGTGTGACTTACACTACCACACGGCAGCCTTAAGTCACACTTGCAGATCAGCGCAGTGGCGCACCCGCGGGGGGTTTCTGGTTGGCCAGACCCTCCCCCCCATATTGAATTTTTTTTTAATTGAAAAATCGAGCAAAAATGTAAAAATATTGGAAAGGGGTGTGGCTTTGTGGGTGCCACTAAAGGGGTGTGGCTTCACGGCCATGTGAGGCAGAATGACAAAGAGGAAGATGGAACTGGCCTGTGCTGCAATAGGGAAGCAGGTGGGGATGGTGAATGGGTCACAACAAATTCAGCAGTACTCTGACACAAGCTCTGGTCCATTATGTAATGTTCTTCACTACTGCTATTGCTATTAGATTTGTACCGTTAATATAAAACTACTATTTTAATGTGTGAAAGAAGTAAATTATAAATTACTTTAAAAGAATATCAAAAACAGGACTTGTTACAGCCAATAACCAATACAATTCCTTAATGCATGAATGAGAAGTCCTGCGAGGACTCAGAGGCTCATCGCGGGACCTTGCAGGATAGGTGAGTAGCTGTAAATAGTATAGAGTATAGAATAGAATATAGAGTATAGAATAGAATATAGAATAGAATATAGAGTATAGAATATAGAGTATAGAATAGTATAGTAGTATAGAGCCCAAAGAGTCCCGGGTCAGGCCCGTTCAATGTGAACGGACCCTGACCCGGGAAATTTGCGCGTCTATGCAGTAGTGTGAACGGGATCTTAGGAGCTGGTATGATGTGTGCCCCAGCAATAACCCAGGTCAAAAAACCCGGGATTTTGGCAGGGTGGCAGTGTGAACACGGTATAGCTTTACCATACAGGATGATAAACAGAGCCTAGAATGATGTAGCTTTAATTTTCCATAATTAATCAAATAATACATACTTGGCTATTGTTATATATGCTTTTCCTATCTTGTGTATGTATATAACCTAATATTTAAATATATTTTTATTATGATTAGGGTCAATTGTTGGGACTATGTCATTCATTTTTGTAAACCTGTAACTGATTCTTGACTCTACATCTTAACATATCATAATGTTATCGTCAAAATGTATTTTTTAGGCATACTTATATACTGTGCATTGTGTAGTTGATAAATGTAGCATTAGCATAACAGATATTAAAAACCTTTTATAAATTAACACATTAAATACAGGCTTTTAGAGTGATAACATAAGCATGATAATAAAAAAGGGCCATCAGTCTCTAGAAGGTTTTACATACTTTCAATTTTTTACTTTTTAGTAACTGTTGACCAGAGTTTGAAAGTAAGTGAACAGGAGGAACTTTACACATGAACAGATAAGGTTAAATTGAAGGGTAGTCAATTTTCATCTGGTGCAAACAGTAACATTTGGAGGTATTTCCTAACCCAAGTCTAAATAACAGTTTAAAAATAATGCTTGTAAATGTGAAGAATAAAATTTATTTGACTGACCCTAAATTCAAAATAGTTTGTGCTCCACTCATTTTAGAACTCTGAATATGGTCCAGGAAGTGTTATTGTGTGCAGTCCACTCAGAGGCTACATTTATGTCATTACAAAGGCGGGCATATTGTCCTTGTGAATAAACCACCACTAATAATATATTGGTGCACAAAAAAACACTCTACACCTTTTCACCAGTTCTATTTGTTCAGTTTTGTAAGTTAATTATTTTAAACACTTTGAAATAGATTATGCTACATTTAGGTTCATATTGCATGTTTGTGTGACTTTTTGTCAGCGAAGACACATAGGGACAGATTTTTCACTTTTCTATTACGTACTAGAGAATGTCAGCTAGAATCTGATTGGTTGCTATGGGCAACATCTCCACTTTTCCTGTCTCGCAGCTTAGTAAATCTGGCCCATAGGGCTACATCCAGAGCTGGACTTAAAAATACTAAACACGGGGAAATTTAAAGGTCAGGCCAACCATAGACACCTACATGATATATGCCCCATAATAAAGATCTTTATTTCTCCTTATGAAAAGTGCTTTATTATGGAGCATATAGCGCCATTCATGGGGATGATTTGAGTACAGATAAGGAAGAGTAAAAAGCTCTTTGAAGGAGCACATATACTACCTGTAAAAACTATAATAAAGCTTTTTATTTTTTCTTATTGCTGATATTACATGCCCTTATATTTTAAATAATAGGTTTCTATATGATAAAATTATTATATATTTCTTATTTGTCTATATTTTATATATTTTCTAACCTAATAAATGGACATTAATATCTGATTGGTTAATATAGTTTACTGCACTCTCACTAATAAAGTGCATAAAACTACATTTGGTTTATTTCTACTTTCTGTTGCTGTTTGTCCTGATGTTTGATGGCAGCTGGCTAAAATCTTCCAGAATAACGGCCACAGGCTACAGTGTTTATTCTGGCAAAAGCCCTGCGATGTAGGCTCAGCTGCAATTATCATTAACATCCATTAAAAATCTTGTGCATTTATTGAGGCTACAAGTAGCATATCACTTAAATTATACATTAATGGGATCAACTTTGCAATGATAAATGTTTCAGTAATTTTCCAAATGACATTATGAATAGTAATGCTCAGTGAAAATGACAATTGTATATGTAATTTCGCATGTCTTTTTTTTCCCTAATCTGACAAAAATATCAATTGTTGGAACCATGCTGCTCAGTGAACAAAGGCTCCAGAAAATTGCAGCTAAGCCACTAAGCAAGCTTTTAATGTATTGTTGACAATCCTAAAAAGTGGACTTTGCCATTGAATTTTACAGTACATGACATTTACAACTGAGAATGCTTAATGTTATTATTACTGAGCCTAAGCAATGATTTTTTTTTCTTTCTAAAGACATCACAAGTGGCAGGTAGGGACAAGTCCTAAACGTCCTGCTGAGATATAAAGTGTGACTGGTCTTTTTCAAACGATAATTCAAGCAATTTGTTGCTCACCTGTACCCTGTATACCAAAGCTTTTATGACATCTTGTAACATCTTTTTAAAACCATGAAACCTAAAATGTTTGGTTGTCTATTGAAACAATCTTCTGTTGCTGATTTTCAGTAACATTTTGGTATTTTTTCTTTCTTAAAATATCAATAATACTCCTCATATGATAATATTTTTAGTCAAAACAAAAAAAATATATCTACAAGTGGCATTACTAACAAAAGGTGACATGGCAGAGAAGCAGGGTTCTTAGATCAAGCTTATCCAGCTTTAGTGGCCACTTAAAACTTGAAATATTTAATTCAGTAAGTAGATTTTATGGTTACCACCCTCCAACCCCATCCACCAATTTAGCAATGGATTATGGACCGGATTCAGAGTCACGAGCATGTGTGATGCGGAATCGCATCATTTGACTTCCGTGCATCCTATAGCCCACTCTGAATAGCACGTAGGGTTCTGTTCAGAGTAGTATGTGGATGTGCAAGGCACAGCCGACTTGTTGGTTTTTATTTATGTTGGGGCATATGTGGCCTTGGTTTTTATTTATGTTGGGGCATATGTGGCATTGGTTTTTATTTATGTTGGGGTATATGTGGCATTGGCTTTTTTTATTTATGTTGGGGCATATGTGGCATTGGTTTTTATTTATGTTGGGGTATATGTGGCATTGGTTTTTCTTAGTTAAGGGGCACTTGTGGAATGTTTTTTTTTTGTGGGGGCACATTTTTTATTAGGGAGCAGGCAGTGTATGTTTTTTTTAAACTAAATGAGCATGTGTAGGGATTTGGGACAGGGCATGCTGCTGATAGTAGTTCTACAAGCGCTAGCATGCCTTTTCATTCATGGGCATGCTTGTGCCTGTAGTTCTACTACCGACAGTATGCCATCGCCCAGGACTTTATTTATTTATTTTTTACACATAGGTTGCGGCAGCGGGGCAACGGGGTTTTTTTTTTACTTTGAATAAAAAATAAAAAAAAAGGTCGGAGCCATTAAGGCTAGACTAGCTTTTAACAAGTCGGATGTGCCTTGCACATCCACATACTACTCTGAACAGAACCCTACGTGCTATTCAGAGTGGGCTATAGGATGTGCATCCTTGAATAGCCCGTAGTCAAATGATGTGATTCCGCATCGCACATGCTCGTGACTCTGAATCCGGTCCATAATCCATTGCGAAATTGGTGGATGGGGTTGAAGGGTGGTCACCATAAAATCTACTTACTGAATTCAATATTTAGGTTGCGGCGGCAGGGCAGCCGGGGAAAGGGGTTAATTTTGAACTAAACAGGGTTTTTTTTTTTACCATTTTTTTTTCTGCTCCGGTGCGCTGCCCTTACGATTCCACCAGCCCTGAGTTGGTGGAATCGTAGGGCTCTTTCCGCATCCAGCGGACTGGTGTGCACGGAGTATTTAAATGAGAAAAGCAGCACACCCCCTTTTGCAGTCGGAATCTGATGCTGGCGGAAACCATAAACTCCGCCAGCAATCGGACTTCCTTCCGCATTTAGCGCATGCGCAGTTCCGTAAAAAAGCATTGCATCCTATGACTAATACACCTTTATACTCTTTAGCTAGCAATGGCCCATTTAATTCCCTATGCCAAGGGTTAACTTTGTGTAGTAATTAAAGCACTTAAAGTTGCTGGAAAGCTTTGAGTTTAAAGGAAAGGCTGTTGTGTGAAAAATTATTCAGAGAGAGTGCAACCTGGAATGAGAGCAAGAAAAGAAAACAGAGGGTTAATCATTTAATAGGAGTACCAGATAAACTACCCCATACCTCATCACTCAACTCATGTCGTAGGATTGGTTGGCTCTCTGGTGGGAGGAGTTGTCCTCAGGGGAAAGTTTCTTAAGGCAGCTCCTACTGGAAAACTGCCTCTTACACATTAGAATTTTTATCAGTAAAGACATGCATGTCTGCTCGTGCCTGGCGCAAGGTGCAGCGCTCTGCCAAACTTAGGGACCCATCCCCCACATGTATCCTGGACACCCCCAGATATGGAGGGGTCCGCACACCCTTTTCGTTACCCAGCGCCAGCATTGCCCCTACACCCTAAGACACCTTACCTCTGGCTGAAAGGGGGCTCTTTCCGTAAGCCAGCAGGGAAGGATCGCCTGTGTTTCATCTGGTCTTCGACCTCCAATAACTTGCGGCTGAACGTCCGGTCCACAGAACTTCCAGGGTGGCCAGGTAAGGTAATCTTGCAGCTGCACCAATTCTACAATGGGTACCAGGCTGCCAGAACAGGAAGGTACAGCACACAGCCCAGTAATGTTGCCATCCCCACTCCATCCCATTCATACTGCTGCCCCTACATGCCTGTCACCGGCCAACGACGCAGTAGAGAAGCCTCTCCTCATGCACAACATGGAATGGAATCAGCCATGGGCAGAACACATCACCTGGATGAGCAGGATAAGGCCTTTGTGGACCCCCACCTCCCCCCAGGGTTGAGGATTACTTTTATAGGGAGCACCACCCACATCCCTGGGTTTCAGGGCCACATACACATCACACTCACTGCAACATTGGTGTGGATTGCCATCAAGGCAGTCAACTTAGTTATGGGGGCACAGGTCACTGGCCCTATTGGCCTGCACCCAGTCCACATCCCATGGCCTTCTATTCCTGGCCCTGGCATACTCCATATTATCATGGGCAGAAGTGCCCTTCACACTGCCATGCTACCTTGAGACGTGTCCGCACAAATGCAAGGACATGCTGGGCCACCAACACCTTGTACACAACATTCCAGTCCATATGAAAGGCCCCGCTTGGTGTAAATACGACTAGCAATTTTAATTAAAATACGATTGCCCAGTATATGTTTTGGTATCAAGGACGTGGAGCTTTTGCTGGTGGTTACACATGTCACCCAAGAGGCATGTCTGCCTATGTTGCAACGGGAGTCAAAAACTGTTCCAAACCCTGCCAACACCAGCAGGCAACCAACCACACCCGGGACTAAGTTATAACCCCTGAGCTATGGATTTCCCTCTTGCTAAATTATGTGATTCTCTTTATATAGAGATAGTTGAGCCATGTGGCCCTTATTTTTATGTAGATTGCTTTCTTCTCCATTTTTAACTATTAAAGGGGGAATCCTCTTTTGATGCATATGTACACACTATCTTTCCACCAGAGAGCTTTTTTTCCCATGTAGTGAAATAGTGGGATATTTAGCAAAATGAATGAATCATGTTTTCCACAACTACCTCTTGTTTCATTTCACTCTATAAATATAAATCGCTTAGATATTACTTGCTGAGGTTTTCTCTCTAAAGAAAAAAACAGTGTTGCCCTTTGTATGTTTTTTCATAGATATAAGAAATACCTAGTTTATTGAAACTAGATACTCTGCAACCCTGCTGTGTTTCTAATTTTCCCTACTTATGTCTATCAAAATATATGAGGATGATAATTTATTGCCAATATATATTTTGCATTTGTATTATTGTTTATACTAAAGTTTATTGAATAACTATTTGCTATGATCACATTTATAGATGTACAATATTTATTTGTATTCTCTTAATGTTATTGGGCTGGATTCTAAAGAACGGCCGACAGGGGAATTACGTACATGTTGTACGTAATTCCCTTGTTTTTAATGTTGTGCGCATTAGTGCCGACGTACGTAACACTATGATGCCACCTGTACTGACCACGTAAGGCGCCCGTAGGTCGGGATCCGGCCCATTGTAACAATAATATATATTCCCCCTTTAATCTAAATACATTAAATTTTATTATTCGTTATGTACATAAAAAAGATATCATTGTATGTCTTAAGAAGAAATTTGTGTCCACAAAAATCTCCCTTAATCTTTATTAATACATTTTTTGAATATTTTTTAAATATTCTATTGTTAATATCTAAATTAAATATGTATATATTTGATGTTTATACTCTTTTTTGAGATATACTAATAATATATTATGACCCCTAGTATAGAATATGTGAGGTATTTATATTCATTATATTCTTCATGTTTTATAAGATAGAACCTCTGTATATACATTTTCTTTTTTATACTATTGTTTCTTACCATTAGTGCCTATTAGTAATAGATTAATCAACGCACAGCTGAATATCCTCTGGGTAGTATTATAAATACTTCACCTGTGGAACTCTAAATCACCTCTGATGAAGTGGCCCTAAGCCATGAAATGCGTAAAGGAACCTGTGCAGCAATCGTTTTTAATTCCCCATTTCAGACCTGTTTAGCCTGAAATCTACTGCAAGCTGCCAAAAAGTCTCCACAACAAGCCTAAGCACTTTATGAAACTCTGCTACCATTATCATTATCCTGACCGCTCCGAATTGCAAGAACCTCACATCTAGGAACTGTCCTACAAAGGATCAGCTGGCCAGCGTGGACCCATGCCTGCTCAACTTATGTCCTGTGTGGTCATTTAGCAGTCCTGCTTACATGCAAATAGGGAACTCTCTTATTTCAAATAGCAACAACCCTATAACCTTCTGTGTTTTGGAGTGCATTCCTTTCAAGTCCTATTTACATTGTCTCACATGAGTAACCAAGATATTGGGCCTGATCCAGAGCTACGGCCGCCGTCGCTAGTACGCTAGTACCGTAAGCGGGCGTCCATAGTAGCGCCGTAGGGATGCTGGAGGGGACGTCCCCCAGCGTCCCTAAGCTGAAGTTAGTGTAGGGGGGCGGGGGGAGGGAGGGTAATGAGGCTGGGAGGGCGGCGTTAACGTACTAACGCCGCCGTCCCAACGTATCAACTCTCCCTTATGCCGGCTGAAGTTAGGGTAGCCTTCAGCCGGCGTAAGGGAGAGTTAATACGCTCCTACAAGGGGGAGTGTCGGGCCAGAGCAGCGATGTTACGCTGAGCGCTACAGCGCTCAGTGTAACATCGTAGCTCTGGATCAGGCCCATTGTGACTCAACTATCCTTCCCATAAGTTTTGGAACTACGAGATTCTAAAGGATATCTACTGAGATTTATGTTGTGCACAACTTTTGGACTTATCTATTTTATTCTTATTTGATTGTATTTCTTTTTATATTGCTTTGAACATAAAGTCCTAACTCTCATTTATTTATTTTCTTCTTTTCTTGATATACAGTATGTTTCTATTTTAATAAATTGTGATAAAATTCCTACTAGGCACTTTGGTTATTTGAATATTATTATTAGATTTAATTTTATGAGGGTATGTCACATAGTGCAGCACTTGTTTTGTACCTCTGGCACTAAGCCTGGCCCCGCCAATTAATGTCGCCAACCTAGCCAAATGGCTTGCCCTGTATCCAGATACAGAGAAAATGGTGAATCGCTGCTGCATGGTTTTCTTGAAGGCTTTTTCCTCCCCATTACAGGGTCGGTGTCATCATCCTATCCCTGTTATCTATAGTTGGCAATTACATTGCCTGATGTTCTTTACAATAAAATTGGTAAAGAGATACGCCTGGGTCGCATGTTCAGCTCATATGAGACCCCTCCCGGAGCTGGTCATATACCCTATTGGAGTAGTACCAAAGAAAACCGCTGGGAAGTATAAAACATATGTCATACTCTCCGGGGGCAACTGTTAATGATACCATACCAGAGTCTGCTTCTAAGGTGGTGTACCAGTCTTTTGAAGAAGCCCTGTCGTTTACATTGAATCAGCATTTTGTTTATTGCCCCTTCATAGAAACATAAAAACATAGAAATTGATGGCTGATAAAAGCCACATAGCCCATCCAGTCTTCCCTTCATACTAATTTGTTTCGCTTCATGGGCTTTAAAATTGGGAAATTTGGAAAATTATATAAATGTTTGCCAATGGGATGCTCTGTGTTCTGTGCCTTTTTGATGCCTTTAGCAGGTTTTTGCATTGGTGTATTGGTGCAGGAACAGGGCTCTCTGGTATCACACAATATCTAGATGATTTTCTCATTATCAGTCCCGCATCATCCAAAGTCTTCTCCCAACTGTTCTTTTCTGTTAAGACCCTGTTTTACAACCTCCATTGCCCATGATAAAACAAAAGGCCTTGCCACCAGGCTGCTCTATCTTTGCATCGAAATAGACACTGTGGCTGGCTTTTCCTGCTTACCATTGGAGAAGTTAATAAATTACATAACCAGTCAGAAATTCTATATCTGTGAACTTTAAATAACTCCTCTCACTAATAGGCTTCCTCCATTTTGGAGATTCCCTTTGAGAAATTTTTTTTGCCACAGGCTAAAGGGCACACCTTCAGACATTCAAAATTGTCAACAATGGATCCCAATTTCCAATGACCTTCGTGGGGTGTGGGATTCATTCTTGTCCACTTATAATGGCATCTGTATTTGGCCTGCTCCTGCCGTCTCCAACCGTAATCTGCAACTAATGACGAAGGCAGCAGGTTTTTTTGGCTTTGGCGCCTATCTTTAAGGAGATTGCTGTGTGGGGGCATGTCCTCCCACATGGCTCCAACTGGAGCTTTTCCCGATAGTGGTCATGTTCGAACTTTGAGTGGACTGTTTGCAGAATTGGGAAATAGTTTTTTGTGTGACAACATGGGAGGTCGTGCAGATTATCAATTGTTAGAGTGTGTCTTACATATCAGTTATTCGTCTCCTCAGGTACTTGATTTGATTTTGCATTGGCTACAATTTAACATTAACTTTAGGTCTGAAGGAGGCAATAATGACATTGCAGAAGCACTCTCACTATTTTATTGGCTTCGATTCCGCCATCTTTTCCCCATCGCAAGCTCCCTGTGTGTTCAGTGTCCCTTATCTGTTTGGCAGGTGATAAGGCAGGGATAGAGGAACTGGCCCTGCAGTCACTCACACCTGCCACACTCGCAGTTGAAGGGAGAGCCTAGCATCACTAGGGGTGTTCTAGTTAGCATGGCTCTAAAAGGATGGGCTCGGATCAGGCCCCCCATATCAGCCTCTTGCCTTAATAGCTTAATTTCTACAGTAATAGCAAATAACGACTATAAAACACTCCTTTACCAGATGGCCTTTAGTTTTGCTTTTACTGGCACTTTCCGCATTAGCGAACTATTGCCTGCTTCCAGATCTTCGTTCTCCATGGGCCTCTTCTCAAACCACGTAGTGTTGTTTGATCAAATAGAGTTCAGTGTAAAATACACTGGGAAAAAACAGATCAGACAGGGAAGGGATTGATTTGCCCTCCGTTTGGATTCGGGTTCACGGTTTGCTCACAGGCGACCTTCTGCCTGCTGTGTTTGGGGTTGATGGGGTATATTGATGGGGCTCCTATGTCCAGATTTCAGTTCACAGCTGTTTTTCAGAAATTCCTTCTACAAGCAGGACTGGACCTGGCTAATTATGGCACCCACTCTTTTCGGATTGGATCCACTTCCGCTGCGGCAGCACAGGATATGCCAGTGGACACTATTAAAGTACTTGGCCAATGAAAATCTCAGGCTTTCCAAAATACATTCAGCCTATAAAAAAGGGAAAAAGAGGAAAGAAACCCTGCCCTCAAACAAGCTTCTGTAAGAAGGAGTGTGTGCTTCTCCTTTAACAGGAATCACTGAGGATCCCCGTAAAATTTAAAAGAAGAATAATACAGCGCTACTGAGCTCTATACCAAATTAATATAAATATATTTTAATATAAATGTTGTTGCTGTTGACAATAATAATCCAAACAGTGCTTGATAATTATATAAACATTTATTTTCGACAACTGTCATAAAAATCTCAATAATAAAATTCCTTAGCACAACCTAAAGCACTTATACTAATATCATAAATTTAAGCATATATGCACTGCAGACAATGATCTTTTGGCTAATCCAATGGCTGTTAATATAGGCTCTTATTGATTCAAATATAATATGTAGAGTCAATATAGGGAATAGCCTATCGCAATGGAGATATGACGACAGCACTTGGTGTGTTAGAAACCAATTGAACTACAATATTGTAACGCTATTGCAAATGGAGCCAAAAGCAGACAGTCTTTTGTCAACAAAAATTTTTTTCCAATTAAAACTCTAATAAACTGTGAATCTTCTTTTGTTATTTATGTGTTACAAGGCCCGTGTCGAATCCAATATGTTGGCCGAATAACAAGAAAGTTGAAAGAGAGATACCGAGAACATTGGTTGAATATCAAAAAGAAAAAATATTTATATTAATTTGGTATAGAGCTCAGTAGCGCTGTATTGAGTGGGTCCCATCTTAGTCAGTTAGTATTGCTTATTTTTTGCTAGTTGCTCCTTGTCCTCCCTGCCTACCTGCCGTGTACTTGGATAGGTTATCAGGATTAGACTGATGGCTGCTTGCCAGGTGTGGAAGCACAAAGGGACTTTTTGGTCCTTGCTCAAATGGGCACCAAGTAATCAAAAGACCCCAGGATTGGGAGGTTTTTCACCTTCGGGCACTCCTGTTTTTATATACCCTTGTTTATTTAGTCTAGCTTTTATTTGTTTGACATGTCATTTTCTCTTGTATGTTTAGTGGATCATGGGTGTCTGTCGATCCTAATGCTTCTCTCATTCTCATTTCCTTTCAGCTGCGGGTGCATTAGATTGCATTGTTTGGAATATGGTCATGCATTTGTCTGCTGGGTGAGTCCCCACCTCTTAACTCAATCTTCAGCAGTTGTGTGGATTGTTGATGATCATATGGAAGGGTCAACGTGGTATGTTAGGGGCCTCATTTTTAGATCATTCTGCTAGAGACATGTTAATCTCCAGGCGCCCCAATGTAGTAGTTATTCATTTGGGGGGGGCAAGTGAGCTCACGTGGGCCATCAAAAATGATGTACTTCTCGCGAAGCAGTGGTGGCCTGATATTCACTGTATCTGGTCATACATTCTACCCTGTAGATTCTGGAGATATTGTGTATGCAGGAAGTTAACCAGGTCAATTAAGGTTTTCCTTAGCAAGCATAGAGGCTCGGTAGCTCCTCACCCCTCAATACATTTTGATAAGGGTCAATTTTTCCATCCTGACAGTGTACATCTATCTGAATAAGGTATGCAGCTATTTCTAGATGACATTATGGAGGCTATAAGGAAGTTTCAAGTTAATGGTGGTGGAACCGGTTGTTAGGACACCGGTTGGTGGTGAAAAGCAGGTATAAAATCTAGAGATTGTAGATGATTACTGCATTTTCTCTAATTGTGGTCAAGGCACTTGATTGTATTTTGACTCAGCCATGGAATTTGGCAGGTTTGAGTCCTTGCCGTTGAATTTGTCTGGCTTGATTTCAGGTTAGTCTGCATGGGTGACCTTAATTTGGCACCTTATTACCAGTGTAGTGCCACTAGTTTTAGATAACCGCATCTGGAGGGGTTCAAACGTTGTTATTCATGCTGTTATATATATCTTTGAAATGTGTTGCTTACTTCCGCCCCATTAAATCTAGTTAATCTAAGAATGATATGATTCATTTGGATCCTTAATTGCAAATCGGTTAATAAATTAATACTTAATATTTTTAGTCCCATAGCTATGTCTCTGTTTCTTTAATTCCAAGTCTTTTATTAAAAGAGTTGTTGGGTTATGAGGGCCATGCATCACACATGGGAAGTTTAAGAATTGACTGTGATCTAATATTGTAATGCTACTAAATAATTACTTTTTAAGAACAAAGGAATCAAGGTGTTTGGAAGTGTAGACCTGTCACCTCTATTTATCTGCTAAAGCATAATGGATTGTACTTGTTTAATGTAGCTGTCATGGATTTATTTATTCATTGTGCAATAGGAAATGGCTGCCAGATTTGGTTCCTCTTGAAGATAATTGTTATTTAAAACTAGGCTTAAACTTCTTTGTTCCATTCTGTAAAAAACATTTCACCCCCAGCAGAAGTAGCCATAGCCAGGACCCACATTTCAAACACTGAAGCAAATAAGAGTGAGGATGTGTGGCAGCTCCATAATCTCTTCAACCAGCTTGCGAGAGATGACAAGTGCGTCAGTTCCCTACAAAGTCATCGCTAGACATCCATACTTGAAAACAAACTGGTTAAGTATTGATTGGCAGTCATATACATTGACAGTACTGGAAATTTGGGCTTTGACATCCCTATTCTAGATGAGTAAAATAGGGATAAATAAGTCAGAAATATTTGTAAAACTCTTTCTTTTTTTAACAGTAGCACTAGCTGTAAGTTGTATGTGTCCTGAAAATATTTTGTGATATTAAAATGATTTCTTTATTTTGTAAGTTATTTAATGTTTTCTAAGTTTATTAATGCATAATTATGGCATTAAAGTAAATCCAATTTCTCGTGGAGTGTAGACACGGGATCGGATTCAGATTTAGGAACGTTGGGCCACTTACACATGCGTCCTCCAGATGTAACACTAGTTACTTAGTTCTGTACAATTACAATGCCATTTCCGAAGAAATGGAATGAGATTCCCCTCCACCCGCTAAAGTGGGCAAGGGGAAGCATGCTAATTGTACAGTGTGGTATGATATCCCAAACTCATGCAGATCAGTGGATGTATGGAACGCTGATCCGCATGCTTTAGTTAAGGCAGGCTTATGGCATCGTAAACTGCCATAAAGCCCCCACGAGAGAGGGGAGTGACAGGGGGCGTGCACTCCCTTCTCTCTATTGGGATGACAGACTCCCACACGTACGGAAAGCGCGCAGAGGTCTGGATCCGGTCCATATAGTTAACAGGTTACTGCCATTAATTCAGAATTTTTCAAACACTGCCTTAATCTCCACTTTTCCAAACTCGCAGCTTAGTAAATCTGGCCCCTAGTCCTCTATGCCTTAGTCCTTCTCCATCCCTCTGTAACTCCCTTCAGCAGCCTATCTCTCAGTATCCTTGTTACAAAATTCCACAAATGGAAATTGACACTTTTTTTTATCCTTTTTTGTGATGTATCAAACCACTTCTCAGTTTCACCTGGATCTGTACATTTTAGTTCTGTCAGTTTTCTTATCATTGAAAACGCTCATCTTTAGTAAAAAAAAAAAAAAGTGCATTTGAATCATACTGTTGCTTTGTTTCTTTGTTTACATGGGTGAAAATAGACTTGACTCATGTATCTGACAGACCTGGCAATGAAACCTCTATCGACATACATACTTTATAAACAGCATGTGTCATATTTATGGTACTTCAGCATTTCCTATCTGGAAGTAAGCCCAGACTACTTCAAAATAATGTAAGTCCCCTGGGACAGAACTGTCCTGCTAGCAAGGAAGTGTGGTGTGATACAGGAGTAAATATTATGCAGAATATCTGAGTATACAAAGTGAAAAGTACTAGGGAAAAAATTATTTATGCAATATTGTTTTGAATAAGTCATTTGTAACAGGCTATAATTTGTATGTTTTTTTTTTATTCATTGTGTAGTAGAATATAAATATTAGACCTCCTCTGTAGAATACCTCATACAAATGCAGGAATAAATTATTATGTAACATGTTGGTTGGCCGTTGAAAGGAAACTGACAATTGGATTGCTGACAAATGAAACTGGTAATTAAACTGATGAGTGAATGTAAACAGTGGCAGCGTGGATAAAGCTCCTTTTGGCTGATATAATCCAGCTTTGTGCCAGTAAGGAGCTACTTCAACTTGGAGTTCCAATAAAAATTTGGGATAGTTTGATTTAGGCGTTAATAAAAAAAAAATGTTTTAATATTTTAAGCGAAACAGTATAATTATGTCAATTTGTTGTATCCACTCCATTACACGTGACAAATTTCTAAAATATGACCATCTTTATCTAAGTATAGTTGGAGAGAAAATAGGAAACAATATGCATTTTCTGGGTGATTGCACAAAAATCAAGCTCTTGTGGCAACATGTTTTTGCCTTAGCAAGTAACATCTTTAATCTACAATTGCCCCTCGCTCTTCAAATGACTGCTGCATCTCTAACCATTTTGCACCTTCTTGAATATAATAGGTAATACATGTGCTCAGTGCTTTTTTTGTCATAGAACTCACCTAAACAGAGTTCCGGCACCTTTTTTCGACAGATTTTCCAAGTTTTAAAAGTTTCGGTGGCAAAATCATTAAAATGGTGCATGCAGGGTGGTTGTGTGTCGAGTCCGATGTATGCGTACTTCGTCCACGCTGGTTGTGGTGGCACTGCTCAGCTTGTGATTGAATCATGTATTTTTTATTGGCATTTTGAAGTTATAAGCGGTACAAATAAACAAAACATACAAACCAAAAAACAAAACTAAAGAAACTTAAACTACAAAATATGTAATGATTGAGTATCACTCCATGGGCAAAGGACCTAGAGAGGCGGATTACGCGCCAAGGAACACTCTTCAAACAAGAAGATGAATACAAAGTGGCAAATCACATTGATTAAAGCTCTCTAAGTATAATACCACTAACGTGACACAGTGCCCAGCATGCCCTCCAGGAACTAATATCATCATATATAGTTAAGCTTTAAATAAATAGCTAATCTTAAACAGAGTGCGTGTCAAAGTTATTATTACCCATAACAGTATGATCTCCAACTGCAATTAAAGAGTGTGCCGTGTCGAGCTGGGGAACAAAAGGAATTATACCTGAGTAGTAGATGGAGT
>WWET01001364.1:108736-119132 GCA_011038615.1 Limnodynastes dumerilii | reverse complement strand
CAACAGAGCACTAAATTTTCTCCTATTGCAAGATGCAGGTAAGTCTGTTTTATTATACAGTTTATTAGTCAATTTTTCCCTTTAATTTTGTTTATTATATTCCTGCCAGGGAAAGTGTGTTTGCGGGGGGCCCAAAGCATATTTTTGCACCTGGGCCCATGACTAGCTACTCTGCTCCTTATTATAAATAAAAAATACACCTGCTCCCAGGGTGGGCCTTGAATTTTTTTTTTCTAAATTTTCATTCATATAGTCCTCCACTACCTTATGTTCAGTCACAGTGAGATCAAATAATCATCTATTAAGTAGATGACCCCCTGGTATAAGGTCAATATGACAATTATAACTGAGATGAGGTGGCAAACATCTGCTGATTTTTTAACAAAGTAATCTCTGTATTCTATGTAATTGGCTTGCAGGCCTGCTTAAACAATTACACCAGAATAGGCAGTGATGAACAAGATTTTTCACATTTTGGACCCTGTTAATCCACTTGTCCAGACTTCCAATCTAATATAGGATTATGATATAATCCATGTGTGGTGACCGAATGGTGAGGGTCAAAGTGAGGAATTCTGGAGAGGTGCAATAGAAAGAGAGTGACTCAGAGTAAAGACAACATTTTGATTTTAAAATAAAGTTTTACTTATTGCAATTCTGTTCATTAATTAGGAGCAGAAAACTTTAGTTTGTACAATCTCATACAATTAAATGGCTTAGACAATTAGATACACTCCACAATTACTTACACCATCAGTTAGCCATATTACTTTCTATTAATATATACACTTCAAATTTCACTGAATTCCCCTAAATCAGCTCCTTCTCCTCAAGCACTTTAATTGTTCATTTATTAATTCTTATCTATTAACTTTAGTATTTACAATTTGTTTATTTTAAACTAGATCGGCACACATTAATCAATTAATTCTGCTAAGCATACAATCAGATGACAATGTATTAATAAAAGAGAGCTAATGTCCTTATAGTAGAAGTAACAATTGAAATACTGTAGTCCCAAATAAAATCTCTCTACAATAACACCTGAAATTATCTCTGTTGTCTCCTACACTCCTTTTTTTCTCTCAGAAACCTCTGAGGTACTTCTTAACAGTTCTCTCTATCTCAATCCAGCTCCGACGAACCTCTCTCCCCGCTTCCAAAGTCACTCTTTCTGTTGTGGCCTCCGATACCTCTTCCCTGTTGGAACTGCAATCACCCTTCAGCTTTCCACTGATAATATCTCTCACCACCACGGATTCTCTCCTCCGATCTCCAGCAGTATTTCACCTCACCACCACCGATTCTCTCCTCTGTCTCACTCACATCTGCTCAGGTTATCTCCGATTTCTCTCCTCGGGTTATCATCAACTCTCCTCTCTGTCTCTCAATCATCACTTCCGGTTTCCTTCGATATCTCTCCTCAGATTTCCACCGACTCTCCTCTCCGTCTCTCAATCGTCACATCCGATCTCCTCCGATACTGTTTCTTCACAATCCAATCACCCGGTTCTTGTCAACACCGTATCTCTATCTGTTGCCTTTCTGTCACTTTCTGTCAAAATGACTCTTTTCAGTTTAAGCTCAATGTCGTTCTTCCTTTTCTGACCACTTTTGTTACACTCTATATCGAAATCACTCTTCCGTCACTTCTACTCTCCTTAGTCACCGCTTCCAACTCTGCTCCCTCAGACCAAAATCACCTCAGAACCTTTTCCCAACAGAAACTTCTAGAGCGAAGCCCTCGCACTCCCCACCCTCGCACTCCTCCACTCAAATAGTTGACCATTGCCTTGCAACGTCCCACACGCTAGCTTGTGCTCAACACTGAGCTTGAGCTCTCATGATGGCGTTAGATCAGCCTCATAGCAGCAATTGCAAGAAGGTGCACCCTGCTTCCCAGCTCTCAGGAGCACCACACATGGATATCTCAGTATTTCTGGAAAAGGTGTAAATTATAAAGGTGTGAATTATAAAAAAAAAAGATATTTATTTTGTTCTTAGTATATGTATGTCCCATTTCTGGTCCACATGTGTGCGGACCAGAAAGGAGACATGCATGTATTAAGTTCATAGTGGCGAATAGCGGAATTGCAGGCAGATAGACCAGAAAGGAGACCTATAAGTACTAAAATATGCAGCCTGTACTTTCAGGTCCTCTTTTTTAAAAGTGCCATAGTTTATTAAAAAACTTAAGTCCCCTTTCTTTTTTTCAGACAATAAGAGTTCTTCTTTAGGCTGATTGACAGTTGCTTGACAGGGCAGACCCGGAAAATTCAGTGGAGATATGAAAGGGTCAGTATTCAAAAAAAACTGAAGATAAAGTTCTCCCAGCGCCTGTCTAATATCTATAATTAAATGTCTCTATATAACTAAAAGTTCTTAAAGTTCTTACAGGTCCAGTGTCCTTCTTTCCTTCCACAGGGAGGGTGAAGATTCTCAATTCCTCCTCTTCCTTTCTTTCTTATTTAATATCCTTTTTTTCTTTCCACAGAAAAGTAAAGATTTCCAATCTCTTTATTTCCACTGAGGAAACATATGTGGTCACGTTGCTGCATTGGACGTGGCTGCTCTAAGTATGTATGCAAAGTATGTAGTCAGCGCTGCAGGATAATCAGTAAACAATAATGGAGATGTGACAGTGTCTGTGCAGATCAGCGTCTCCTCGCGTCCATCCAAGACTTGTTACAGCCTTTCCTTCGGTTGAAGCCCGCCCAGCCATCGGATTTTTAACCAGGGATACAGAAGATCTGGATCCATCCTGGAAAAGCAACGTCCATGCAGCAATTTTTTTTCCGGCAAATTTTAAGTGAGCGTCATTAGCCTGCAGAGTGCGCACCGCAGAGGAGAGAGCCGGAAGAGACACAGGAAAGATTCCCGGGATATTTAACAACGCAGGGAGATACGGAAAGGAGAGAAGATATTGTACAGGCATTGATCCAAGTGCATGAAGTGTGAGTAAGGGCCTGATCCAGAGCTACGAAATTGGCCGATTTCGAGCGAGCGTACGACCGTTTTTTGCGTATTTTCGTACGAAAATTCGCACTGCGCATGCCCAGTATGACAGCTTCCGGTCGGCTGGACGACATGAGCGTATAGCGGTCGTATTGTGTGCGAAATATTCGCTCGAGGGGCGTGCGTTCAGTACGATGGTCGCCTGGGCGCTCGTTTTACTACACGGAGGCGGGGATAGCCATTTAAATTGTATAGTATGGGCGTGCTAAGCCCGTACGCTCAGCGTATTATGTGCGAAAATTCGTACGGCCGACGGTAGTACCTGGTGTAGGGTATAGCCGCCGTAAGCAGGTACTTTACTATGGGAGTGTTAGGGGCGTGTATGTTTCTACGCATGGTCGAACGTACGCATTCGCCCGTCGTGCGAAATTTCGTAGCTCTGGATCAGGCCCTATAAGACTAGCGTGGTGCTGTGAGTATCCAGGAGTTGTCTTTACTGCACAAGGGTTTTGGTTTGTTTTTCCCCTTTTTTCCATTTGGAGTGATCGTCGACAGAGATCCGGGACATCAGTGGAGACCTGGAAAAGAAGGACCATATTAAAAGAAAACCCTGATGAGCATACTGTTCAAGAGAGGAATATTGTGAGTAGGAATTAGTGAGACTCTCTTTTTTCTATTTACAAAACAATATTGCACAGAGTCTTTTCTCTTTCCACTCGGGGAATAACGGACGTGGAGCAACAGTAAAGAAAAAGAAGAAAACCAGAACGTCAACGGAAGAATAGGAATTCCTTTGGACTGTAAAGACCGTACCATCTGTGAAAAAACAAGGAATCGGAAGGTACTTTCATAATATATCCTTAGGCACGGACTTCGCCTCCACATCATTGTATATATTACATAATTATAGATATTAGACAGGCACTGGGAGAACTTTATCTTCAGTTTTTTTGAATATTGTATGTATGTACCTCATTAATTTGAGCACATAGTAAGGATTGTTTCAGGTGTTGAAACCCATAGATTCAGTAACCTAGCTGCCGTACAGGAACGTGGCGTGAAGTGTATTTCTCACATGCTTGGAATATGTGAAAGGGTCAGACCTGGGAATTTCCCGTGTTTTTATTGACTTAAAAGGCAGCTTTTTTTTTACCTGCCATTTCTTCCCAGAAAAACCTGTGTTAAAAGACACAGGTTTTTCGGAGGTGGTGATGTGAAAGCGGTATTAAATTTAGGCTGTGGAAAGCGGAGGGTTAAGTTTAAGGTTTGGAGAGGGTTAGGGTTAGGCTGCTGAAAGAGGATGGTTAGGGTTAGGGTTCGCTATTCGAAAAAGGTGCAGTCACAGGGGCAAACTGACAGCAGTTGGCACCTGACTGCCAGAAATCAATCTTTCACAAGACAGATTTTCTAACCGGCAAACCACACCCATTTCTTGTTTCCAATTCTTTTTCTCTCTCCCTACCTCTTTATCCGTCTTAAAGCTGACATCACTTTAGATTCTTCTGTATTAAATAATTATTATTTAATGATATGCAATTGCTACAATACCGATATCATGGTATTTTCTCACCTCTTTATACATCCTTCATCCTTTTAATTTTTTTTTATTACATATCTTTTAATGGCTTTGTGATTTTCAGCTTCATATCCCTTTCACATAGCGCCAAAAATCCGGGTTATTGGCGGGGCAAGCAGCAACAACCCGGGTCGAGGCGCAGTGTGAAAAGGTCTGGGTGCCTCTACCCAGGTCTAATGACCCGGGACAAAAGAAGGGTATTCCAGGGTCCAACCCGGGTCGGGGTACAGTGTGAAAGGTGCTACCTGGATTTTTAAACCCAGGTAGCATTTTTCAACCCAGAATAGCTATGCTATCTGTCTAACAAACTAAGAATAATTTGCTACTTAGATACTACATGCATATAATTTAATTGAGTTTTATAATAAAGATTTACTGTCTTTCTATAGCGCTTCTTATCTGTTTTCTCTCAATTAAGGCTTGTCCCCTCAGAAGCTGCTAAAAGACAATAAATGAATATTTTGCAGTAATCACTATTCCTAGTGCTCTATGCTGTACATGTACCTGATATGAACAGTTTTTTCTGACAATAGTAAACAAATTACAAAGTGTGAGGACTCACACTACTGCCAGGGCAGATCCGAGTCACGGAATTTCCCGGGTCTGCCCTGTAATGTAAAACAGGGTCTGTGATCCTGGGATCATCTGGTGACACGGCAATATCCCAGGTTCACAGACCCGGGATATTGCAGGGGCGGCGATGTGAAAAGGGTATCAGTCTTATCTGCTAATTATATTTTTCTTTTATATATTGTGATCCATTCCTTGCATTCCATTATTCATTTATAATTCCTTTTAATTTTAATAAATGTTTTCATTTATACCCCTTTCACATCACCACTGAAAACCCGGGTTTTTGGCCTTAGACCCGGGTCAAACCTGGGTTCTTGGTGGTGATGTGAAAAGTACTCTCTGCCTGGACCCGGGACTAATGACTTGGCATTGGGATCCAGGAAATAAAAAAGGTTTTATCTGGATATGACAGGGGACTCACACAAAGACACCTGATATGAGGATTTGTTTACTATTGCTATGGCAGTAGTAAACAAATCTGTCCCTGTGAGCCATGGGCATTGCCAGGGCAGAGACAGTTTCAGGAATTTCCCAGATCACAATTTTTTTTTAACGCAAATCACATGGCAATAACCTGGGTTGAAATTTTCTTATTGCAGGCTGGTGATGTGAAAGTGATGTTAGTTTGCTTAATCATTTTTTCCTTTGACCATGTTAACTACCTTCCTTTCTTTAGGGTTAAATAATTAGTTGTCAATTTTAAACGCCTTAAGGTTGAGTCATTTTGCTTGACTTCTTAACATCTTGACACACACAATTTTCCTCCCCACATTTACCCAATAATTAGACCTGGTTGTTAAAAATGGACTCAGCCGAGTCCGTAAATGTATTCACAAACAACAATAATAATAACAATGGTCCGTATGCAGCCTACTGGACGTATAACATATACGTCCGGTGTTTAGTATTTTTTCCTACTGCGCATGCATGGTACATTTTTTACATTATCTACGTATCTTTTCCTTACGTAGATTGCGTAAATGTGGTCTTTCCCTTAATAAGTGCCTAAACCTAACCCCCAATACTAAAATGCCCCGGAGAGGTCACTAACCTCTCCGTAGCTGTCATCCGGCGGGTCTGCGAAAAATGAATGGGCGAGTATGCCGATCGGTACACTCACCCATTCATAAAAAAAAAATCTAAAATGGCCCCCAGCCAAAAGTAACTTTTGGCTGTCTCTATTTTGCAAAGACCGGAGACTGCAACTGCCCCCAGCAACCCCATCATGTGGCTCCAACCCCCCAGGATCCCCATCATGTGGCTCCAGCCCCCCAGTATCCCCATCATGTCTCCAGCCCCTCAGTATTCCCCATCATGTGTCTCCAGCCCCCACAGTATTCCCCATCATGTGCCTCCAGCCTCCCAGTATCCCCATCATGTGGATGCAGCCCCTCCAGTATCCCTCTCCTGTGTATTCAGCCCCCCAGTATCCCCATCATGTAAAAAATAAAGTGAAGGCTGACTTCAGCCCTTATGTACTAAAAAAATTTATGCATGATGCGGAAAAGTTAAGGTAGGGTTCACCTGGTGGAAATCCTTATGCTAGAGAGGACTGGCCTTCTCTCAACCATATGGATTTCTAGACGCTACCACTGCAGTCAGAGCTCCAGCTGCAACGATAGCCAAGGTCTGATTATAGTCAAATAATAATCGGAAAACTAAAAGCTAACACTTAGTAACATTTTAGATAAAATTATTTTTTAACTAAAGTACAAAAAAAGCATACAAAAAATTACTCTGTTACATAAAAGTCTGATATGTGAAAGCATTTGTTATATGTACAGATTAAAATGACATCTGGTGTAAGTTTCAAGTGTATACAGCTTACTCTGCAAGTATAATGTTACTAGTGACATGTACACTAATTGCTACTAAGGGTTATTTAAGTGCACACACTGACATGAATCCATTAAACACAGTCACTAAATGCACCTAAACATTCTAATTACCTAATACATTAACGTAACACAATATATCTCTCACTAGGACCAGAAGATAAATATGTTAATCAAATCTGAATATTCTCTACATTTTTTCTCTAATTCTAATAAAAAAAATAAGCAAAATTATTTTCCAAACATCAAACAAAAATAATTTAGTATGTTATCATACTAAACCCCCCTGTCACTCCCCTCTGTCATGCAGAGTTATGGACACGGAAGTGTCAATAACCCAAACCAGAACTTCCCGCACGGAACTATGTTTGTACAGAACAGAGTTCCTCCAGAGTGACCGGCTAGAGGAGGGTGGCATTTTTCAGAGGAAGAGGTGTAATAGAACACGAAGGCATGAATATAAACTGGAAGGTGGTAGATTCAGAGGAACTGTGCAGAAAAATTACTTCACTGAAAGGGTGATAGATAAGTGGAATAGCCTCCCATCTGAGGTGGTTGAGGCTAACACAGTACAACAGTTTAAACATGCTTGGGATAAATATAAGGATATCCTAAATTTCAAACTAAATTGAGGGTAAGTAGGGTCTAGAGTCACTAAAGTTTTAAATAAACAACTGGGCAGACTGGATGGGCCATGTGGCTCTTATCTGCCGTCACTTTACATGACTTATTTGACCTTTTTTATTATCACCTTGATCCACACTCTTGTTAAACTAGCACTACAATTAGTACGGGATGGTTGTTTTCAGAAACAGAGAACAGGTTGTCTGTTGACATAAGGCCTAATACCTGCTTGATAAATAGATTTGATAATGCAGCACCTAGAAAAGTTTTGCTATATTTCCTACCTTCACCACTTAAGTGAACCCCCTTTGATTCTCCTGAACTTAGCTGATTGTATTTTAGTATATTAGTCAGTGGCAGTTATTTTGTCTATTGGTGATGCTGTTTCTGGTGTCAGAAATGTTGCTTAATTCTTTCTAGTACTTTGGGACATTTATTATTGGAAAATTCAAGACCGTTAATATCTATTATTTTTTTTCCTCATCTGAAAAAATTAATGCAACCCCTCCTAAAAGGGACATTTCCACGATCATATATATGAATATACACAGTAATTAAAGCCACAGGTAAGAAGCAGCCATCCATCACTATAGAATATGTTTCTGTAAAATCATAAATGTCATAAAAACGAGGAAAAAAAAAAAGAGGAATTATTACACAGAGAATGTATTTTTAGAATCCTTAGTCATTACATTGATACTCACTTCAAAAGAGCTACAGCCTGTGCTATGAATCAGTGGCAGTTTTCTCATTGATCTTTTTCAATTTTGGTCAGGCAGTGGTGAAAGTGAAAAAACTAAATGGAAGTTGCTCAGATCAATATATAGGTTAATGCAAACAGGTGCATGAAAGGCAGGGGTAATATGCTAGCAACAGAAACAAAGGAAAAGGAAAGAAAATGCCCCAGCAACACTGCCATTAACCAGTAATAGACCTTTCTTTCTGTAAAAAGAAACGCAGAAATGTCCGTTACATATATGTTGTTTCACAGCAGCTATTTTGGAGGCTTTAGGGGTGCCTCCTGAGGTACGGTAGCTCTCAAAATCTTGCGGTGCCACCTCCTCTGTGCTGTATTGGGGGTGTGGCCATTCATCATCTTACCATTCTCCTCATCACCCCTCTTCACATTCTCTTTTCCCTTCATCATCTTCCCCTCCCCTCATCATATCCCCCTCCTCTTCATTATCTCCCCCTCTCCTTTATCATTTCTCTATCCCTTTCATCATCTCCCCTTTGTCATTTCTCTTTCCCCTTCATCATCTCCCTCTTGCCTCTTCATAAGCTCCGCCTCTCCATTCACTTCATCATCTCTCTCTCTGAATTCATCATCTCTCCATTTTCATAATCCCTCCCCCTCCTCTTCATCAGCACTGGCTCCCCACTCTCCATCATCTTCAGTCCCTAATTCATCATCTTCCTATTCTCATCATCTCCTCCCGTTTCCATTATCTTTATCATTTCTCTGTTTACTTCATCATTTTCCCCCTCCTCTTCATCAGCCACCCTCCCCATTCTCTTCATCATCTCCCCATCTCTATTTATCATCTCCCCATTCTCATAACCTCCCCCCCACCATTCTCTTTATTATTTCATTATCCCCTTCATCATTTTTTCCCTGTGTTGCAAACCCCCTTCATCTCCCCAATGTTGTCTTATGCCATCACCTTTATTATATTATTGAGTGTGCAGAGACTGTGCATACAAAATACTTATCTGTTCTATTCTGCACCATTCTTCTGCACTCTCCATCGCGGCTCTGCTCTTTATGCCTGTGACATCATGACGTCACACACATGGAGCTCTGCAATCAGGCCTCAGGAGTCCTGCAGCCAGGGGTGGATTGGGAAAATAAAGTGGCCCTGGAAAAAAATGTGAAGAGGCCTCCTGTGGACGGGACCAAATAAACTCTAGGACTGGCAAGTAAGGCAAGGCAAGCACAGTTATATTTGTTACAGTCGACCTAAGGGTTTTCTCACCGGGGGCCCGGAGTCTATGGGCTGGATCCAGACCTTGTTAAGTGCATGAACTTAGTTACACCTGGGCTAAACCATGTTGATTTCAGGGGAGTCATATTTCATCTGCTGCAAACAGTATTAGAGTTGAGAGGTGATGTTTCCTATCCTACGTCTAAATAACAGTGTGATAGTAAACCTGGTCAGCATCTTGACGGTGACTGGTGGCTTATCCCATATTTGATCAAATATGTGTAACGAACATTTCTGTGTTTTATTTTACAGATAGAACAGTAGAGTTTGTTACTGGTTTATGGCAGTGTGCTGCGGCTTTTCTTTTCTTTTGTTTCTGTGGCAAGCAGATTAACCCCTGCCTTTCACGCACCTGTTTAACATATACTTATAAATTGATTGAGCAACTTCCATTCTGTTTTTATTCTGTTTGTGGGCATGTCTGGGCGCAGTTGCTGAAAGGGAGAGCTGTTTCACAGCAGCCATTTTAGAGACTTTAAGGGGTGTCTCCTAGGACGAAACGCGTAGGGCCCGATACCGATACCTGGACCATCTGCCTAAACCGTAATGAACTGCTTACCCTATACTCAGCTACACTCAGCATACTGTGTGAACGTGGATCCAACGCCGCTGGGAGCGAGCAACCCCTGGAGGCGGACCTGTTGCCGAAATACACAGATAAGATGCTGATAAGAGACGCTGGGCCTGATCCAGAGGTAGGCCGATGCGCTGTGCTTACTAAAGCACAGCGTATCGGCGTTCACTTAGCCTGGCACTCCCCTTGTGCTGGCGTATGGCCCCTTCCTTACGCTGGCTGAAGGCTACCCTAACTTCAGCCGGCGTAAGGAAGGGGCATACGCTCGCAAAGG
>WWET01001364.1:77882-104266 GCA_011038615.1 Limnodynastes dumerilii | reverse complement strand
GCGCATGCCCAGTATGACAGCTTCCGGTCGCCCGAGCGTCATGAGCGAATAGCGGGCGTATTGTGAGCGCATTTTTCGCTCGCGGGGCGTGCGTTCAGTACGATGGTCGGCTGGGCGCCCGTTTTACTACAGGGAGGCGGGGGTAGCCATTTAAATTGTACAGTATGGGCGTGCTAAGCCCGTACGCTCAGCGTATTTTCTGCGAATTTTCGTACGGCCGACGGTCGTACCCAGTGTAGGGTATAGGCGTCGTATGCAGGTACTTTACTATGGGAGTGTTAGGGGCGTGTATGTTGATACGCCCGAGCGAACGTTCGCATTCGCCCGTCGTGCGAATTTTCGTAGCTCTGGATCAGGCCCAATATTTCAGACTGGCTAATAACCTGTCATTAGCGCCGGGTACTTCCTGCTTGCAGGAGGTGATTTGTGACGTTCAGAGAAGGTTTTTTTTTTTACCTAGGCACTTGCGCAGCGGTCCCTGGCTGGCAGGGCATGCAACCGCATGTTGGGGCACAAGATAGGGCAGCGTTAAAAATACGCACCTCTCATAGGGGCGGATTTTTAATTAACGATATCGTTAAAAAACCGGCGTATTTTTAACGCAAAAAAATTATTGAATAGTAAAAAAAAAATATCGGCCGTATTTGATTTTTAGTTAATTGAATCGGGCCCACAGTGCACTCCATATACATATACACACAGTGCACCACATATACATATACACACACAGTGTGATGCAAAATACATGAATTATACATAAATTAAACTACGAACCTACCTTATACTGGATTTTGATGGACTCATTTCCTTCTCCTGTCGCATCTGGTCTGCAATCCTGGAACAGCGCAATTCCCCTGCATTATGCAATACAGAAGAGAAGCACAGACCATGACAAACACTGACACACTCCCACAACTACACATAACTGTCACACACACAAATACACATACATACTTTCACATACACACAAATACACATAACAATTTCCACACACACACACACACACACACACACAAATACACATAACTATTGTCACACACAAATACACATAACTATTGTCACGCACACATAAATACACATAACTAGTGTCTTACACACAAATACACATAACTATTGTCACACACAAATACACATAACTATCTATCCACAAAATACATTCATATTCCTTTGATTCTCCTATCCCTGTATCCCTTCTCTATCCCAGCACTCTCTCTCTGCTTTCCCTCTAATCTTTCCCATTCCTCTTCCCAGTCACTGCCCTGTCCCTGTATCCTTTCTCCATTCCAGCAGCCTCTCTCTCTGCATTCTCTCTAATCTCCCCCATCCCCATCTCTCTAGCTCTCTAATTGTCATTGATTGACATCTCTGATCCACCTTTGAATAGCATAGTATCGCTGCTCATAGGTGGATGATAGACATCAATCAGTGACAATCCTGTTATTGCACGCCACAACCCCTGCAGTATAGTTCCAGCTGCCGCTACTATTTCCATAAAGGCAGCCAGCGTTTCTAAATTAATAAAATAAAAAAAAAGATAAATTGAATTTAAAAAGAAAATCAGCAATAGTGCAGGCCTGTGACGGGTATTGCCCCTTCCCCAGAGGGCTCTGCATATACTCACATACACTGCACTCCAGATAAATAAACATAGTGCATCCCATATACATAAACACACACACAGTGCATTCGAAACAGACACATGCACACACACAGTGCACTCCAAACACACAATGCACTACACACATACACACAAAGCACTCCACATACACTCACATACACAGTACACTCTATGCATACACATACACACACAGTACAACCCAGATATACACACACACACACACACACACACACACAAAGCACTGCATAAACACATACACTCACATGCACAGTACACTCCATGCATACACATACACACAAATACAGTGCAACCCAGATACACACACACACACACACACACACACACACACACAGTGCAACCCAGATACATACACACACACACACAGTGTAACCCAGCAGGGGCATTTTAAGAAGTGAGGGGGCCCCCCCCCTTACCTGAGACAGGACTGTCCTGATTCGCGCACAGAAAAGGGGTGGGGCTCACAGCGCAGTTAGGCCCCGTCCCTTTTTTGGCCCGTGAATAGGGACAGTTCCACAGCAGGGGAAGGGGGACTAATTTGGCCTCTCAGGGGAAGTGTGTTACTGAGAGAAGCCTCCGTAGTATAGGACACAGCAGCTGCTGATCTGCTAACAAAAAAAATATGACATGTGCTATCCTGATGAAGCGGCCTCATGCCTATTGCCAATCCGCCCCCGCCGGCAGCTGTTAAATGTCTGACAGGAGGAGTGCCACTTCGTGCATTGTGTATATATATATATATATATAAATATATATAGTAGAAAAGGCACTGAAGTAGCCCTAGGCCAGCAATAATACAGAGTCAAATAAGTAGAAATAATGCTATTTTATTGAAATAGTGGAATAAACTTCCAATGCGTTTAAATGACACCCATATAGGGAAAAGAAAAAAATATAGAGAGATATATGAATGACCCATAGGTCAAAGTTCCAATAAGTGTGAGCCAAAATCCAAAGCAAGAAAGTGATAGGGCAAAGAAAGTTCAGAGTGGAAGAGAGCCAAAGTTCAAATAAGATGTAGCTACAGGACTAGGTAAATGACTGCCAAGGCAGAGCATAATGCAACAAAGTTCGGCAGACACGTGACGTCACCAGCGGGGCGCCGTCCCCGCGGTGATTGGATGGGTGTCTGCTTATATATCCCTCACTCACTGTACTTACCTGCAGCCGAATTAACAGATGCTCTGGACTTCCCTGACGAAGGTATAGTGGACTACACCGAGACAGCTGTCGGGACATTATCTACAGGACATGTGAGACTTTTCAACACACCTTTGTGATTCACAGGATTCCCTATATTTATGTTGGCTGCTTATTGCTGTTATCCTGGTCACACTTACTGAACATTGTTGCATTATGCTCTGCCTTGGCAGTCATTTACCCAGTCCTGTAGCTACATCTTATTTGAACTTTGGCTCTCTTCCACTCTGAACTTTCTTTGCCCTATCACTTTCTTGCTTTGGACTTTGGCTCACACTTATTGGAATTTTGATCTATGGGTCATTCATATATCTCTATATTTTTTCTTTTCCCTATATGGGTGTCATATAAACGCATTGGAAGTTTATTCCACTATTTTAATAAAATAGCATTATTTCTACTTATTTGACTCTGTATTATTGCTGACCTAGGGCTACTTCAGTGCCTTTTCTACTATACTTAGCATAAATGTGCCAAAAAAAACCCCCCAAAAAACGTGACAAGTCAAGCAATATAAAAACAAGTTGCAGCTTTCATATAATAGATAGCAATAATGGTACATAATAGCAATATTTCAGTCCCATACACAGTGCCCAGCATACCAACACTCACACACAGTGCCCAATACACCATCACTCACGTACAGTGCTTACCATACCATCACTGACGCATAGTGCCCACCATACCATCGCTCACACACACAGTGCACACCATACCATCACGCACACACAGTGCCCACCATACCATCACTCACACTCAGTGCCCACCATACCATTACTAACACACAGTGCCCACCACGCAACATTAGGATCTTATTGTTAGAGTTCAATGTGTTTTCAAATAACAATTACTATGCAACAGAGCAAGGAGGAAGATTTATAACACAATTTCAACAATTACAGGATTAGTCACCCATACAAAATGACTTCAGATAATTCCCAAATCTTTGTATTAAATAAATGCATGAAACTCAGCTCTTAAAAAAAATTATTACTTTCTGGTGGTGTCTAGATTAAATAGCAAGAATAATTAGTGATTTTCTAGTGTTCTTGTTCTGTTTTTGTTATTAAAGAAGACATTTATTTTACTGTGTAAATTATGTAACATATGTCATTTGAGCCGTATATTATGTGCCTAGAATAGGCTAACATCTTTTGGCATGAGACTGCTGTACTTGGAGGTCTGAGAAAGGTCAAGCGATTCCATAGCAGTACATGTGTCATATGATTAATCGAGAGTGGTGACACATGGTACAACTGTAATACAATATGGATCTAATGTATTAAAGGGGTACCGAAAACAAATAAGTAGTTTTCAACAAAGTGATTTGTAAATAAGAAATATACATAAATATTTAGTAATATACTTGAAGAAGGTGACCTGAAACCTGGGTGATCTCATGTTGATCATTAAAGTTGTGAGGAAAGTCATCTTATTAAAATGTTTCTTCCCTATCGTTATAGGAAGGAAAATACTGTTCCAAGTGTTTAAACTATTATTAGAAATGATGTATAAAAGGAGAGCTGCACTTTCAGATATAGAAGGGCAGCCAGAGGTTCCTTACAAAATTATATGCATCCATTGAACAATGGAGTGATGAACAAACAAGTGCACATATTAAAAGTGTTCAAATCATTAATATGGCTGATTTATGTATACATTTAAATGGAGGGTATTGGTGTGAAGAGGATTTAGGCAGACTCAAGATGAAAAGAAGACATTTAGGGGTATGGTTATGTTACAATAGCTGCACATAAGGGCGCAGAGTCTAATTGGTGCATGGTATTCACTAGATCCCCTAATAGTATAGGGATAGGCTCGTGCAGCAGGCAACCAGCAGGTTGCGGCCCCCAGTGTAGACTTCCAGAATAACAAGCAGGGTTTGGAAGACAGATATCATGCCAGGACTGGATATAACATAAATAGACAATACAGGAGACAAGATTGGAACAGACCACAACAGAGACCAACACTGAAAAACGCCAGTACCAGAATGGAGAAACAGATCCAGGACAGACAAGCAGACTGGAACTGGACACGACACAACAAGACATGACCAACAACTGGAAACAAGACTAGGATAGTGTCCAGAACATAGAATACAGGTTCCTGTAGAAGACTGGGAAAGGTACTGGAGAACAGGGCTGGTGCAGTGGGGTAAGTACACAGGAGGATAGTACAGATACCAGGTAACTGGGAATGGATACACATAAACATGTAAAGGTAGAGGGTAACAAGGTCCAAGGTCAGAAAGATACACACAGGTAACCAGGGAGCCAGGAGATGAGTGCAAATACCAGGGAAGCACAGAGAGACTGGACAAAAACAAAAGACAAGAACAAACCAGAACCCTACAGCATGCAAGGGAAATAGCACAAAAGCAAGACAAACAAGAATCAAGAGCTAGCAAGACAAAAGAGTAGCAGAATAAAGAATAAAACAGATAAAGGCGGATCTACAACAAAGTACGTCGCTCCATAGACGGCCATCAAATGCCAAACATAGCTACTGCACATGCGAAGTAACTAATTTACGTAATCTACGTAATGATACGTAAATTACGTAAATTAGTTTCGGCATTTGACGGCCATATTTGGAGCGACGTATGTTGTTGTGGATCCGGCCCAAAGTGGCTAGATTAAACAATATCACTAGCAAGGGAGAGTTCTCCCTGCTGGGTATTTAAACTCAGAACAGCAAATCAGAGCTGCAGAGCCTCCCAGCTCTGGTTGGTCTGAGTCTTGGCTGTTAGGCACCAGCTATTAATCATCCTAACACCATGAGTAGAAGTTGTAGAAACCTGGTGGCTTAGCAACAGCTGATTGCTGTCATCCAGTTTCCTGTGAGAGCAGCATCCTGGCTGCCTAGCAACAACCAGGATCTGCTCATGTAGCCAGGAGAGAAAGAGGTTGTGCCACTATGACAACTGCAATGGTACGTAACTGTTGTAGATAAGGGGCCAGATCCAGAGCTACACCCACTAGCGTATTTACGCTCGCCATAGTCATAGAAACGCAGTTTTGCATTTTCTGTGCATGCATGCTGCAGATGTTACGACCAGAAATTCTGAGCGTACTTACGAGCGTAACTACAGACGAAGTGGCGTGCCAGCCATATGACACCCGTAATTATGATTCGGAGGCAGGGTGAGGTATTTTAATCTTACAGTATAGACGTGCTTATGCGTGTAAGTATGTGGAGACATAATGGCCGCCCGCAGTTAAAAAACTAACGTAGGGTTTGGCAAGCGTTAAACGGCAAAAGTACGTACGACCGAGGGGAGTGCATAGTAATTATGACAGCGTAAATACGCTATGCGTTGAAATGTAAACCGAAAGTAGATTTGGATCTGGCCCAATGTATATAACACAAGTAAATAGTGAAGATGGAAAATAGGGTTAGCTCAACTAAGCTTAATGAAGACAATATGGTGTGAAAGGCTCCTATATTTAATCTTTTTTTACTTTTTTTTCTTTATTATTGTATTTGTCTTTCTTTAATTTGTTATTTTGACAGTATACAGTGAAAATGATCATTGGCAGATATCTCTGGTCATAACTGACTCTGGCTTCTATTAGTGTAAAAGCTCTCAAATAATGATCATTTACTGAAAGAAAGTTTTTATCTAGAATTTTTTATATTTTTTATTTTTGTACTCGTTTTGTTGTTGCAAACCTGAAATAAAACAAAATAAAAATATTTTGTTGTTAAGACCAGATATCAACAGGCAAAAGTAAATGGATCTGAGCAACCAACATATTGTTTATTCTGTTAGGAAGCATATCTGGGATCAGTAGCTGAGAGGGATTGTTGTTCCACAGCAGCTATTTGGAGGCTTTAATGGGTACCTCAATATAGGGACTCTCATTGTTAGAGTTAGGATCACCATTGCATAAAGGGCTTGATAGTGGCTGGTTGCTTATCATATATTTGCAAATATGTGTAACAGACATTTCTGTGTTTTATGTTACATATAGAATGATATAGACTGTTACTGGTGAATTGGAGTGTTGCTGGGGCATTTCCTTTCCTTTGTTTCTGTTGCTAGTAGATTACCTCTGCCTTTCATGCAGCTGTTTGCATTAACCTATAAATTGATCTGGACAACCACCATTTGTGTATAGGGCTTGGTTAAGGAGTGTGGGTCGCCGTTGCGAATGGCCCTCTTTTGGCTAGGATATCGATTGCTTATGTCTCAATGAGGCATAGCAATTGATCCAAGGAGCACCGAACACAGTGCTCCGAAAGGAAAGTAAGTATTCTATCCCCGACCCACTCCCTAACGCTAACCCTAACCTTAACCCTAAACATAGGGTTACTCACCTCTCCGGTGGTCCAGCGGCAGCGTTTCCGAAAATTAATGGGTGAGTATGCCAATCGTTGGTTAAGGATGTTGGTTAAGTCCTTATGTACAATCCTCATTTATGTATTGGCCCAAATGTCCATTCCATAAATGTTAAGCTAGGAACCTGGTGTTAGATGTCCTGTGCATGCTAGTGAGGTGGTCTCTCTTCACATGCTTGATACTTAGGATCATGCAGCGATCCACCATCTTCAAGTCTTTGGCTATGTTCCTTCTCACTGGCAAAACAGCAGTCTTAAGGGCCATTTAGAGAATTAACACACACCATTTTAAACGGGATGAAGTTTTATTTTTGATAAAAAAATGATTTTTTTAATTGGGTAATTTTTATTCGAATTTTTCCACACATATAAGACAACAACATACAACAAAACACATAACACATATGAGCTAAACACAGCTCGACATGTACATTAACATGAATTACCACCCCCAAACACCCCTTCCCTCCCACTTACCACCCCATACTACTAATGATACTCAAATTACAGTAATACAATTCAATACAGTCACATATGCATTTCTAGGAGGAGATGGCAAATTATGCTCACACTTATTAAACATAAAGAAAATAAATACAGTGCATCAAACATAAGGAGGCATCAAATAATAAACAAAGAGTTTAGAAGCTCTCATAGGAAAGCAACACACAAGATTTTAATCCTAACGCCCACAGGTGTTACACTCTGCAGGTTCATCCTGGCAGAGTGTGTGTTAATTCCTTGCCAAGTTCTTTGTGTCTGTTTTTCTCCCAGCTGCAAGTTAATTGTCCCTGGAGGTGTGTCTGGCTTCCACAGCTGATTGGGGGAGTGTTCTTTAAATAGCCTCCAGTGCAAGTAGCAGGTGCTGGTCATGGCTTCTTGTTTCCTAGTGTTTCTGTGACAGTTTCTTTCCTCCTCTTGCCTTGTGCTACTTTACTTCTTGCTTTCTTGAGTGCCCCAGTTCTCTCCTTGCCCGGTACCTTGCCTCATACCTTTGTGTCTCCATTCCCTCCATCTCCCACCTTGCTGTTCAGTCCTATTTGTATTTACCTAGCTTATCCTGCCTGACTGTTTCTGTTAACCCCTTGTGGGTTTCCGCTGTTTGCTTGTGTGTGTGATTGCCCTGGTTAGTTTAGTCTGTCTTGACAGTCCCGTATGTTCCTTTCTAGTCTGCGTGTCTGTTCAGTGTTTTGTGTAGTTTGTTACAGGTCAGACTCTGCTGCCTGTCTCCTCCCACTTTCTCCTCTGTCTAGCTCTCACCTGTCTGACTCCCTCTGTGCTTGTTCCGCTCCTCTCCTGGGTTATCTCTCCAGGGCTACACCTGACGGGTTCCAACCAGCTCCAGTCTATCCCCACCATCAGGGGCTCTAGCGAATACTTAGTCCGATCTCAGGCTCTACACCCTGGTGAGCTGCTCGCCTTTCTCTCTTTAGCAGCTACCCCGGTTCTCAAGAAAGGTAATCCCGGTGTGCTGAACATTTCTTCTCTGATTCCTCGGTCACCCCGGTTAACAGCTAAGGTAATTCCGGGGTACCATAACAGGGGGAAGTATGCCAATTGGCATACCCACACATTCTTTAAAAAAATAAGTTTTTAAAGGAACTTTCGGATGTCCCTATTTTGGAATTAGGAACTTCTAGCAGGGGACTGCAACCGCTTTTCCACAGACCAAGTGACAAAGTAAGCCCATCCGGCCACACCTACCTGTTGTGCATCCTTGTGTGCTTACCTGCTTATTCCAACCTGGGCTTCCAACTTCTAAAAGTATCTCTTCATTATGGAACCATGTAAGTCTACTATGGCATAGTAACACCAAAATTAGTAAATACTTGTACCTGTGTTCATATATAATCATGACAACAAAAGACTATTGTCAGTCATGATGAATAGCAGAGGCGCAAAATGTATTAGTATTGCTTTACTTCAGCAATCTAATAATCCATATAAAGACAGATAAAGCTATCTTAAATTCAGCTTTAAGGGATGTGGTAGTGATGGCTTGTAGGACTTTTAAAATCAAAGAACATTTAATAAAAATAAATAAATACATTGTATATATCCTTTAACGTTCAATACATATGCTTTGTCACCCTGTCAAAAATCTAGACAAAATGTCTCAAAAACTAGCTACTCGGGTGTTACGAGAATGGTTCACCGGGGCGCGGAGTCTAACTATTGGGTGTTGTTCGCCAGAGCCCCTGATGGTGGGGATGGACTTGGCTGCGCCCCAACAGCAGGTCGCAGTCCCCAGTGACCAGACTCGTATAGAGTGAAAACAGGTACAACAGGTATGGATATGCCAGAGAGGCAACACAGAGGATACCAAAAGACTGGACAAGAAATAGAGAGTGAGCTGTAGGTAAGAACCCCCTAAATTACCAGTACAGAACTGGAACAATAAAGAGCAACTTAGGAGCACAATGCCAGTACAAGACTAGAGATAAACAGTGCAAGGAGAAAGACCTTCGTCAATGGGATTACCATACCTAGAAGTATACCATCTAGCCCAGATCTTATGATATTTATGGATAGCCTGATGTTGTGTATATAAATATCTCTCATGCTTAATGGTTTCATTGACCAGCAGCAGCCATTGAGGTAGTGTGGGCGAATCGGATGCAAACCAACCCCTAGCTATAACAACCTTCGGTAACATAGTGAGATTCATCATGTACTTATAAATAGTTCCATTGAATGATTCTTCTAAAGATTCACCAAATAGCGCCAACAGAGGAGCAAGGACAGGAAGGATATCCAACGTTTCACTAATACAGTTCCAGACAGCGGAACAAAACTTTGGATAGAACCATAATAAGTGCCAAAAATCAGCTTGTGCAGTGCCACACTTTGGACAGTAGGAATCAGAACACAACCCCATTTTATTCAAACCCAGCTGTGTATGATACACTCTATGAAGTATATAGTAGTGCACCTAGTAGTGCAAGCACGCCGTAGCATCCCATGTGCAGCTAATAACATGCAACCAGCTCTCCTCAGTTAACGGACCAACATCTATTTCCCACTTAGAGCAGAGAGCTATCAGGGTATCATCAGCAACCTAAGTATTAAGGGCCCTATAAAGAAATGAGATGGTCTTACGGGAGGTTGAATTTTGATTTTGGGTTGTTAAAGCATGTCTTAACTGCAAATATGCAAAAAATTAATTATGGGGGAAGTTAAATTCCTAATGGATCTGGTCAAAAGACCTAATCTGCCCCTGACTGTATATATGACCAATAGATTGGAGATTCGAACGAGACCACAAACTGTGGACACTAAGGGGTATCAGTTTTTGAAAATTTTTATTGAACCACAATGGGGTATCCGGGTCAACTCCGTCTCCTTTAAGTAGACGATGAGTATATCTCCAAATCTCCACTGCCTGTCTAACAATGGGCAGCATTTTTGTAGAGACAAACCAGCAAACAGGGCCTGCTGAGGGGCATAATAAGGCCAAGTAAAGCCTACCAGCAAGTGCACCACTCCATGAGTCTCCGCCGGGGCCAACCACTCCCTCAAATGTACCAGCTGCGCAGCAACATAATATATTTTAAAATCAGGAAGTGCAAGCCCTCACATATTTTTAGAATGGGAAAGGGTAGAAATTTTTATTTTAGGTTTCCGGGCTGCCCAAATAAAGGAGGAGAGAAGGCTGTTAATGGAGGCAAAATTCTTATTGGGGATATATACGGGGGAATTCTGAAGAGCATATAGATATTTGGGCTGGATTATCATCTTTATCAAATTGATTCTGCCCGTCACCGACAAGGGAAGTTTTTTCCACACATGCGCCTTCTGTTTTTGATTAAAAATTTTGTTAAATAAAGCTGGGTACACACTGACAAAATAAAAACAATCTTTCAATAATAAAAAGATAAACTCACGTTTATCTGACGAACCTATAGCTGTACACACTGGCACAATTTCACGCTGGATCATTCCCAGAAGTCCTTTCTGGTAAGTAGACACACATACAAAACCACACATCATAACATCGTTGATCTGTGATTTTTAGGAGCTAGTAGAAATCTAAATCTAATGAAGCAGGGCAGAATCTGACGATTCTCTGCATCACTTGACAGTACAAATTCAAAAGATTTGAAAGCTATCTAACGATTATCCTGTGATTTAAAGGATAATTATCAGATATCTCTCCAGTGTGCACCCTGCTTTACTCAGATCAAGTAAAATAAATAAGTAATTACATCATTTCTGGAGATATGATGCTCTACATAAGTAACACATTAGAGATGAGACAGTCTGGGCAAATAAAACCAAGTATATACTTCGTTAAATTTCCAAATAATACTCTTTTGCTACTCTTCTAAACAGAGGCACACAAGTCTTGGAACCTCAGACTAAATTGTAAAATTTGCTACAGGGAGTTTTCTAGGTTTTCCCAGCTGTTTTATACAATAAGAGTAATGACAGCTTACAGTATAAATAACTTTACTTGAAGTGACACCAAAAAACACCCAAAGGTCATTATGTCTAAAAAAGTTTCATAGATTTAGCAGCTCTGTAAGAAAACATAACTGCATAATTGTAATAATCTAATTATTGGACTCAATTATTGATAACAATTACTGTCACTAGGACAATTATCCTCTGACTTACATAACATACCAAAATACATAACATGCAGTATCATCAGGTGTCTCTGTGGATATGGTATCTACCGCTGCGAGTCCCCTCTGCGATGTTTCAAATTGCAAATAGGGACAGCTAAAAGTTGCTTTTTTTGCTTTTTTTGAATGTGATACATAGCAGAATTTTTGTTTATGAATGGGTGAGTTTGTGATTTGCATACTCACCCATTCATTTTTGGAAGAGCCGCCGTCGGGCCTCTAAAGAGGGAAGTAACCCTCTCTGGGGACTTAGGGTTAGGCTGTGGGGGGGAGACTTAGGGTTAGGCTGCAGGAGGGGTACTTAGTGTTAGGCTGCTGGGGGGGTGACTTAGGGTTAGAGTGGGGTTGTATACCGTTCAGGGCACAGAGTTTGGTGCTCCGGGGATCGATTGCTATGCCTCATCGAGGCATAAGCAATCAATATCCCAGCCAGTTCAGAACTGGCTGGGAGTGAACGACCCTATCGAAATAGGGCCAATCGCTACGGGGACCCACACTCGTTATCTACCAATACTAATTCTAATCAACACTGGCTTGAATGTGTTTGATTCATCGCTACGTAGAAAATAGGGCAAAAAATATGATTCTCTTCCAACACTGCCTTTGAAAGTAAACACTTTTCAGTAAAGTTGCAAATAATTACCATCACAAAGGTCAATACAATGACTGTGGTTTATTATTAAAATGAGAGGTTTCATAGCCTTGAAAAAAGTTGCCCTGAATGTATATATATCTGAATAATTGTCAGTTTAAGATTAATTAGAAGTGAGGGTTAGTACAGATAATGGATAATAAAAATATTTTTGGGCTTGATATATCATGGATGAAAGCAGACACAAGGGGAACTATAAATAAAATGCTCATCCTTATGGGAAATTCTATTTTGAGACGATAACGCCTTTGTATCTTGACATTGTATCTTTTCCAATTGACATTTTATATATTTTTTATATTTTTATTGTTTTGTCTATTTACTTTGACATTTTATATTATTTGCAGAGCAGTACTATAACATGTTTTAGCATGTATAATGCTGCAAGTTATGCTTACATAGCTAAGTGGCTGCACCCAGTATTTATATTATTATTTGCCTTAACTATAACGTGCATGGCATTTTTCAACAACAAGGTTGTGTGACCTGTTCAGAATTCTAAAAGATCCGATTATTAGGTGGAAGCATTTTTGGACCATTTTGTCAGTGTTACAACAAATTGGTTCATGCCATTCTCTACTCGGGTTATTGCATAGTAAGCCATATTATATTGTATAACCAACATTAATCTTGTTTGCTATGTTCCTTACCACCTACTGTAGGTAAGAGAAAGTATCCTCTCTTTTTTTCCCCTTTATTTAGATACTTGTTCTGCATACTTAAAAAACAAATGACAAATTTTTTAAAAGTGGCTTACTATTTCATGTTTCACATAGATTGGCATCCATTGACATCCATAACGATGGTCACAATGGCATCCATGTGTAGGAAATTTACATGACATTTAATGAATTTATTACATTAAAGAGTAAATAGTTGGACAAAAAATACTGGTGATCCAATCCGGAAGAGCAATCAGTCATTTATAATTTTGTACTGCAGCTATTGCTGGCTATTCAGGAGCATTTTACTTCAAATATGTAGTTCTATTACTTAACTTGAATTTAGTTGATAAACCATATGAATCCAATTCAGTCTATATAGACTAAACATCAACAGGTCAAAAAATGCATCCTAGAAATCTTCTTAAAGTTGTAAACCTTAATTAAATTGAATAATTCCTCAAAGAGGCAGTAGACGCCAATATTAGTGTTAATGTATACCACTATAGATAATGCAATATACTATACCACAGTCTAAATTGTGATACACTTAAGATGTATCAAGATATATCAATATTTATTTTATAAGTTTGAGACATATAGCATTATCTTGGGATTTTAAGAATTCTTTTTAACTTTATCCATTCTATATTTATATTACATTGGTTAGTAAATGATTTAAATAGTTTGTGTTACATATACTAAGTTCAACATTGTAGCCATCACTACTGGGTCTAGATTTACTTAGGGACGTGTTTGGCCTCGATTTCTAAACGACAGCCATCGTCGTGTTTTACTGGCGCTTTTTTCTTGTGATGCTCCGTATTTACCAATGGTTGAATTTTGATGGCGATTAACAAACAGATGCATTAATCGCAGCAATGTTTTAATTGCCTAGCATTATATTTTTTTATGGAAGTATTGTGGTTTTGTATTTTGGCCTTGAAATCTCATGAATTTTATGTAAATAGTGGCATTTAACATATCTCGCTCAAGATCACACAGGGCAAACACTATATAATGGAGTAAAGTTTTACTTTCAAATTGAGAGAGTTACTGAGAGTTGGTGAGAGTTGTGTATTGGAGAAGACTGTGTTTGGAAGCCATTTTTTGCAATCATTTTTTGACATCTTTCTTTGTAAGTATTTATTTTTAATTCTACTTATGGATTTTAATCATTAATCAGGAATCAAACATGTTTGTATCCATATAATTACAAAGTTGTTACCTTTGTTTGCTGCATGCATGCATGTGTATTTGTTTAGGTATGGAAGTGAAATTTAAAAAAAAATGTACATTATCCTTGTCATTTCAGTGCAGAGTTGTGTTTTGTTTCTTGTTTTGTTCGATAGTCCAAAGGTATACTCTATCACACCTCTAGTGGCTGTGCGCCTCATTATATCTGTGCTGCCCAGGAATTATAATGACCTGCAATATCTGCATCTAGAAGGTCTTGTTGCACTACACTGAGAGATGGTAATTTTTGCCTTTTTGAGGAAATGGGCACGTAAATGGGAATCATCTGGAGTAGCTGTGTAAAATTTAGTGTAGTATTTTTAAAATTCTGATTTAATATCTGTCAGTTTAGTAAAAGATAGATGATTTACAGTTTATAGTATGTTATGGGATTTGCGATTAGATTTGGTCAAGTTATCTGTCTGCTTTGGGATTGAGGGTATACAGACGAAATGCGTTGGTAACGGATGCACTCAGTGTTTTATATTGTTTTCAAAATTCTTTGCGCTTTTTGTTCTGATAAGAAATGATCTGGTTTCTTAATACAGCTTTCTCCGTTTCCCAAAATAATATATTCTTCCCTATTCTGTGCATTATTATAATCACAAACTGTCAGACTTTGTAAAAGAAATTCCTTAAAGTCACCTGAGTTATCGAGATATGAGGGGAATCTCCATGCATATTCTCTGGGTTGGTTATGTGGTTGTGTCAGAGATAGGGTGATGGGAACATGGTCAGATATTATGTTTTGGATATCAGTCTTGATCAATCTTGAGAAAAGATGGTTACTAAGAAGCATGTAATCTAGTCTAGCAAAAGATTTGTACACAGGAAATTGGAAAGTATATATTCCCTGGCTGTAGGAGTTTGTATGCACCATGGGTCTAATATTCCATAAGTAGATTGTAGGAGTAAGAAATGGCTATGCAATCAGAGCTTTGTGAGGGGGTTGGAGGTGATCTGTCCTTGGCAGAACTTACCACTGATTTAAAGTCACCTCCTATTATTAAATTTGGGGTATCTCTTGTCAATAATAATTGTGATATATTAAGAAAAGATTCCTTTGGTGGGGAGCTTGGGGGCATAAATGTTCGATAGAGTCAACTTTAAAGAACCTATCTTTATGCCAAGTAGCAAATATTGACCCATGGGATCACACACTGAATCCAAAACCTCATATTGTAACATTTTATGGAAAAGTATTGCCACCCATCTTGTTTTATTCGTATAATTGGCCTTCACACACTCGCCTATCCAAGACCCTTTCAAGGTATTATCAGGTTGAGACCAACGTGTCTCTTGTAAAAAGACAAAGGACCAGATCCAGACCCCTGCACGTACAGAAAGACGGTCTGTCCGAGAGAAAGAGAGGGGAGTGCATGCCCCCTGTCCCTCTCCTCTCTCATGCGGGCTTTATGGCAGCTTACGCTGCCATAAGCCTGCCTTCAATCAATTGTGCGGATCAGCAGTCCATTCAGCAGACCGTTTGTCCACACTGTACACTTTACATGCTTCCCCCCACCCACTTTAGCAGGCGGACGGGAAGTACAGCCCATTTGCATACGAACGGGCTCGTATGGAACAGAGTTCCGTACGAAGCTTGCTACACTAGTGTTAATGTCATAACCCTAGTGTAACATCTGGATGGCGCATACCCTCCAATCAAATCAGGCCACTTACACACATTGGGGTAGATCCAGAACTACGTTTGCCGTACGTTTATTCGCGTGGCGTATTTTCGTGTGCGTATATTCTATACACTCCCCTAGAAACACCCCTTGAACGTACGTATTTTGTCAAGATACGCTTTCCAAACCCTACCTTAACTTTTGCCAACGTAACAGCAGTGATACGCACATGTACGTATGAATTTACGCCGCTAAGCACGCCCATACTGTACACTTTAAATACAAACCGCCACCTACTTAACTTATTTCAGACGTATTTTGGACTCACGGAAAATTGGCACGCTCACACATAAGTATTTACGTGACACATACGTGAATGGCCTATACGTTCACAATTACGCTACGTTACTGTGCGTATTTTCTATGGTGCGCATGCGCAGTACTTACAAAAAGGCGATTTTAAGTCTCCGCCACGCGTAAATTCGCTCACAAGCGTTGTTCTGGATCTGGCCCATTGAGTGTGTAAGTGACCTACCTGACAGTCTTAAATTTGGATCCAGCCCAATGTCAGCTACCATAGATTTAAGATATAAAACGACTCTTTTTGATTTTATAACAGAATTAACTCCTCCAACATTCCATGAAACAAGCTTCTGGGGGGATAAATCTGGATGAATATTATGCTGAGTAGGGGAAGATGAATTTGCAATGTTTAAAAAGTTCTCTATCGGTCAGAGACCACTTGAACAAATGAAACCCTGCGTTCAGTATCACTGTCAACATATCAATTTTGAGACCTTTTTTTTTGAGACCTTCAAACATTCTTTATGCTGATTGTGCATACAAATTTAAGAGCTCCACTTTCCACTTTTTTTCAATATTTGAATAATTCAATATTCCACCTGGCTATAATAGTCACCGCCCAACAGTGGTGGCAATATATAACAATCCAACAAAAACAATATACAATAGCATTTTAAGACTAAAAACATGCTGCGTCAGTGATCACAATGTGCTACAAATTCCTTTTGCTTTCTTTGCATCATCAAATACATATATCTGATCAATATGAGTGATCCTCAATTTTGCCGGAAAGGCCAGCACAAACAGGTAATGATGTTCAAATAAAGTTTTACAAATAGGGGCAAATACTCTCTTACGTTGAGAGACATTAACAGAGAAATCTTGAAAGACTAAGATATTTACTCATGGTTTTTGATATTGTGGTATGTGCAAAGGATTGTTTCTTTATCCCTGAAATTTAGGAAGCGGTACCTGTATCAAGCCTATGTGCTCTCTCTATTACCAGCCCTGATTGGAATTCATAAAGATTCTTGGCTTGTGCCAGGTCAATATGTAGGTAGGTATTGGATAAGATCTTGTTTATGAATTGATTGGTTCTTAATTGATTCTGTAATTCCTATAAAGCATAAATTATTCTTTCTATTGTGGTTTTCCAGATCATTCAATTTATTCTCTAACTCTCTAAGTCTACAACTTTGGGTGAGGACAGTATTTTGGATGCCTAATTGGGAGTCGTCTGTGTCGTTAACCCTCTTCTCCAATGCTATGATACACTTGGTTTTAGATTCCATAACTATAGCATTATTAATGCAAGCATGACGTGCATTAATATATAGAAAACCAAGATATAGAAACAATTACTGATCTAGTTTATCAAGAACACACACAGTCAATACAGGTGAAACTCGAAAAATTTGAATATCATGCAAAAGTTCATGTATTTCAGTAATTCAACTTAAAAGGTGAAAAGGCCTTTATTTGTATTAATTTTGATGATTATGGCTTGGAGCTTATGAAAACCGCAAATTCAAAATCTCAAAAAAATAGAATAATGTGACAAGATTCAATATTGTAGACTCAAAGCGTCACACTCTAATCAGCAAATTTTTCCAAAACACCTGCAAAGGGTTTCCTGAGCCTTTAAATGGTCTCTCAGTCTGGATCAGTAGAATTCACAATCATGGGGAAGACTGCTAACCTGACAGTTGTGCAGAAAACCATCATTGACACCCTCCACAAGAAGGGAAAGCCTCAAAAGGAAATTGCAAAAGAAGTTAGATGTTCTCAAAGTGCTGTAATTTTAGAAAAAAAAGAGGAATGGTAAATACCACACAATCTATATAGTTCTTAAGACCATGAGAAGGCTAACTGTGATGGCTGAGAAATAAATAACACAGTGTAAAACAAAATATCACATTTAATATAACATATAAAAATATAGATATAAAATCATGAAAAAAACGCGTGGACATATGATTTCTACTAATAAGAGGTGTGCACCTTAGTGACCTTTTTCAGTTGCCAGAGGCAACTCTTCTCTTTTTCCTGTCTCTCTAATCAAGCCTGCTTCTCCTGCACTACTGTCTCCAGCATTACCTGCACTACTGCTTTCAGCATTTCCTGCACTACTGCCTCCAACATTACCTGCACTACTGCCTCCAGCATAACCTGCACCTCTGTTACCAGCCTGCCTGCTCTCCAGCAGTCTGCTTTCCAGTCTTTAGTTTCTGGAACAATCCAGTCCAGTCCAGCAGTCCGAAAAATGAAAGAAATGTGAACTTATAGGGCACTGTCACTAAGTCTAAAAGGCTGCCAATACACCAGTGAGTACCACCGTCACTCACTGTAATATAAAATAAAAGTTTAAAGTGCAAGGTGTGTGATCGGCGCCAAATAAATAAATGTATAAAAATAATGTATCTATACAAAAAAGAAATATGAAATGTATCTAGAAGCAGCAATGTGTTGAAGAAACCTATTAAAATAACAAGTTTAATAAATGTAGTGACAAAATATTGCACAATAAATCAGGATTAAAAATTGCGATTAAAAATAAGTGAGGGAATTATGTATAAAACCAAATTATTTTCAACAATGAAGAAAAGGGGAATACTTTTAAGGGCAGGTGTAAGTGTATATAAAAAGTAGATATAATTATGGTAACGAGTATTTTAAACAATTGTGAGTAATAGTAAAGTGTAATAATTGTGTAGATTGTATATGGTAACAAAATATACCTTAGTGCAATTTAATATATAAGTAAATAACTCTAGGTAAGCATCCAAGTAAAGTGTAAAAATAATTAAGAAAATTAAATCATTAATTACTTATAAAAAGTGCAAATGTGCATAGATGAAAATATTCCAAAATAATAAATATTCTTATAACCAATGGGAAATGGAATGTAAAGTTTAAAAACAGATATCCAAAATAGAACACAAGACAGTGTTATCAACAAAAACTTGGATATGAATAGAAGTTAAACCCTATATAGAAAAATCCTACTGAGCTAAGTTTGCTTAATATAATAAGTATAAATATGGAAATGTGTTTATCAAAAATAAGATTTTGTGCAAAAGGGGACCTTCTCTCAATAAATCCACAGTAAGTACTTTTAAGAGGTATCTTTTCCAATGTTATAGCGATTATCGTCCTTGTCGCAAGCACTTGGTTAAAAAAAACTCACAGTTCAGAAGTCTAGTGGTTTTATGATGTAGATGATCAGGGGGACTCTGGAACTATGTGTAAGAGAGGATTGAAAGTGTTCTGAGACTATTCTAATGCGGTAATTGGAAGTAAAAAGAATATACAGCTGATCCTTCAGGTAGAGGGGAAGGGGGCAGAGCCCTTCGTGGAAATGCTCCTCCTTCACAGACACCACTCAAGGACAACAAATGATTCCATAGTGATCCAAATAAAAAAAAGGAAACAATTTTATTAAATCTTAAACAACAAAGGACAATTAAAACAATGGTAGGGGAGATCCGTAACGCACCTCAGGACAGCGCCGCTCTGCTCTGCCAGTGAAAGTTCCGGGAAATGGCAGGCGAAGACAGCGCTTGACAGGGGACAAGTTAGAGGCTCCTAATTGGACTGTGCCCCCGCCGACGCGTTTCAAACCAAAGTTCTTTATCAAGGCACTTTTTATATACACTTACACCTGCCCTAAAATTTATTCCCCTTTTCTTCATTGTGGAAAATAATTTGGTTTTATACATAATTCCCTCACTTATTTTGAATCATGTTTTTTAATCCTGATTTATTGTGCAATATTTTGTCACTACATTTATTACACTTGTTATTTTAATAGGTTTCTTCAACACATTTGCTGCTTTTAGATACAGTCCAGCAGTCCGCTGTCCAGTCTCTGGAGCAATCCAGTCCAGTCCAGCAGTCCGCTGTCCAGTCCAGTCTCTGGAGCAATCCAGTCCAGCAATCTGCTGTCCAGTCCAGTCTCTGGAGTAATCCAGTCCAGTCCAGCAGTCCGCTGTCCAGTCCAGTCTCTGGACCAATCCAGTGCAGTCCAGCAGTCTGCTGTCTAGTCCAGGATTCCAGTTTAATCCAGGAGTCTACTGTATCGTCTCTAGATCCCCCTGTATCTTATGCGCAAGCATTATCTCCGGCCTCCTAGCTTCCTCTACAGAATCCGCTGTCCTACATGCCCCTCTAAGCCCATAACTGATTCTGATCCAACCCAGATTGTGACATTGTCAAGCCGCTCCTGAACAACAAACAACCTCAGAAGCATCTTAACAGTGATAAAAAAAGAAAGAACTGGTCTGTTGCTCAGTCGTCCAAAATCCTCTTTTCTGATGAGAGCAAATTTTGGATCTAAATTGGAAACCAAGGTCCCAGAATCTGCTGGAAGAATGGAGAGGCACACAATCCCAGATGCTTGAAGTCCAGTGTGAAGTTTCCATAACACCTCAGCAGTACAACAGGCTGATCGCATCCATGCCACGCTGCATTGAGGCAGTAATTTGTGTAAAAAGGGCCCAAACTGAGTACATTTGCATGATTATACTTTTCAGAGGGCTGACATTTCTGTATTTAAAAACCTTTTTCTTTTTTTATTTCATGTAATATTCTAATTTTGTGAAATTTAGATTTTCGGGTTTTCAGAAGCTTTAAGCCATAATCATCAAAATTAATACAAATAAAGTCTTGAAATATCACACTTTGCATGTAATAAGTCTATATAATATATTAGTTTCACTTTTTAAGTTGAATTACTGAATTACATGAACTTTTGCACAATATTCTAATTTTTCGAGTTTCTCCTGTATATTTAGACTAGTTTTGACTCTAATTTTTGTGCGCCTTTGACAACTTTGATAGGAACTGTTTCTACTAAAGAAGCTCTTATTTTAGTTTGTCAAAGAGCGTCAACACAAGTATATACACAAGAATATAATGAACAAACAATGAACAGGTTTTGTCTATGTAAAAATATACTATGTAAAAATAAGGGAAGAATATGTGCAATAAAGGATAAAGGTTTGGATAAAGTCTTTCATTAGTAGAAGAGATGATGTTCTCAAAGACAATTGCTATGCGCCAAGGCCAGGCCCCACTGGATTCGCTAGCAGTAAAAGAATCTTACAGTTACGTGTCCACAAGAACGCCAAAGATGGTGAGAAAAATCCACTTGTCTGGGTGTTGGGTCAAGTTTATAATCCACAGTATTGGAACAAGTAATGGGTCCTTCAGTAGTAGAAGAAATAATTATCCCAAGTATACATGGCGTGTTCCAGGCCCAAACCACACTGGAGGGGTTTGCCAACAAAATAAGTGAGACACTTGTCTGGTGTTATTCAGGGAATTGTAATCCACGTTATTAGTGCAGGTAGTAGGTCCTTTCTTAGTAGAATAGGCAATGACACCAAACACAATTAACATGGTCCCGTATTAAGCTTTGCTGTAGTTGCTTGCATTAAAAGAATCTTGCAGCTTTCTTTCCAATAAAGCAGCAAAAATAGTGAGAAGAATCAGCTCATCTGGGCACTGAATTAAATTGTAATATGATTCAGAGTGATATAATTCACTCTCAATTATGAGAACCGATAATAAAACCAGCTGTAGAAATCCGCTTATTATGCAAGATACAATTGGGTTCAGAGGATGAATATGTCATTTGCCATGCTTTCATATGTGTGCTTATAATCTATATTAAGTTATATAGAGTCCGGAAATATACAGTCTGTAGCAGATTTTTGTAATCTGTAGTAGTTGGTGCACCTCTGAGGTATTATATGGTTGGAAGCAGTAAAATGTCTGGTTGAAGGTGGAATTTTTTAAGTAATTTCCACAACGGTGCAGGTCTTAAACAAAAAGAGAAGAAAAGAAGAATATGGATTGTGGTTTGGTTGTTGAATATGGTACCTCTGTTAGTCCTTTGCGGGCTACTTAAAATTACTGTGGTTTAGGCCAATTTAATCCCTGTAGCAAGAAGTTGGAGTGAGGGTATCCTTCTGCCAAATAGGTTTACTCACCTGGCCAGTCTGTAGCAGAGTCTCCGCAGGGTGTCCAATAATTAGGGCACTGACTGAAATATGCAGGTCCACAATCGCTTTCAGCTGGTCTCTGCCTCTGTAATGGCAGTGTTTTTACACCCTTTCTTTAGGGCATGGACTCCCAAGGAAATAGGTGGTCAGGGAGCCGGTACCTATTCTTTACCTTTCCACACTGCGTATGAAGGTGTCAGTTACCTTTATTTGTAATTTAGGTAGCTTCTGGGTACAATTTAATAGCTGGATCAGAGGAGCTCAGTTAAAATGCATCCATGCCCACAGGAAGTCTTCTTATATCTTCTGTAGAAACTGAATAGTTTTGACCAGATCTAGACTTCAGACAATTTTCATGCAGTCAAATTGTACAAATTCCTAATTTTTTTTTATCACCGTATGCAGGTGACTCAAATAAAACTTGTGTCCGCAAGAAGGAACAGGTTGTGCTTGCTGTACCTGTACTGTGTACCGATCCAGACTTCCAATCTTCTGCCATTTTAAATGCTTATGAATCACAAAACATAGGTGGGATGGGAAGTCTGTCCGAGTGAGGGTGTTACAAAACGCAGGACTTACTGCATCCAGAGCCGCTCGTCAGTAGCTCTCTCCAGGTGTACTTGCTCTCTGACTCCATGGACTAGTGGCAGCCTCCTATCTGATGTCCATTGCAGGTTTCCCTGTGGCTTTCTGGTGCCAAACACCACTGTCCTTTGGTGCATGGGTGCCGCCATCTTGGATTTGTGCACATGAACTGGCTATCCAATCCTGAGCCAGGGCGCCCTATTTAAACCCATTGCAATGTATCCACAGTGCCGGAACAACTTTGCCTCTCAAGATGCCTGGTTGAAATTGCGCTAAACTGCTATTGTTTTCCTAGTGATCCAGGTCAAGTCTGTGCACTGTTCCAGTCCAGTCTATGTACTGATCCAGTCCAGTCTATGTACTGATCCAGTCAAGTTCTGATCCAGTTCATGCCTAGCCCAGTCCAGGTCAAATCCTGGCCCAGTACAGGTCAAATTAAGCCTAGTCCAGTCCAGGTAAAGTCCAGTTTGTTTTCTCCAGTCCATTCCAGTCAAGTCCTCCTTCTCCAGTCCATTCTAGTTCAACTTGTCCAGTCCAGTCAAGCCTGCCCTGTCCAGTCAAGCCTGCCTTGTCCAGTCCAGTCAAGCCTGCCTTGTCCAGTCCAGTCAAGCCTGCCTTGTCCTGTTCAGTCAAGCCTGCCTTGTCCATTAAAGCATATCTTGTACAGTCTAGTCAAGCCTGCCTCATCCAGTCCAGTCTAGCCTGTCTAGTGTCAAAGCCTTTGGCCACTAACATTTTAGCAGATCATCCATCAAACCTTTTAACTTCCACTACTGTACTGAACCCCTCTCACATCTCTGGGAACCCAGAGCGGACACCCTACTAAGTCAGTCCAGGATAGTGGGGAGTTACTAGTTAACAGCTCGCACAGAAGCGTCAGTACAGCAGAGTCCGCTATCGTGTCCCTATTTGCGCTGCAATTGCACATTCAATCACAGAAAAAAACTGATCTTAAGATCCAAACCTTAATCATTAACCTCTATATAAATAACATCAGTCAACTATAAATAGAATGCACATGTTTTATACTTTAATTTAGAAAACGTTTAATTAATCAACATCACACATGCATTGGTGTTATTACTAATGTCACATTAGAATGACTTGTTTAGATTGGTGGGTATGCAAAAACAATTTATCTTTAACAGAAAGCTATTATTATTTGAAAGCAAACAGCCGTTACAATTCAATGAAATTACATGAGGTAGAGCAGCAGCTGGATAATCTAATGTCTTATTGCTTAATGATTTTAGGGAAATGGTTTTATGCTTAGTTTATTTTTGTTTCTAATGCTTTGTCATTCATTGTGTTTTGACTTAACTGTTTTGCATCTGTTCACTGCTGGCTTATTCTCTAAAATGTCCAGTATTTGAGTGACGCTTTCTCTACAATGATGGATTTGGACTGCAACAAAGTTTGCACAAACATAACTTAGAAGGCCATTAAGGATAAAATTGATATTCATATGGCAGACCTTTAAAATAAATTAAATTATTTTAGAAAATCTTTGCCGATGCCTGTTAGCACGCTCATCACTTGCAGAAAGAGGCATCGAGGTTTAGCAAGCTCGGAACTTTTTATCGGCTCTGCCAGCACCTGTAGGGGGTGACTTCACCGAAATGTGGGCTCCACTAGGCCTCATGCCTACCCTTCTCTACTATACCTGGTGGAAAGCTCCAGGTCCCTCCTACACCACCTGTCTTCACCTGGATCTGGGCAGTAAACCTCTCTCCCAGCAGCATCACTCACCCTGGAAGAGCTGGCTCCGCGGTATGGATCTGATCACTGGGGCTTTGACGTGGAGGGACATCAATAGAGGTTACTGGTGTCCAGGGAAACAGGGGGAGACCCAATATCATCTCAGCCAATGTATTACTGATCTGCCAGTGACAAGATTGATTAGCACCTAAATTGTAAGTGATCACCCAATAGCTGTGCAGGCATGGGCAGAATAGGTGTGGTTGCCGGATCTCAATCTACTAACACTAAAAAGGTTACTCATACAGGGTGTATTTTTTAGATATTTATAGCACATAGTCACTTTCTAGATTATTTAAATTATTTAATATTACACAGTGTTAATTCTAGCCATTAATTTAGGTAAATAAAAAGAGATATGCCGCTATGAGAAGTCCAAATAATAAAGACTGGAGACGCCACTTATTGAAATTTTGTACTGATGATCTTAGCGGAACTGTACAAATCAGACCCTCCATGAACATATTAAATATATTCAAATAAATATATTCAAGTGAACATACTAAATCCACTGGTCCCAGTTCTTAACTTCCCCTATTTTTCATATTATCACAAACGTTATAATTACAGCCACGTTCTAAATTCTTTATATTAAACAGTGTGAATTATATCCATTAATCCATATAAATAGAGGTAATATGCCGCCATGAGAACTGCAAATACTAATGACCAGAGAAGCCTCTCCTCAGATTATCGCAAACACTATGTTTACGGCCACGTTTTAAATTATTTAACTCATATTAAGTGTTAATTATATCCATTAATTCATATAAATAGAGGTAATATGCAGCCAGGAGAACTGCGAATATTAATGACCGGAGAAGCCATGAATTAAAAGTTTACAAGTGATAGCCTTAGTGCAAGTGTATCATCCAAGTTCAAAAAATGAAATCCTCTTTTAATATACTAAACTGACATAACTAATTTATACCATCATGTTTATTTGTTCTAAGGAAAATAAAACTTCACCGCTATAGACATAACGTAAATAAGGATGAAATGAATATTACTGTAAAGACTGAAAGGTGAAACTTGATGTACCAGTGAATGTGTTACAATGTCTAAACCTTGTTCAAACATATGTAGAATCTAAGAAACAGGAGAAAATGTAACGGACTGGAGCTGTCAAGCATGTATCTTGTGAACTGCCGAAAGAGGCACCGCAAGAAGTCAATTACGTGAAATCATCCACACATGGAAAGAAGGAAATTGCACAATAATCACTACAAACGGTAATGAACAGCAGAGGAAATCATTACGGACCCCTGCTGAGCTCTCTAATTAATGGACCGGATGTTTTTATTTACACAGGGAGTCCTGCTGCTGCTCACTTTCTGATACCCGATCCCTGAGGAAGTCATTATAGGCACACAAGCCTCGACGAAATGCGTTGGTTCCGCCTACAGAACCGGTGCACAACATCACATTCTTCCGTTTCTCTAAGTGGATTGGAGTACGGGCCAAGGAAGTTGCAGTCACCCGGACAGATAAGACTTTAATGCTTATTAACTTTTATCCTGTGGCACACAAGCCATTTTTAAAGTGCATTTAGTAAAGATTTAATTTTAGCCATACTACACTATGATGTTTTTCTATTTGTTTGTGTCTTTCTATACATATTGCTGAGAACAAATCTCATCAAGTCCCATTGAAGCAAGTGTATCCTGAATCATAAATAAGGATTTATAATTAAATACTTTGAATAGCTTAGTCTAGGCGCATACCTGGCTTATTATATAATATATAT
>WWET01001364.1:23745-56606 GCA_011038615.1 Limnodynastes dumerilii | reverse complement strand
TGCAAAATATCTTCTCCACCATTTGGATTGCTCACTTTGCACAGAAGATGTCTCCCGTTGTTGGAATCCTTCCTAATGAGGACCATGAAGTGGGTGGCACCCGACCATATATGGAATGTGTGTGTAAGGAGAATAGTGAGTGCATTACCAGACAGAAACTGTAGGGGGAGCAGACAGGCACCACACACACACACACACTGACTGGTAAACCTGCATAGTGGGCCAATGCTAAAAACCATAAGGGCACCTTAAGAATACCCCCTGTATTCATTTGAAAGGGTTTTCCTTATGGGGACCAACTTTTTGGTCCCCACACCACAAGAGGTCCCCACGATGTGACTGTGTAAACAGATTCCAGTCCCCACAATGTGATAAAAACCAGAACACACACACCCCCCACACCCCCACCCACCAACATTACCCCATACCATGATGTACAAAACACTTTGCTTCGCAGTTTGCAATTGTCAGTTACTATGGTAAGCATTATTGTAGATTAGATGAATAGTTTTTCACAATATCTGCTAAGTCATTTCAATAGGTGAGTTACAGTTCTGGTGTGGACTATATTGTACATAATGGAATGTGTCATGTTGGGGGATCTGTATATATCTCATCCTTTATTTACTTCTATTTCTAGACAAACCTATCCATATTTTGTAAGATATTTGCGCGATTCCTAGATATAGCAGGGGACAACAAATTATGTTGTAGGGATTGGATAAGGACAAAACAGGATGTAGTTGTGTTTAATTCTTGATTATACGTAAGTATGTGTGCAAGCATCTGAGTGTTAAAATAAATGCAAATTATCTCTGTCACGAATAAAAATAGAGTTTGTGTTGTGAAAAGATAGGCCATGTCACAGAAACATAAACTGCTAGCAGGTGATGTGAATATGATTATGTAAATATGATTTTTAATCTGTCTGTAATGCCACCCACCTAAAGTGTTACATATGTGTTGACCGCATAGAAATTTATTAAGAATTCCAGTTTAACACGCTTCAGGCAGATGAGAGTCACACAATTTGATGCTGCCTTCCTGTTATTTATTTGTGTACCCTATCATTCCAAACTTTTCATGAACATTACTGCTAAGAGAATTTCAAAGATAAAAGATCAGTTTGCAAGATTAACCTATGCTGGGATGCTAATACACTTATCTATAAAGCTATAACGTTAATTATTTTTTCCCTCCAATTTACATCACAGCACACTGCCTTGTGTTGGATTACACGTCTTTACATAAAGTAAACGTCCCATGCGTGATGGGTGGGACCTTACCGTGTCCCTCCCAAATAGGCTTAAACCAATAACTTTCATAATGATAAAACACACCGACAACCATTGTTGGGAAGTGAATTTATTAACTAGGATGGAAAACTTGGCTAAGCCAAATATGAAATTGATGGGGGCCAAGAAAGCAGGTTATGTGCTTAATTATGCAACGCATAATAACAAACATAAATAATCAAAGATCATATCAAAAATGCATCATGGTAGTCAATAAATAAAAATTCTTATCTAAACCGACTTACCGATACTGGCCACCAAAAATATAATAGCATATATACAACAATAAGATCAGGTACGGTACTTCACTTAAGCACCACGCGGGACCGTCCATATGAACGTGTCCACAACCTGAAAACAACCATGAGCAAACCAACTTTTGATTCAGATCAAATCAAAAGGGATTACCACTTGTAATCCTAATTGCAGACAAAACTGCTGGAGAACAACACAACAAACATAGGTAAATAAACCAACTACTACCAATGTAGTGTAACATTAAACCTGCTTTCCGCCAAGCTGGTCCTTAATGACCAGCACACTGCCACCATCAGCTAAACCAAACCACCTCTCACTCCATCCACAATGACCTCTAAAAATATACTCGCCAATATCATTGCCGCCAACGTGCAACAGCACCAAATCTGGACGCTGCTCCACCAGCATCCACTGGCAAGGCGCTCCAACACCACGGGCCATAACATGCCCCTGACACCTTTCCAAACCATGTCCCATTCACCAGGGAGGGTCCAACGAGAAGCCGCAACATACTGCCCAGCCCAATGTACAAATGAGTGGCCGACCACCCAAACAACCCGCTTCCGCTGGAAAATTGCTGTGAGGAAAGAATGGAACATGGTTATTAGCATTTAAACGGGCGAGCGTAACAATAACAACCAATTTATGAGAAATGTGAACATAGCTGTAAAGAGAGAATAGGGATGCCAGCGGAGACGTGCGAAGGTGAAAACCCCCAGACCACCAGGGCAAGACTATATTGACTATGGGGAACTACAAGGCTGCCACTGGTACCAGTAACAAGGCTGCCTCTGGTACCGGTAGGAAAAAGCCCTCCGCGCCCCATGCACCTGGTGCAGCGAGCCAGTTACTTGGCTAACCCCAGTAACCATGTCCGTTCCGTGGCAGGGAAGGGGATAGACAAGGGACAACAGCAACTGCAAATAACAGCAATAAGATTGACATGCAGCAATAAATCCAATTGATGTTGCGAAAGGACACCAACTTAGTGTCCATCAAATCAAAACATTGCAGAGATCCTCCCAATCAGTCCTCCGATATCGGTTGCAGGTAAGACTTGTAGGCCTGCGATTTCCAGCGTCCCAAACGTTTAATATCCTCAACAGGAAGGCCTTGTGCCGCTGCAGATGAAGCTGCTCCAATCCAGAAGGAGTGCGTGCCGTAGTTGGTTGGATCCAAACCCATACGTATCAGTGTGTCCTGAAAAACAACTTTAAACTGATAGCAGGATAGCGGAATACTGTTTGCGTGTACAAACCAAACAGGGCAATCTTGTGGCCTAGCTACCGTGAACTTCAAACCCCACACTACTGGGCAAATTTCCGGGATTGTGGTGCCTACCTAATTCCACTCAGCGGCCCCTACCTTCCTGATCAGTCTTCTCCCGGTGAATGCGACCTGAGATGGATTCGGTGTGGGGTATCACGCTGCAAGCCACTAACCCTGTAGTGAAGGAGTTCTTTGAGGCAGCGACCAGTTCCCAGACGCGAAAAGCCCCTGCATACGCGAAACTGAACGCTGTCTGAAACAACAGGGCCTCGTAACTATCGCTTACTACCGATGTCAAAGTCTGAATAAATCTCCCCAGGCAGGAAAGAGATAGGGGGCGGCGTGTATCAGGAGGAGTGGGTCGGACCCTAGCCCACCCTTTTAGGGCCTTAGCAACCATGAATTCCTTTGTCAAATCCGGTTCGCCGCGCAACTTAGACCAAAAGGCTATGCCCGCTAAGGTAGATCTAATATGCAACTTTGTCCTCCCCTTACGAAACTCCTCCATCATAAAATCACAAAGGCAGGACTGTAAGTGACGTGCCTCCCTACCGTAACCAGAGCGAAAGGCCAGCCAACTCCCCCACGCGGATTGGTACCTCCGGGCAGTGGATGGCGCCAAAGATATTAGCACTAAATCTTCTAACTGGCACTGACCACCTGCCAGCCAAAGACAGGACAGGGTGTGCCAGTCAGACTCGCTTCCTGTGCAAGCTGCTAAAATCTCGCCCAGTCAAATCTGGAGAGTGCGTCCGCCAACCCGTTGTTGACCCCTTGAGCCGCCCGGAAGATAATGTTAAACTCCAGACACCTCAGAACGAGGTGCCTGAGCAAACGAACAACCGGGGCGGAAGACGCACTCAGGTGCCTGAGCAAACGAACAACCAGGGCGGAAGACGCACTCTGCCGATTGATGGACTGCCCCACGCCAAGGTTATCACACCAGAAAACCAGACCTCTGTTTTGAAATAGGAGGGGGCCCATAATTCGATTGCCACCACAATTGGACACCGTTCTAAAAGGACCAAGTTCTTAGTCCAGCCGTTCCTGTACCAGAGAAGTGGCCATCCCTCTGCGCACCAGAAACCCTGGAAACAAGCTCCAAAACCTGCTCCCCCTCCTGCATCCGTAAAGAGCTGTAGTTCCTGGTTGGATACTTCCTGCGCCGGACAAATGCGCACGCCATTAAATTTTGCCAAAAAGGAATCCCACACCACAAGATCCTGCTTCAGATCCTTGGAGAGTGGGATCCATGCCTTGGGGTTCTGGATGCCCGCTGTTGCGCGCTCAAGGCGCCTACAAAACACTTTACCAAAAGGGATAACCCGGCATGCGAACCTGAAAGAACCAACTAGGGACTTCACTTTTTGCCACTGTCAAACGCGGCGTGGCGATAGCAGCTTTTATTAATGTTCCAGGTTATCAACCTTATCAGAGGGGAGATGGCACAAGGCAGCCACTGTGTCGATCTCGTTCCCGAGATACGACAGCCGTGATATTGGGCCCTTGGTCTTGACACGTGCAATGGGAACCCCCAGGGAATGAAACAGGGCCTGCGTAGAAAACAACAACTCCTGGAAAATGACCTAGTTGGCGGGACCCACCACCAGGAAGTCATCCAGGTAGTGAGCCACTCCAACCCGACCTGTACCCATGACAATACACCAATGAAGGAAACTGCTGAATGCCTCGAAGTAGGCACAAGACACCGAGCAGCCCATTGGTAAACAACGATCAATATAGAACAAACCACGTATGCGGAAACCCATGTAGCGAAAGGAGGAGGGGTGAAGAGGAAGGAGCCTAAAAGCCGATTCCACATCTATCTTTGCCATAAGGGATCAGGAACCCGCGTTTTTCACTAACTTCAGTGCCGAATCACAAGACTGCTACACCACACGTGTGCATGCCTCCGGGTTTGCGTTGTTGACCGCTGCCCCCGGCAGATGAGACATGTGCTGAATCAGTCTAAATTTCCCGGGGGTCTTCTTGGGAACTACGCCCACAGGTGATATGGTGAGATCTGGGATAGGTGGAGATTGAAAAGGACCCATCATTCCACCCAGCCGAACCTCATTGTCTACCTTATCCTGCAAGACTCCCGAAGCAGCCTTCGCCGACTGCACACTGCGAGGGTAGGCGGTGGCCACCCTCCCAATTATTGGCAGGCGAAAGCCCTCGGTAAACCCATGTTGCAGAAACCTCGCCATGTCCCGTCTGGGGTAGCGAGCCAACCACTCAGTTAACTTACTGAGTTTGATTGGGGAGGGAGCTATTCCTAGCTCCCTGCTGACGCTTGTTGGGTCCTGTGCCCGAGAAGGGCCTGTTACAGGATTTAGATGGATGATTTCCGTTACACTGCAGGCATGCATGTCGGAAGGTACATTTTCCCGCCACGCCTGCAAACGGTATAGTTGAAACCATAACTCTTGCTTTTTGCATCTGATGGGGCGCCTCCGAACCCTGAAACCGCTTCAGGGAAGAGGTATCAACCAACCATTCCCCAGAAGCCTGCATAACCTCCTGCCAAAGTTCCCCGTCCTTTTCACCGAAAATGTAATTGACGACCCCATCTGCATTGAGTTGAAACCTCTCGTCATAATGACGCCAGGCGGGGCCTCTATGCTTCACGCACCTGTCAGTAACAAGATGCGTGTCCATGTAACAATCCATAAAGGTACAGCATGCTAACCACCATGTTTCAAAATTTTCGTGCTGCTCCTCTGCCTGATCCCCTTTCTGAATTGCAGCGCCCAGGGCCTTGTGGCTGACCAATGTAAGGGCAAACATATCCACATATTTCCCTTTCCTGACCTTCTCTTTGATTCGTAGGCGTACCCCCCTGGACACAGCCGTGTAAGTGCAGTGTATCCTACTACGATCAAGGGTAGGGGGTTCAGAAGGATTAAGAGCTACCTTCCTGGCCTGCTTAAGTGTCCTTTTGTGCAGCTGCTTGTCAATGGCTTTCTTAAGCTTGCGCGAGGGGCGCCCTGACGCGTCAGAGGACACAGAGCTAACTGAAGAAACCGAAAATAGAGACACATCATCTTCATCAACATTCCCCACAATGTGGTCAGACTCACCGGGTGTTGGCTGGCTAGGACCTGGCTGCACCTCCTCCTCAGCCACCACCGTAACTGCTTCGGGTGCCGGACTGGCAGCCGCATTCCTTTCCCCCGACTGGGGCGGGGCAAGTCTTTTGCGAGCGTTGGCTCTATTGCGGCCACCTGAACCGTGTTCATCCCTGGCGGCAACCTGCGGAACTGAAGAGAGGGGATCATCAGCCGTGATGGAAGTGGACTGGGTCTCAACCCTAGCTGGACCAGTGTGTCGCTGCTGTGAGTGGTGGCGCCGTAATCGACCATGTGGAGAGGGTGACCCAGAGCAGGAGTCAGCCCTGAACCTGGCGGGGCGCTCCGGACTATAATAACCGCCCCTAGGGTAACGTGGCGCAGGTGGGGGTGGTGGTCTGTGCCAATAAGGCCAGTCCAGAGCAGCCTCATGGGGGTACCTATACCCCGGCTCAGCATACCAGTAGCAGTACCGCAGACTGGGGGACCTATACCGCCTATCATGGTAATATCGCTCGTTCTCATAATGGGCATACGGAAAAGGGGGGGGCCATATGAACCTCCCCACGGCTGCTACGGGGCGCATACTGAGCCCCCAAGGGGCCATAGTGCTCTGCCTGACTATGGTAGGCAGGACTTGGGACTACCTGCCTAAGGTGCGGGTCTTGCCTAACTGGGGGTACCGGACCCGCACCCTCATAATGATCACTTGCTAGGGGGACTGGACCCCCCTAGGAGAGTAACTCTGGACTCCCTCTGTTAGACCAGGTCCCATGGGATCTGATTTCCCCAGGGAAGCCAGGTCCCATGGTGACTACAGATGCCAGGCTGCTTGCCCTAGGAGAAAGGGCAGCTGCCTGGCTTATTACAACCTTACCCTGCACCCCTGAGGCTCTAGCAGAGCTCTCAGGAGCGCCTGGACTGCTTCTGCCATGGGAGCGTGCACGCCCCCGTGCCGCCTCGACCAGCGGCAATGGAGGCGCGCAAGCAATGGCTGTGTAAGGCCTCTCCTGCGCTCCCTGACCCTCCGGAGAAGATCCAGGAGCCGCAGAGGGGGCAGTGGAAACGGAGGAGTGGTGAGAAGCACCTCTCCTCCGGGGACCAGGTACTTGGGCACACCCACGACGAGGGGTGCCCGGAATGCAGCCTGGGGCACTATCAGCATAGCAGGCAGGAGGGGGAGCCTACAGGGCCTGTGCATCTCAGAAGGGGGGCAGCTACAGAAGCAGGCAATCGAGGATCAGAGGAGGATGTGTAAGTGGTGGGGGGTGGAAGTGGAGGTGAGGGGTGGGAAGGAGGGATGAGGGAATAACGGTTAAAAGGGTCTGGGAACACTGAAGGACTCTAGGGAAAGGCTAATAAAAGTGTGTGTGTGTATGTGTAAAGAATGTGATTTATGCACTGTGTGAGAGAAAGGGATGAGTGTGAAGAAAAGACAGAAAATAAAATTGTGTATCAGTAAACTGCAAAATGTAACACTTAGCTTTGATTAAACCCCCAGAGACAGAGATGCAATCCTGAAACCGGCAGGAGAAGAAAGAGGCAGACCCCAGGCTTCCCAGGGATTTTATTCTACCCAGAGGCCCAACTCCTCCCACCCCAAAAGGACCAATGCGAGAACGCAACAAGGTTAGTGACACTCTCAGGCCCACCCCCACGCTGGGAGTTTATCCTTGCTCGGGCCAAATGCTTTAACCCTCCGCTTTCCTAAACGTCCCATGCGTGATGGGTGGGACCTTACCGTGCCCCTCCCAAATAGGCTTAAACCAATAACTTTCATAATGATAAAACACACCGACAACCATTGTTGGGAAGTGAATTTATTAACTAGGATGGAAAACTTGGATAAGCCAAATATGAAATTGATGGGGGCCAAGAAAGCAGGTTATGTGCTTAATTATGCAACGCATAATAACAAACATAAATAATCAAAGATCATATCAAAAATGCATCATGGTAGTCAATAAATTAAAATTCTTATCTAAACCGACTTACCGATACTGGCCACTGAAATATAATAGCATATATACAACAATAAGATCAGGTACGGTACTTCACTTAAGCACCACGCGGGACCGTCCATATGAACGTGTCCACAACCTGAAAACAACCATGAGCAAACCAACTTTTGATTCAGATCAAATCAAAAGGGATTACCACTTGTAATCCTAATTGCAGACAAAACTGCTGGAGAACAACACAACAAACATAGGTAAATAAACCAACTACTACCAATGTAGAGTAACATTAAACCTGCTTTCCGCCTAATCAAAATGCTTAGACCTACCCCAAATGCGAATACCCCCATGTCAGGTTACTAAAAGGAACTACCAGGGAGGGAGGGCGGGTGAAACCGGCAGGAGAAGAAAGAGGCAGACCCAAGGCTTCCCAGGGATTTTATTCTACCCAGAGGCCCAACTCCTCCCACCCCAAAAGGACCAATGCGAGAACGCAACAAGGTTAGTGACACTCTCAGGCCCACCCCCACGCTGGGAGTTTATCCTTGCTCGGGCCAAATGCTTTAACCCTCCGCTTTCCTAAACGTCCCATGCGTGATGGGTGGGACCTTACCGTGTCCCTCCCAAATAGGCTTAAACCAATAACTTTCATAATGATAAAACACACCGACAACCATTGTTGGGAAGTGAATTTATTAACTAGGATGGAAAACTTGGATAAGCCAAATATGAAATTGATGGGGGCCAAGAAAGCAGGTTATGTGCTTAATTATGCAACGCATAATAACAAACATAAATAATCAAAGATCATATCAAAAATGCATCATGGTAGTCAATAAATTAAAATTCTTATCTAAACCGACTTACCGATACTGGCCACTGAAATATAATAGCATATATACAACAATAAGATCAGGTACGGTACTTCACTTAAGCACCACGCGGGACCGTCCATATGAACGTGTCCACAACCTGAAAACAACCATGAGCAAACCAACTTTTGATTCAGATCAAATCAAAAGGGATTACCACTTGTAATCCTAATTGCAGACAAAACTGCTGGAGAACAACACAACAAACATAGGTAAATAAACCAACTACTACCAATGTAGAGTAACATTAAACCTGCTTTCCGCCAAGCTGGTCCTTAACGACCAGCACACTGCCACCATCAGCTAAACCAAACCACCTCTCACTCCATCCACAATGTCCTCTAAAAATATACTCGCCAATATCATTGCCGCCAACGTGCAACAGCACCAAATCTGGACGCTGCTCCACCAGCATATCACTGGCAAGGCGCTCCAACACCACGGGCCATAACATGCCCCTGACACCTTTCCAAACCACGTCCCATTCACCAGGGAGGGTCCAACGAGAAGCCGCAACATACTGCCCAGCCCAGTAAGTATATTCTGAATAGGGAGTTATAGAGAAAATTCGAAAATAGAAATGTAGAAATAAAAGTATATTCTGAATAGGGAGTTATAGAGAAAATTCGAAAATAGAAATGTAGAAATAAAAGTATATTCTGAATAGGGAGTTATAGAGAAAATTCGAAAATAGAAATGTAGAAATAAAAGTATATTCTGAATAGGGAGTTATAGAGAAAATTCGAAAATAGAAATGTAGAAATAAAAGTATATTCTGAATAGGGAGTTATAGAGAAAATTCGAAAATAGAAATGTAGAAATAAAAGTATATTCTGAATAGGGAGTTATAGAGAAAATTCGAAAATAGAAATGTAGAAATAAAAGTATATTCTGAATAGGGAGTTATAGAGAAAATTCGAAAATAGAAATGTAGAAATAAAAGTATATTCTGAATAGGGAGTTATAGAGAAAATTCGAAAATAGAAATGTAGAAATAAAAGTATATTCTGAATAGGGAGTTATAGAGAAAATTCGAAAATAGAAATGTAGAAATAAAAGTATATTCTGAATAGGGAGTTATAGAGAAAATTCGAAAATAGAAATGTAGAAATAAAAGTATATTCTGAATAGGGAGTTATAGAGAAAATTCGAAAATAGAAATGTAGAAATAAAAGTATATTCTGAATAGGGAGTTATAGAGAAAATTCGAAAATAGAAATGTAGAAATAAAAGTATATTCTGAATAGGGAGTTATAGAGAAAATTCGAAAATAGAAATGTAGAAATAAAAGTATATTCTGAATAGGGAGTTATAGAGAAAATTCGAAAATAGAAATGTAGAAATAAAAGTATATTCTGAATAGGGAGTTATAGAGAAAATTCGAAAATAGAAATGTAGAAATAAAAGTATATTCTGAATAGGGAGTTATAGAGAAAATTCGAAAATAGAAATGTAGAAATAAAAGTATATTCTGAATAGGGAGTTATAGAGAAAATTCGAAAATAGAAATGTAGAAATAAAAGTATATTCTGAATAGGGAGTTATAGAGAAAATTCGAAAATAGAAATGTAGAAATAAAAGTATATTCTGAATAGGGAGTTATAGAGAAAATTCGAAAATAGAAATGTAGAAATAAAAGTATATTCTGAATAGGGAGTTATAGAGAAAATTCGAAAATAGAAATGTAGAAATAAAAGTATATTCTGAATAGGGAGTTATAGAGAAAATTCGAAAATAGAAATGTAGAAATAAAAGTATATTCTGAATAGGGAGTTATAGAGAAAATTCGAAAATAGAAATGTAGAAATAAAAGTATATTCTGAATAGGGAGTTATAGAGAAAATTCGAAAATAGAAATGTAGAAATAAAAGTATATTCTGAATAGGGAGTTATAGAGAAAATTCGAAAATAGAAATGTAGAAATAAAAGTATATTCTGAATAGGGAGTTATAGAGAAAATTCGAAAATAGAAATGTAGAAATAAAAGTATATTCTGAATAGGGAGTTATAGAGAAAATTCGAAAATAGAAATGTAGAAATAAAAGTATATTCTGAATAGGGAGTTATAGAGAAAATTCGAAAATAGAAATGTAGAAATAAAAGTATATTCTGAATAGGGAGTTATAGAGAAAATTCGAAAATAGAAATGTAGAAATAAAAGTATATTCTGAATAGGGAGTTATAGAGAAAATTCGAAAATAGAAATGTAGAAATAAAAGTATATTCTGAATAGGGAGTTATAGAGAAAATTCGAAAATAGAAATGTAGAAATAAAAGTATATTCTGAATAGGGAGTTATAGAGAAAATTCGAAAATAGAAATGTAGAAATAAAAGTATATTCTGAATAGGGAGTTATAGAGAAAATTCGAAAATAGAAATGTAGAAATAAAAGTATATTCTGAATAGGGAGTTATAGAGAAAATTCGAAAATAGAAATGTAGAAATAAAAGTATATTCTGAATAGGGAGTTATAGAGAAAATTCGAAAATAGAAATGTAGAAATAAAAGTATATTCTGAATAGGGAGTTATAGAGAAAATTCGAAAATAGAAATGTAGAAATAAAAGTATATTCTGAATAGGGAGTTATAGAGAAAATTCGAAAATAGAAATGTAGAAATAAAAGTATATTCTGAATAGGGAGTTATAGAGAAAATTCGAAAATAGAAATGTAGAAATAAAAGTATATTCTGAATAGGGAGTTATAGAGAAAATTCGAAAATAGAAATGTAGAAATAAAAGTATATTCTGAATAGGGAGTTATAGAGAAAATTCGAAAATAGAAATGTAGAAATAAAAGTATATTCTGAATAGGGAGTTATAGAGAAAATTCGAAAATAGAAATGTAGAAATAAAAGTATATTCTGAATAGGGAGTTATAGAGAAAATTCGAAAATAGAAATGTAGAAATAAAAGTATATTCTGAATAGGGAGTTATAGAGAAAATTCGAAAATAGAAATGTAGAAATAAAAGTATATTCTGAATAGGGAGTTATAGAGAAAATTCGAAAATAGAAATGTAGAAATAAAAGTATATTCTGAATAGGGAGTTATAGAGAAAATTCGAAAATAGAAATGTAGAAATAAAAGTATATTCTGAATAGGGAGTTATAGAGAAAATTCGAAAATAGAAATGTAGAAATAAAAGTATATTCTGAATAGGGAGTTATAGAGAAAATTCGAAAATAGAAATGTAGAAATAAAAGTATATTCTGAATAGGGAGTTATAGAGAAAATTCGAAAATAGAAATGTAGAAATAAAAGTATATTCTGAATAGGGAGTTATAGAGAAAATTCGAAAATAGAAATGTAGAAATAAAAGTATATTCTGAATAGGGAGTTATAGAGAAAATTCGAAAATAGAAATGTAGAAATAAAAGTATATTCTGAATAGGGAGTTATAGAGAAAATTCGAAAATAGAAATGTAGAAATAAAAGTATATTCTGAATAGGGAGTTATAGAGAAAATTCGAAAATAGAAATGTAGAAATAAAAGTATATTCTGAATAGGGAGTTATAGAGAAAATTCGAAAATAGAAATGTAGAAATAAAAGTATATTCTGAATAGGGAGTTATAGAGAAAATTCGAAAATAGAAATGTAGAAATAAAAGTATATTCTGAATAGGGAGTTATAGAGAAAATTCGAAAATAGAAATGTAGAAATAAAAGTATATTCTGAATAGGGAGTTATAGAGAAAATTCGAAAATAGAAATGTAGAAATAAAAGTATATTCTGAATAGGGAGTTATAGAGAAAATTCGAAAATAGAAATGTAGAAATAAAAGTATATTCTGAATAGGGAGTTATAGAGAAAATTCGAAAATAGAAATGTAGAAATAAAAGTATATTCTGAATAGGGAGTTATAGAGAAAATTCGAAAATAGAAATGTAGAAATAAAAGTATATTCTGAATAGGGAGTTATAGAGAAAATTCGAAAATAGAAATGTAGAAATAAAAGTATATTCTGAATAGGGAGTTATAGAGAAAATTCGAAAATAGAAATGTAGAAATAAAAGTATATTCTGAATAGGGAGTTATAGAGAAAATTCGAAAATAGAAATGTAGAAATAAAAGTATATTCTGAATAGGGAGTTATAGAGAAAATTCGAAAATAGAAATGTAGAAATAAAAGTATATTCTGAATAGGGAGTTATAGAGAAAATTCGAAAATAGAAATGTAGAAATAAAAGTATATTCTGAATAGGGAGTTATAGAGAAAATTCGAAAATAGAAATGTAGAAATAAAAGTATATTCTGAATAGGGAGTTATAGAGAAAATTCGAAAATAGAAATGTAGAAATAAAAGTATATTCTGAATAGGGAGTTATAGAGAAAATTCGAAAATAGAAATGTAGAAATAAAAGTATATTCTGAATAGGGAGTTATAGAGAAAATTCGAAAATAGAAATGTAGAAATAAAAGTATATTCTGAATAGGGAGTTATAGAGAAAATTCGAAAATAGAAATGTAGAAATAAAAGTATATTCTGAATAGGGAGTTATAGAGAAAATTCGAAAATAGAAATGTAGAAATAAAAGTATATTCTGAATAGGGAGTTATAGAGAAAATTCGAAAATAGAAATGTAGAAATAAAAGTATATTCTGAATAGGGAGTTATAGAGAAAATTCGAAAATAGAAATGTAGAAATAAAAGTATATTCTGAATAGGGAGTTATAGAGAAAATTCGAAAATAGAAATGTAGAAATAAAAGTATATTCTGAATAGGGAGTTATAGAGAAAATTCGAAAATAGAAATGTAGAAATAAAAGTATATTCTGAATAGGGAGTTATAGAGAAAATTCGAAAATAGAAATGTAGAAATAAAAGTATATTCTGAATAGGGAGTTATAGAGAAAATTCGAAAATAGAAATGTAGAAATAAAAGTATATTCTGAATAGGGAGTTATAGAGAAAATTCGAAAATAGAAATGTAGAAATAAAAGTATATTCTGAATAGGGAGTTATAGAGAAAATTCGAAAATAGAAATGTAGAAATAAAAGTATATTCTGAATAGGGAGTTATAGAGAAAATTCGAAAATAGAAATGTAGAAATAAAAGTATATTCTGAATAGGGAGTTATAGAGAAAATTCGAAAATAGAAATGTAGAAATAAAAGTATATTCTGAATAGGGAGTTATAGAGAAAATTCGAAAATAGAAATGTAGAAATAAAAGTATATTCTGAATAGGGAGTTATAGAGAAAATTCGAAAATAGAAATGTAGAAATAAAAGTATATTCTGAATAGGGAGTTATAGAGAAAATTCGAAAATAGAAATGTAGAAATAAAAGTATATTCTGAATAGGGAGTTATAGAGAAAATTCGAAAATAGAAATGTAGAAATAAAAGTATATTCTGAATAGGGAGTTATAGAGAAAATTCGAAAATAGAAATGTAGAAATAAAAGTATATTCTGAATAGGGAGTTATAGAGAAAATTCGAAAATAGAAATGTAGAAATAAAAGTATATTCTGAATAGGGAGTTATAGAGAAAATTCGAAAATAGAAATGTAGAAATAAAAGTATATTCTGAATAGGGAGTTATAGAGAAAATTCGAAAATAGAAATGTAGAAATAAAAGTATATTCTGAATAGGGAGTTATAGAGAAAATTCGAAAATAGAAATGTAGAAATAAAAGTATATTCTGAATAGGGAGTTATAGAGAAAATTCGAAAATAGAAATGTAGAAATAAAAGTATATTCTGAATAGGGAGTTATAGAGAAAATTCGAAAATAGAAATGTAGAAATAAAAGTATATTCTGAATAGGGAGTTATAGAGAAAATTCGAAAATAGAAATGTAGAAATAAAAGTATATTCTGAATAGGGAGTTATAGAGAAAATTCGAAAATAGAAATGTAGAAATAAAAGTATATTCTGAATAGGGAGTTATAGAGAAAATTCGAAAATAGAAATGTAGAAATAAAAGTATATTCTGAATAGGGAGTTATAGAGAAAATTCGAAAATAGAAATGTAGAAATAAAAGTATATTCTGAATAGGGAGTTATAGAGAAAATTCGAAAATAGAAATGTAGAAATAAAAGTATATTCTGAATAGGGAGTTATAGAGAAAATTCGAAAATAGAAATGTAGAAATAAAAGTATATTCTGAATAGGGAGTTATAGAGAAAATTCGAAAATAGAAATGTAGAAATAAAAGTATATTCTGAATAGGGAGTTATAGAGAAAATTCGAAAATAGAAATGTAGAAATAAAAGTATATTCTGAATAGGGAGTTATAGAGAAAATTCGAAAATAGAAATGTAGAAATAAAAGTATATTCTGAATAGGGAGTTATAGAGAAAATTCGAAAATAGAAATGTAGAAATAAAAGTATATTCTGAATAGGGAGTTATAGAGAAAATTCGAAAATAGAAATGTAGAAATAAAAGTATATTCTGAATAGGGAGTTATAGAGAAAATTCGAAAATAGAAATGTAGAAATAAAAGTATATTCTGAATAGGGAGTTATAGAGAAAATTCGAAAATAGAAATGTAGAAATAAAAGTATATTCTGAATAGGGAGTTATAGAGAAAATTCGAAAATAGAAATGTAGAAATAAAAGTATATTCTGAATAGGGAGTTATAGAGAAAATTCGAAAATAGAAATGTAGAAATAAAAGTATATTCTGAATAGGGAGTTATAGAGAAAATTCGAAAATAGAAATGTAGAAATAAAAGTATATTCTGAATAGGGAGTTATAGAGAAAATTCGAAAATAGAAATGTAGAAATAAAAGTATATTCTGAATAGGGAGTTATAGAGAAAATTCGAAAATAGAAATGTAGAAATAAAAGTATATTCTGAATAGGGAGTTATAGAGAAAATTCGAAAATAGAAATGTAGAAATAAAAGTATATTCTGAATAGGGAGTTATAGAGAAAATTCGAAAATAGAAATGTAGAAATAAAAGTATATTCTGAATAGGGAGTTATAGAGAAAATTCGAAAATAGAAATGTAGAAATAAAAGTATATTCTGAATAGGGAGTTATAGAGAAAATTCGAAAATAGAAATGTAGAAATAAAAGTATATTCTGAATAGGGAGTTATAGAGAAAATTCGAAAATAGAAATGTAGAAATAGAAGTATATTCTGAATAGGGAGCTTTATGAAATAGAATTGTTCGAAATATAATATAATAGCAATAGAGAATAATCGAAAATACAACAATCGAAATAGAAATACAATCGAAATGTGCATGTTTCGTAACCTATTACATTCGAAATAGGGAACGTTCGAAATAGCGAAAATTCGAAATTGCGAACTAATAGCGAAAATTCGCAATTTAGTGGTCGAAATAGAGATTTTCGAAATTGCCATTTACCGGGGACTGACTACCTTTATTTATAGATATATAGCCCACCCCTTCCTGTTAAGCAAATGCATAACTCTTATAAACAAAATACTAATAAATAAATTAATAAAATAGTGTACACCTCCTGTTACCCGGCTGCTTCCAGGGCATGAAGTCTAACTGGGGAATGGCCTTCACGAAGGCACCTGATGGTGAGGATAGGCTTGTGAGGTAAGCACCCAGCAGGTCATGAGCCCTGGAAGGCAGCCCTAGGTGTAACAATGAAGCAGAGCTAATATACAACACAGACAATGATGCATAGAGTAATAGGTAAGGAGTGTTTATTAATGTACAAACAACACACAGGTAGGAGACTAGTGAGCTTGGAAACAGAATCATAAACACTACACTAAACAAGATGCACAGAAGCCTATAACACTACAGAATACACTAAGCACTAAACAGAAGTAACAGAACAAAACTATATGCAGGAACACAAAAAGGTAAACTAAATACAGAGATACAAGTAAACACAGATGCAAACTGGAACCAAGATAACACAAAACCCAAGATAGTGGAACACAAAAGGAAGCCAAAATACAAAGATGCCACTGTACAAAAATGCATACAGAATCCAAAGGGTAACTGACATACAGGACACAAGGCAGCTGGTATAGAAAGGAGGTAACAAGCAGGAGATCTGTGAGCACACTCTGCAGGAACAGATGGTCAGAGAGAGTAAGTCCTATATGACAGGCTATCCAGGTACTAGATAATAAACTAATCATGAAAGACTCCAACAGCAGCCCCTAGGGACAGGTCAGGATAATGTATATGAGGCATACAATAGTCCAAGATTGCGAAGACAGTGGCAAGATAGGATATAACACGTACACATAGTCTAACACTTTCAGAGACTAGCGGGAAAAAGGTCCTCAGTGTGCAACCAGCAAAAATCAAATCACACACTCATCAGAGTGAGTAAAACTGTGTAATTTTGCAGCAGTTAAAGGCAGCTCTATGGCAGTTCTTCAGTGCTGATGCACCTCCCCTAAATCTCTGTGCTTTTCATTGCAGAATAAATTTACTAATTCGCCCACTGTTGTGCAGCCTGCTACACCACTCCAGCAGAAGACACCTGCTGCTAGAGAGATAAGGGGTCCGATTCAGATCTCTATGAGACAAGTCGTAACTCTGACTACACCATCTCATGAGCCAGTGCAGCAAACTACCCAATCTTCTGAGCCAGTACCAAAGACTGCCCATTCTACTGAGTCATTGTCACAGTCTACCCAATCCCTTGAGCATTTGTATGAGACTACGTAGTCTTAAAGTTCATCTCACTGCTCAGCCTTTGCCTTCAGGCATCAGGTCCTGTCAGCCCTTGACGCAAGACATGAGGTTACATCAGCCCTTGTTTTTAGGCATGAGAGGCCAGATCCTGACCTACGGCGGCCTGAGGTCGGTACGGCTGGCATCGGAGCGGGGAGTATAGGGCCACTCAAAAGCTATTGGGGGTTTATTTGCCAGCAATTGAAGTTCATACCACATTGTATGTTGAACTGTGCTCTGGATTTTAGTTTTGGTATACACATGTAGCATATCCACATATGTCTCCTAAATCTGGACCTTTTGTTTCTTTACCTGCCAATGTCTCTATCCAATCAATTTGAAATATTCTGTAAAGTTTTGCCCTTTCCATAAATAGGATGGCGTCAGGGAGTTTTCAATCCATAACTGAAGAATCTATTTTTTTGCTACAGTGCTAATGAATAACATTAGTTTCCTGCAAATGCCTGCTACCCTTTGATTCTGTGGAGGGATACCCAATGCCCAATCTGATTTTAAAGGCAGAAACATAATAAGTGATCTTCTACATACTTCTCATTTCCTAAATTTTCTGAACAGGCATTTCCTTAAGCAGTGATAGGTGTCTGCTTACTGATTATGGAACGTGGGGCAAGTGTGGTCTGTGGTTACAGCTGCCAATATCTCTCTATGTGGGGAGATGTATGCATTATGGTATAGATTTAAAAAATCTCCAAATACTGATTAGATGGCAATGAATTACTAGTATAATTTAGGGATTATAAATCATCACATGTCAAGTTTAGGAAATGTTTGATCCACTCCGACATTCCCGATTTTATAGGGAATGATATAATGGGAATCAGCATATTATAAAGAAATGGTCCTATGATAAGTGTATGATAAGTGTTTGTTTTAATAACTGGTTCCGTAAATGTTTTGGTGAAAAGTAAATAGCACCTCGCTGTAAGAATTGAAGGGATGGTTAGCCAAAAACCTATAATGCTCTTGGGCCTGAATAAATGTATATGGCTTCTTTGCTGAATTGTCGCTTAGATTCCTGCCCTGCACCAACCAATGAAATGGAAGTCTACCTCACCACCTTGGAAATCTATTCTTACCTGTAAATGAAAGGAATACTGTGCATTCAACCCAAATTTAGAGTAGCAGAAGCCAAACTTTCCAAGTGGTCCACAATAAGGGATTGTGTCTGATGTCCTGGTAAATCTACTGGTCATGCTGACCACATGGAGACCTGACAAAAATCTCTGCCAAGTTGTGCAGCCAGTCTTTAAGGTACCGCTGTATTGCTGCATATTTGCATTGTATTATTACTGAAGATCCTACGGTTCGAGGAGAACTCAATTAAGTGGTAGCGATCTGGCCAACCAGGTCCTGTGACATCTCCCACCTCCAATTACCTATAAGAAGAATACCACAGATTCGGGTATATTTACTAAAACTCCAGTTTTGGAAGGTTTATCTCTCGGGTTACCTATATAATGGAGAACATAATCAGCAAATGATGACAATTTAATTTCAACAGGACCTAAACATATACCATGGAATTTCATCATCATAAGTAGCACACAGAGCAATGACATTGATAGATTGAATTAGAGCGGGGACATTTTTTTCTAGTACCTTAATTCATGTAAATAGGACTTATCCCACTTTATCCCATTCACGATCCATGAGGTTGTTGGTGCTGTGTACAGCTATTGTATAAAGTTTATAAACAGCAGATCAAATCTCAGAACTGAACCATCAAATGGATATCCAGACTAAGAAAGAATGTATAATTGCCACTATTGCCTTATTTTTATCATACACAAATTCCAATCAGTGCTCTATAAGTAATTGTGGGAGGATTGCTTGGAGTCTTGTAGCCAAGAAATTTAGCGTCTGTGTTAATTACAGAGATTGGGCAATAGGAATCCAGTTTGGGGATGAGGGTAGTGTAGGCAAAGAAGAGTAGGTGGAGTTATCTTTTTGAATGTGGGAATTCAATTCCAGCAAATAGGGGAACATATTACACTTCAAGATCTTATAGTATTGTCCAGATAGTCCATCTGGTCTTAGGCTTTTATTCAATTGAAGGTGGGAAACAATTATTATAATTTTGTCAGGTGTTGCCTCAGCAGTTAAGAAATCATTTTAAGAATGTGAGAGTTTTGCCAAATGAGCTGACTGTAAAAATTGACGATGTTGCTCAGGGTCATGGGGAATTGCTTTGTAAAAGTTAGTTTAGTACTGTACTTTGTGAACTGCAGAATTATATCTACTGTACGCCACAAAGTGTTCCCTGACTATAGATATTTAAGTGCGGTGATATATGGTCTTCTATGCCAGGTTTGCGACATTGTAGCCAAAAACCTCCCTGTTTTCTTCCACATTTGTAAAACATATGTTTCATATAATCGTTGCTAATACAAGCTCGGGCTCATAGGAAACTTTCCAATAATTGACTGACCTCACTATGGACCTGATTCAGAGATTGAAAATAAGAGAGGAAAGTTACTCCTGGGCTAAACCATGTTGATTTCAGGGGGAGTCAAGTTAATTGTATTCTTTGCATGCAGGGATATATCTATATATATATAACTGGTCAGCTTTACTTTTACACTGTTATTTAGGCTTGGGCTAGGAAACATCACCTCTCAACTCTAATACTGTTTGCAACAGATTAAATATGACTCCCCTGAAATCAACATGGTTTAGCCCAAGAGTAACTTTCCTCTCTTATTTTCAGTCTCTGAATCAGGTCCTATATGTGAAAAGGGTGCCTGGTGATGGGAAGGCTGTCTACGTTCTAAAGGTTTCCACTACACCTCTTTTGGTAAAGTATCATAAAATAGTTTGGCTTCCTCCTTTTTTTATGCACTATATTGAATAATGTGCCCTCTCATCACTATCTTTGACATTTCCCAGAGAATGAGTGAATTGTCCCAACAGTCCACCAAATAATCATTCAGATAAATCACTCAGTGTGTGGTGAGATAAGACTTAAAATCATGTGGTTCATACAAGCTTCAAAGGTGGCCCCATGGGTATGACCTGACATCAGTATGTAATCCTACTTTTGCTTATTTATGCATTGGGAGCGGCATGCTAGATAGTAAAATATAATCAATGAAAAAGAGTGCCTGGGGACTGCAGTACCTTAGATTGAGTATTCGCCAAGGGTCAAAGTGCCGCTGGATGATTTTTAGGGAATGTGTGTGTTTTCAGGCCTAAGGGAGGAGGTTTAAGGTAGCAGGTGACTTTTCCATCAGTGGGTTATCCACCGTATTTCGGTTCCTGCCTATTATGAATTGGTAAGTATGCCTGCTAGGCAACAGTTAATAGAATGAATGAAGGAACTCTCATTGGAAGTGATTTAGGCCAAAGACATTCCGTAACTAGAGATTTCAGTGCCAGAGGCAAAAGGGAAAAATGGTGCCCCCTGTCCCTGAATCCCAAGTCAATTTAACCTTAAATATTAACTTACTAGTGCCCCCTTAAGCTTTGAACCTATCGCACATCCCTAGTTACGGCCCTTCCAGAACCCTATCATTCTCTTCAATTGGTATCCTATTAATAAAATTACATCTGGGTGACTTTTCTTAAGGTGTGTGCAGTTTTTTTTTTGTTTTTTTTTTTTGTTTTTTTATTTAACGTGAACTATATAGTGCAATAATATTCCAGGAAACTACCCACAGCAGCTCCTCCATGTCTTAGGGTTAAGTGTAAAGATGCGTTTATCCTACCCCATCAGATGTCAGCGATATGTTTGTTTGAATTTGGCCAGAGGGTTCAACCAATGGCTCTCCAAGTTTCTTAACAACACTTGTATTGCGATGTGAGTCACAGCTTATCTCTTCATAGGTCAACAGAGTAAAAAGTAATCAGCAACCTGGAGTCCTCATGTACTTTAAGCAATAATTGCTGAGTGATAGTAAAAGGTTTCTAACTCATCTAGCCCTGAATAAAGCACCTTTCTCACTCCTTGGTCCTCCTCCTCAACTAGGCTAGCATTCTTTGTACAATAATATAATGCAGCTTACTATAAACTCATGTTTTTTTATGTATTCATTTTTATAATAAGAACAAGGCAAAAAGTCAGAATACATTATGAGCGTTTGAGATTGTCACCTTTAAGCAAATCAGTTCATTATTTACATACTTGGTGCCTAATTTGAATCATACACAGTTTATTTACATGTTTCCAAGGACATAAATGCATACAATCACTGTCACTGACACAGATTCTTCAGGAATTCTCATCAGATTTTTCATTAAGTAGTTTATAATATGTTTGCCTCTAACTTGTGAGAAAACATAAGAAAAATAATATATAAATATGGCTTTCTGTGTGGATCAGTTTCATCAAGCAAGTATACTACTTGTACAGCAACATAAATTATATATATATATAATTATAGTAATGAAGTTTATATATATATATATGTTCAGCCATTTTGATGAGCGTTAGGAGTGATAAGTACCCTGTGCTGTCTACCTAGTGTCTTAGGGCCTGATCCAGAACTACGCCGATCCACTGTGCTTACAAAAGCCCAGCGTATCGGCGTTCCCTTACCCCGACACTCCCCCTGTGCGGGCGTATGGCCCCTTCCTTACGCCGGCTGAAGGCTACCCTAACTTCAGCTGGCATAAGGAAGGGGCCATATGCTCGCACAGGAGCGTATGGCCACGAGCAGGTGCTAGAAGGTATGTGAGAGGGAGAGGGAGCAATGCTGGGAGAGTGTTATCCCGGATACACCAGTTCTTGGGATGTCCTATATTCCTCCTGTTGTTAGTAGTTTGGGGGTATCCTCAGGCAGGGACTCCGTCGGGGGAAAATTTACAGTCAGGGTTAGGTTATGCTACAAACCCCCCATCAGATCACTCAGTTTCCAGTAGCCAATGGCCTTTTCCATCACCCATTTTTCAAGGTAGTCCCTGGCTGTATTTTTCACTACCTTCATCAGGACAATCTCCGCAACCCCCTTTTGGTATGTACCCTATGTTGCCGGGGTTTTTTATGTCCTCTTCTTCTATGGTGGGCTTTCATTTTTTGCCATGGCCCTATCAATGTCCTCCGGTCTCGTCTGTTGGCCAGCAGATGCAGGGTCAGTTTGGGCGCAATGAAGGTTCTGTGAGTAGGAAGCAGAGGAGTGAGACTGTTGTTAGTTTGGAGCAATCTACTAATGATCCTGTTGTTTCAGTTATTCCAGCTTCGGTTTCAACTTATGTTCAAAATTTAGACTCAGCACAGGAACAGGATTCATTGGAAGGAACATTTCGGGGAACAGGGGGGCGCTTGGGCCGGCGGCTGCAGTCAGATTTGGTACTCCATTAGACCCAGGTGAGCAAACTGAGGGTAATGTGTCTGATGGGGAAGAGGGGTCCGTTGCTAGTGTTAGCTCTAGTATAGACTCCTCTGCATCTCAGATACGTCCGGCTAAGGTAATGCGCCTGTTGAGAAAGACCTTACAAGGTAAAGCGGGTAAGGCCAAAAATAAAAAAGGTGCCAGAGTAGTAGATAAAACCCCCAAGAAAAGGGTCGGGGCCCCCTCCCATCCCTTGTGACAATTCTTTTATAACGTGGGATTTCCACTAAGGAGCGAATTAAACGTGGGCAATATGTTGACATGTTTGCAGTTACGCAAACTGAGAAGGAAGGGCTAGCGGTGGCAAAGGCCAAAGGTAGGATTGGTGAGGAATACTATTGTCACGTTCAGAAGAAGTTTGGGATCGGTTCCGGGTTCCAAGGATTGAGACAACCGAGATGGTGTGAAATGAAAGTGAGCAGGTTTAATTGGGGATGAGTGCATACAGACAAATAAAGTGTCCTTTGGAAAGTGGATCACAGAAGAACCAATGGGTACTGATGATCAGACAGTTCGTGGGTGGTGGCTTATGGTGATGGAAGTGGTGAGAGAGCGATGAAAGTGTCCAAGTGGGGTTGAACAGAGTCCGGGTTAAGATGACTGTAAAGTGGAGTCAGCAGGATGAGAGGCAGTGGAGCCAGAGGCAGTGGGACCGGAATCAGTGGGACCGGATGCAGCAGGGCTGGAGTCAGCAGGATGGGATGCAGCAGAACCAGAGGCAGTGGGACCGGAGTCAGCGGGACCAAAGGCAGCAGTGCTGGAGTCAGCAGGGTTGAATCAACTAGACCACAGGACTGGACCTCAGGGCTGGACCTTTGGACTGCACCTCAGGACGGAACCTCAGGACTGGACCGCAGTGCTGGACCACTAGACTGGACCAAAGGACTGGACCTCTGGACTGGACCAACAGGACTATACCTCTGGACTGGACCAACAGGACTGGACCTCTGGACTGGACAACTGGACTGGACCAACAGGACAGGACCTCTGGACTGGACCAACAGGACTGGACCAACAGGAGCAAGATCCGAAGTACCAGGCACCTAGGAGACCTAGTTGTTCTGGCAACGTTTAGCACTGTGCACAGGGTTTAAATAGTGCGCCCTGTGCACAGATTGGTTGGAGGACTGAAGAGGCAGATGTCCATTGGTGGTTCAGCACATGTGGCCTGCAGGTAAGATGGCGGCGCCCATAGGACGGAGATCCCACGGCGCTTTGGCGCCCGAACACACGAGGGACGCCGGACCTGGCCAGCGGCAGCATCGGGGTAAGTAGCGGGGTCTGTCACTGCAATAGTGGCAGACTCCGAAAGAAGACAGCGCCGGGACCCCGCACAGCAGACAGCCGGCCGACGGGGTAAGTGCGGCACTTGCCGCGAACTGTGACAAAGGGGTAGGGTTAGAATTAGGAAAGGAGTGGGGGGTTTTTTTTAGACCTGACCAGCGGCAGCATCGGGGTAAGTAGCGGAGTCTGAAAGAAGACATCGCCGGGACCCCGCACAGCAGACAGCCGGCGTAAGTGCGGCATTTGCCGCGAACTGTGACAACTATAGGTCCTTCTCAAATTGGCTGGGGGGTTACTGCCCTTTCTCAGCTTGTTATTTGGAAACCCGTCCGAGTATATGGGTATCTTGCGCTATTTGCACTTAATACACTATTTAGGAAGCATCAAGATGGGGCAAAAAAGATAGATTTTTCAGACAGTGATATGGGGGTCTGGCTTAGAATTACAAATGCTAAGCAGGGGGTGGATTCCTTTCAAAAATTTGGACAGCAGGCTAGGAACTTCAATTTTGTGGCAGGAAAAGGCAAATGTTTTGCCTTTAATAACGCCAAGTGCACATGAGGAGTTAATTGTTGATATAAGTACTTGTGCGCAAAATGCGGAGGTTCTCACCCCGCAAATGAATGTAGAATGCAATCCACTTCCGGTGCTAAGTCCAACCCTGCTGGCCGATAATTTGATGAAAGCTTCCTCTCCAGTTAATCTAAAATGTATAGTTAAATGGTTAAAGGTTTATGTTAATTCTGCAGATGCTAAATTGTTGTATAATGGTTTTAAGTTTGGTTTTAAATTGCCGATTGTTGGCAGGGTGGAAACTGGCTGTAAGCAGAATCTTAAATCCGCTTACCAGCTTCCACATGTAGTTCTTGAAAAAGTTTTGAAAGAGGTAGCTTTGTATAGGATGTCGGGTCCTTTTTCGGTTCCGCCTATACCGGGCCTTGTTATTTCTCCAGTTGAGGTGGTTCCGAAGAAGGTTCATGGGAAATTCAGGTTGACCCAGCATTTATCGTATCCTGTGGGTTCTTCAGTAAATGACGCAATTGCGGCACAGGCTTTGGAATTGGTGCGGTATTGTGATGCTGGTGCGCTTTTGGCTAAACTTGATATTTAGTCAGTTTTTAGACTCTTGCCTCTTCACCCTGATTCTTTTGCATTCATGGGTTTTATTCTTCCAGAAGGTTATTTTGTGGATAGATGTTTACCAATGGGCTGCTCCATTTCTTGCGCTTTATTCGAAAAGTTCAGTACTTTTTTGCATTGGTGTATCCAGATTGGTGCACGGTGCAATAGTATAGTGCATTATCTGGACGATTTTCTTTTCGTTGGGCCTGGTGATTCGGATGCTTGCAAGGAGGTGCATTTTTCAGCAAAGGCACTTTTTTGGCATTTTGGAGTTCCTGTGGCAGGTGACAAAATGGAGGGTCCGGTTACATTTCTTTCATATTTGGGTATTGAGATTGACACTGTGGTGGGATCTTGCTGGTTGCCATCTCACAAGGTTTTGAAGTAAAAAATGTTGCTGTTCGTGTTGCGCAGTTTGCGGCGTATTGTTTTAAAAAAAGATCAATCATTCCTCTGACTTTTGAATTTTGCTTATAGGGTGATCCCTATGGGTAAAATTTTTTGCAGGAGGCTTGAAAGAGCTACAGCGGGGGTTAAGAAACCTCATCATTTTGTTAATTTGTCTAGGGAGCTCCGCCAGGATATGGATATTTGGATCACGTTTTTGGACTCATTTAATAGTGTTCGAATATGGAATTCTGTGGCGTCATCGAATGCTGATTTGGAGCTTTTCACTGATGCCGCGGGTTCGACAAGTTTTGGGGTGTATTTTGGGGGGACGGGTCTCGGTGTGTGGCTCCTTGGCCACAGTCTTGGTGTGATTCAGGAATTACATCAAATTTATTGGTCCTTGAGCTATTCCCAATTGTCGTCGCAGTTGAGTTGTGGGCGAATTCCCTTACGGATAAGAGTATAATATTTAGGTGCGACAATTTGGGGGTGGTTCAGGCAATCAATGGCATCGTCACCTCCAGCAATACGGCTTCTTAGGTATTTGTTTCTCAAATGTTTACAGTTTAATATTGTTTTTAAGGCTAAACATGTTGCGGGAGATTCCAATTGCATCGCAGATGCTTTGTCGCGTTTCAATTGAACCAGATTTAGGGAGCTAGCACGAATGCTTTGCCGGATGGAGGTTCATGCCCTTGTCATCTCTGGCAGATTGTGCAGCCGCTCTAGAGGCCTTGGCAATGGACTCCCTTGCTCCGGCTACCTTGCAAGTGTACCGGCATGCGTGGGAGCAGTGGGTCTCATACAAGTCCGAGCGTGGAAGGCAAGGTAAGCCTGATCGGGTTGTGCTTTTGCAATGGCTGTGGCTGCATTACAGGGCCGGCAGGTCCAAATCGTCCATGTCCTCCCTTCTCGCAGGTATATCTTATTTTGTTAAATTAAAAGAGGGTGTGGAATTTATGAAGGGATTTTTGGTGACTAGAATTCTTAAAGGTTGGGCCAGGAAACAATTGAATGTGTGTGATTCTAGGAGACCTATTGATATTGGTATGCTGGGAAGGATTGTTAAAATTGTTCGGCGTGTTGCTTTTGATGATTTTAAGATTAGTTTATTTAGGGTGGCTTTTTCTTTTTTCGTGTCTCAATTGGTGGCGGCGGGGAAGAAGGCTGTGGGTTCTGGACTTTTGGTTGAGAATGTGTGTGTGTCAGAGTGTGTTTAGTGTAAAATTCATCGGTCAAAGACCGATCAGTTGGGTAGAGGTAGATGGGTGCATTTGAGTAGTCAGGGGAATTCTTTTATTTGTCCTGTTGCCCTGGCAAAATGTGATCTTCAAGATGGTCATCCAGGTGGGGCTAATTGATTAGCTCATGCGGACGGATCCCCATTGACTAAATTTCAATTTGTATCAGTGTTGAGAAGCTGCGTGAAGGGAATGGACATGGACGCTGCTTGCTTTAGCTCAAATTCATTTCAGATTGGTGCGGCAACTTCTGCAGCGATGGAGGGACGATCTTCGGAACATATTAAAGCTTCAGGGGGTTGCAAGTCGGGGGCATTTAAACCTTATATTCGCATTAATAAAGTTTGTGGGGTATCTAAATGATATTATAGTTTTTCTATGGATATATAGTTCATTGTGTGTTTTAATAATGTTTGTTTGCAGGTTCCAGTTTAGGTAAATTCTTAGCTTTGGGGGAAAGGGGGTGGAAGTGAGCTAGATCTGATCTCTTGCCTTCGGGGGGCACGAGGGGATTTTCTCCTGTTTTTCCCTCCTTAGTAGGGTCTCCTGATCAGCTATTGGAGGCTCTGGAGGTTTCAGGAGTTGTTTACCTTCGTTGGTTTCACTTCGATCCCATTTTCCCTCTTCCCCTTCCTTCTTGTGTAACCCCGTGCCTTTATGTACTGTCGTTATTTGATGATGTTGAAGTTTTGGATTCATCATAGTTGCTGGGTCATCCTTTTCATCTGGATGTGGGATTATTTCAGTTTACTGTGATTGACTTGTTGGATTGTTTTTTCTTTTATTGCAGGTGTTGTGCCTCAAGGCCCTAAGGCCTAGATCATTGGGCACTCGTTTGTGTTCTGTGCAGGTCAGTTTTTTCATAGGAATCATTTGTCATTTGGGGTTGAATGGTTTGGTTTTAGGGGAATGAAGTGGGAGTTGTTTTATGTTCTGTTTTGTAGGTTGTGTAGGAGTTATAGTGTTCCGGATTGTATTATCGTTCATTTAGGGGGAAATTATTTATGTTCTTTAACTTTTTGTGCTCTGGGGTTGGCTAAAAAAATGAGACCTAAAGGCCATTTGAACCCTTTTTCCTAACATTATTTTAGTCTGGTCCTTTATTGTGTCTAGGAGGGTTTGGAGGGGTTCTAGATCCATTATTGGTGTAGATAAGGCAAGGAGGAGACTTAATTGGGCCATATCTAATTTTGTCAAGCAGTTTGGGGGACTTGTAAGTATGCATCCACGTTTATGTCACGACCAGCTTCTGCTTTATCGGGAAGATGGGGTCCATTTGTCAGATGAGGGGATGTGGATCTTTGTGGAGGATTTGTTGGAGGTGCTTAAGGGTTGTTTGGTAGTGGTCAAGGGTACTTAAAAGTCCTTCGCTTTGGTGGTAGAGGTGTGGTGTCACATTATTTTATGTTTGGCGCAGTTTATAAGAAAAGATGGGGGTTAAAATATTTGATTACAGAGGCGCACCCATCAAATTCAGTGCTGGGTCACCTGTCCCGCAACAGGGCCTAGTTTGCCTCCTCCAGTCAGATGAGGTTTGCACGTGAAGAGGTGGAGCCGGGGGTCTTGGTGGCTGGTGGGGGCGCCTTTATCGACATTTTCTGTTTGTCGATTTAAGGTCCTTACTGTGTTGGAGGATATCAGCTGTTGATCATTTAATGTACTAATAATTTAAGTTTGTCTGCCACCTGTTAATTTCACTAAAATAATTACTTAAAATATTACAACAGAAGATTTTGTTAAAGTTTAATAAACTTTCATATTAGGTGTGTGCACAACTTTTATCCCAATTTTTTTTTATTGGGATACTTTAGAAAAATACCAAAATAAGCACAATTTACCCAAAATACAACATTACTGAATCATTAATAAAATATGTTAGTTTAATATTAGTATAAAATATGGCTTACAATAAAAATTGTTTCATGAACACCCCTTTTTTGTGAATAAAGACAAGAAAACATAATTTAGTTGCACCTCTGAACAACTCAGCTCACTACACTGAACTGGATAACAATCACCCAGTATTAGCAAATAATAAAAATAAAAGTTAAAAGTTAAATGAAATCCTAAAAGTCCAGTAAGTCTCTGACTGTTTAGTTAAATCCATCTGGTTGTCTTACGCTTTTGTGATAAACAAGGAAAACTATCACCTCTTTTTGCTAATATCACAGTAATGGTTAAAGTGTTGCTTTAACGATGATTCAAAAAAATGTCTGTTTCTAAATATACTTTTTCACATTAACACATTCCCCTAGTTTGAATATTGTTTTTACTAATAAATTTACAGAAATCTAATACACTTAATAGCTACCATTTCTAATTGTTTGCATTAGTAGTCTCTTTTTTTAAATAAAAATTGTAGCAGGTTTCAGTTACAATATTTTTACATTTCACAAATGAAACAATCACAACTGAATCTTAGATAACATAATTTGTGAACTTTAAATAACAATCTGATTATTTTATTAGAAAATAAAGGAAAAAAATGCTGCTAAATACTTTTACTGACACACAAAACACCTACAGACTATCACAAAACTCATAGAGAATATATATATTTTTTTTCTGCAATGCAAATGAGCTGGATAGGAAGTTCTTGCAAGAAGTTCTGTTTTAATCATTAGATTGATGAATTGATTCACAGATTTACAAATATCATGATGAAATTAAAAATTCTGTCACAAATCAAATTTTCCTTTGACAAGACTGGAAATTTAATTAAGCTACATTGAATCACTTTAAGTCTTATAATATTAACATAATTTAAAGCACAAGGTAAAAAAATGTAATGCACTAATTGCCACACAATCATACGTTATTGGATCAGCCACATGCAATTTAATTAAATGGCTAAAAATCACATAATATAATAACCTTAACCTAAAAATTGTAAGAGGTTTTCAAATGTTCATCAGTTTTTGCTTGCTTTACCAATGCACAAAATACTGACTGTGTTCATATTAATTTTCAAGCAAAAAATAAATTTGACAATGAATAATACAATAAAGAAGAACCACATTCTATTTTATTTAAGTGCCTTAAATTGTAACATATGATGTACTATAGTCATCTGCTCGATATCAAAACTCAACAATAATTTTTATGTTTCTTTTCTTAGATCTTAGGAGCTTTAATGCAATTTCCAAATACATTAGAAATTTCTCAAATTTGGTTTATCCATTGATTTAATTAATAAATTTGCTTCTTTCCTACATCCTGAAATCTCTATTAATTCTACATCCGTTCTCTTGAAAGCACACAAAATATGTAAGAGATTATGCTGTTTTATAGATTCTGGCTTAGCAAGAATATGAATGGTTTTGATAAACCATACAGTTTTTCAGCTACAATGAATCATATAGCTATTGCACAAATGTGTCAGAAAGATATATACCGTGTTGTATGGATTTGCAATTTATTTGAAGATAACTTTTTAAAAGAGCCGTTGTAAGCTTTTTGTTGGTATGGAAAGCCACGTCACTGGGATAGTTTCCAGGTGCTTAATATGGCTAGTGCCTAGTTGTGCTGTATGTTTTTGGACAAAATTATTTTTTCCTGCTGCTCTGAGGAAATGTAGTCAGGCTACATCTGTACTACATTTGGTAGGTTCAACCAGCACAGGTGTCTTAGAGCTGGGAACATTATTTTGAACTCAATATGGAGAAAAACTGAAAGCTGTTTTAAAAAAAAGTCACATTTTGGACATGAAATCTGACCCACATTAATTTAATTAAGAATAATGCTCCGTCCAAACTTTTGGTTTCCTTTTTGGTCTTTGTTTTGGGTCTTTCTTAGGTAATGAATACTAACGCACCAATGCATGTGCTTTTGCTTAAAAATCCAATTGCAAAATGACTACCTTCCCATGGGTTTTAATCCTTCTTGAAAGGAATGGGCTATGCTGGTGGGGCAGTCCAGCCTAAAATGGCTTTTGAAAGGGGGGTTTCCAATATGTGTAATACATGTGGGGTATATTAGCATATCTCCCAACATTTTGGAGCCTGAAAATGTGACAAATAAGCTCCGCCCCATTCAAGCTCTGATCCCGCCCCGCTCCTACTGTAAGTGTCTGTGATAGGGAATTAGACTGTAATGTGGCAGAGGTTGAAGTACTGTTTAGAATTGTAAAGAGCTAATAAATATGATGTTAAAAAACATATGTAAAATGATAATACTGATAACATGGTCATACTATCTGACTGCCAAAATATCTAAGATGTCCATTAACATTCTTTGTGAAAGCAGGAAGTTTATCATGTTGATTTAAAAATAATAAAAATAAAATAAAATCTACATTAAGGAATTTCGTTATTATTGTCTGTAACAAGTCCTGTTTTTTATATTTTTAAGTAATTTATAATTCACTTCTTTTACACATTAAAATAGTAGTTTTATATAGCAGGAACAGATGTAATAACAATAGCAGTATACAATGCATTAGTAGACCACATTACTCAATGGACCAGAGCTTGTGTCAGTGTATAAGCACTGTTGAATATGTTGTGACACATTTACCATCCTCACCTGCTTTTCTATTGCAGCACAGACCAGGACCATCATCCTCCATGACAGTCTACCCCACATGGCCGCTAGACCACACCTTTTTCGCGGCTTCTGCAAAGCCATGCCCCTTTTTCGAAATTTTACTTTTTTCCCACATTTTAAATTTTTTTTTTCCAATTTTCAATCTAGGGGGTTTCTGGGCAACCAGAACCCCCCCCCCCTGAGTGCGCCACTGACTTAAAACAAAACCTAATAAGATAAAGAGTTCCGGCTCTGTTGCTGTCGAGGTATATAGGTCTTTGCACAAGGGTATCTCCCCAGCCTCACCCTATTGGACATGGGGCATAGCTCGCCAACAATCCAGATAGGGGCTCCTGGATATCTGCTGAACATTATCAAGCAATAAGCTGGATACCTTCTGAACATTATCAAGCAATAAACACCAGCTGAAGCTAAGTAGCATTTTGCATATGCTCTTAACCATTGCGAGTCCCTGCTGCGAAGGCTCACATTGTGAATTAGGGACAGCCGAAAGCTGTTTTTCAGCTTTCCCTATTTCGAAAGCGAGCCCTCTGAGAATTTTTTTTAATGAATTGGTGAGTATGCAATTCGCATACTCACCCATTTACTTTCGGAAGCGCCGCCGCCAGGGACTTAGGGTTAGGCAGCATGGGGGGAGACCAAGGGTTAGGCTGCAGGAGGGACTTAGGGTTAGGCTGTGGGGGGGGAGACTTAGGGTTTGGGTTAGGGAGTTGGTTGGGGGAAACTCACCTTTCGGAGCACTGTGTTCGGTGCTCTTGGGGTCGATTGCTATGCCTCATCGAGGTTTGGAACTGGCTGGGAGCTAATGGCCCATTTGAAATAGGGCCGTTTGCTACGGGGACCCACACTTGCTCTTAATAAATGTAATAGTTGACTAAGAAATCTGTCGTGCTATCTCCTTCAACTCTTGGGGCCAGATATACTAAGCTGCAGGAAAGTAAAAGCGGAGATGTTGCCCATGGCAACCAATTCATTATAGCTGACATTCTCTTGTATGTAATAGGAAAGTGAGAGCTAGTATCTGATTGGTTGCTATGGGCACCATCTCCTGTCCCACAGCTTAGTAAATCTGGCCCATGGTATCTAAGTAATGCTCAAGTTCCACCAGGAACAGTTGGTATACTGTCAGAGTCATATTATTTTGAGGCACCAAAACTGTGCATTTCCTGGCCATTCTTTGACCTTTCCCCATTTATTGCCACATTACCTTTATTTGTTTTGTTATTATTATTATTTATATGGATTTGCAAAGGGTCAACACCAATACATATATAACAAGTGAGCAAAATTACATGTAGATACATATGTATAGAAAATAATTTTGAGCTGAACCTCACAGATGAGTGAAACAAACAACTTTATTAGTGCTTACTAAGTAAAGACAAGAGAGAGGAGATTATGGCAATGATAAAAGTAAAAGCTTTTTAAAGTGGTGGAGGGAAAGAAAATATTGCAGTGGAAGGGAGCACAACAGAAGCACAACTTAGCAGGTGGGACAAAGAAGGGATGGGTGGGAATACGAAAAGAGAGGAGTTAAGATGATTTGAAGAAGGGTTTTATAGGCAGGGGTTTAGGAT